>CAJQUW010010347.1:0-12497 GCA_907163375.1 Prostheceraeus crozeri
CAGCCCAAGCTTCTATACTAAAAAGGGCACCTAATACAGGCACCTAAAAAAGGGCATGACGTCACAGATGGCAAAAAAACGATCCTGTCTCCTTATAGATCAACTTCAATTAATGCATTGTGCGAACGAGTAGTCCGGGAGCCAGCGTGAAGTTGTGCAGGGAACGAGGTAGTACATAAAACATTCACATAGCATAGTACACCTCTAACCTACTGCAAAACTTCGCGTCTGCCGGATCAGATCATTTGTTTTTCAGAAATAGAGAGGATAACACAATCCTATGTATTTCCAGTGGTAAAATTGTGACATTTAGGGTGTTGACTCCATTTTTTCTGATTTTTGCTCTTAAAGTTACACAAAATGGTATTTGTTGACAATGGTTATTACAGAAATATCTACAGGATCATGATCTTTCAAATGAGCTGTCATTTGTGACAGAGGCATGAAGTAAGTGAACAAACAGACACTTTTCGTTAAAGTATATCAACAATTTTCCTGAAATTTCTATGTTAAAATTTGCAGTTACACCAACGAAAAGTGTCTGTTTGCACACTTTACTTCATCCTCTGTCACTGAATGATAACTCATTTGAAAGATCATGATCTGTAGATGATTTCTATAATAACCAGTTCAACAAAATACCAATTTGTGAAACTTTTATGAGCAAAAATTCGAAAAAATGGAGTCAACACCCTAAATGTCACAATTTTACCACTGGAAATACATAGGATTGTGTTATCCTCTCTATTTCTGAAAAGCAAATGATCTGATCCGGCAGACGCGAAGTTTTGCAGTAGGTTAGAGGTGGAATATGCTATGTGAAAGTTTTATGTACTACCTCGTTCCCTGCACAACTTCACGCTAGCTCCCGGACTAGAGTGGGCCTACTTACACATTTTGCATTATTATAGACGATAACATAGCTGTTATCCTCAACGAAGCTGTGCATGCAGATAAGGAAGCTGCGTTATCTTCATTATTTCAGTCGATGCAGTGACTGAAAGATAGATTTGATAGACTTTGGCAGGTAACACAACCATCTATTTTGATTTCTGTGTGAGGTCTGATTTGAGTCCTTTGGGGAATAAAAGCTTGTAAGCTAATTCATGTGCACACATTTTACTTGTTTACTGCAGGAGTTAACTGTACGGAGAACCGGAACATGAGAACAATATTTCACGTATATAATAAGAAGCAATTGAAGTTGATGACGTCATGCCTTTTTTAGGTGCTTGATTAGTATCACAGCTTGGGCTACATGTTTTGACTAAATGTAAAGGGCCTTCACAGCACTGTACTGCAGAAAAATGCTACGAATGCTTTTCAAAGAGTTCTAAATATTTAGGAAACATCATTGTTCCGTTGTGACACTGTTTCTACAACAAAATGAAACTTCAATCAAATAAAACAAAATAAGCTCAATCAGGATTTTCTGGACATACTTTCTGAAGATCTGCAACATAAGTACTTTTCAGAAATGGATCTCCTTTTGGGGTCGTATTTTTGAAGTTAAGATCGCCTTCCGATGAACCGTGCTCTTTCAACTTATATATACAGTATATTGATATATTCAACTGATCAATTCTCAGGAATCATATATTACATGTTGAGAAACGATCATCCATGAATCTACGTATGTCATTTTACAAGCAATAAGGTGCATCCTACAACTGTATTAATTTCGGCCTGGTTTGGATATTCATTAATAATATTTTATTTTTCGCCATTCTCTCGTTGTAGGCGAAATGTTGATAATGATCGACACCATTTTAATCAAACATCTTTAATAATTTCCTTGATTTCAGTGTCATAAGCATCGAAAACAAAATTCCTTCATCAACAGTCCTCTCAGATATCTTCTTGAGTACTTTTTATCGTTAATAGGAATGTCCTCAGAAATCTAAACGAATGTCAAGACGCATGCGCATTGCAAGATTCTTAGATCTGACTGCATTCATCGGTGCACTAAATTGAACCTTTTAAGGCGCAACAAATAAGCTAAATGATTTTGCCAACACATTCTCTCTGTTTATGCTTGCACATCGTCTTCCATTTTGAGACGCAGTTCTGTGCAAATTTAAACTTCTATGAATGAAACTAAGATTGTCTTATGATGAACAGTTGACGTAGATTTATGTTTCTCATAGTTCATTCATGATGCCTTGTACGTGGAATACGTCAAAGATGTTTGAAACTGCGCACACATTTTACACTTATTGTGAATATTTCTGCATATGAAAATTGCTTTATGCATGCACGTCCCTGAATTTCACACATCGCCAGCGATCGATAAACTAATAACTAATAAACTATAACGCTAAGTTTTGGGTGAAGGTAGATTGTCCTCCTCATTAAATCTAAGAATCCTCATTAATCCAATTAAGAACTCTGGCTCTGTTGTGGCAATCTCAATGCGGTGCATTGTCCAGTGTAACTTTCACAGAACTAGCAACCCAGTTTAAAAAGTTCATAATTTGAAGAATTTAGTCGGATTCGAGCTTCTGGTGTATTCCACGCAAATGTGTTCCATGTCATTTCAGTGAGAAGTTCAACTTCATTTAGACTTGTGTCAATTACTCATGAAATGTAATTGATTACAATAATTGCTTATGACTATGTTTTTGTTCAATTATATTTCTAATTAACTTCATCATTTCTTTTTTTCTGAGCTATTCTATTCTAAAGTTGGCTACAATCACTCTACGAAAAAGCAGACCATGCTTGTTGCGTTCATATAAAATTACCGCCTCCCCCAAGTGCTTTCGCTTTGCAACTAAAATTTAGGTTGAAGATACAGTGCTGATATATCGACATTAATGACTGCTTTCACCTGATGATGGTCGTTTGGTTCGTCCGAAAGGCTTAGACCTAAAAGAGAGCATTTCATCGATACAAAGGACTTCTCTCATCCCACTCAGTAGAAGAAATTGTTTATTGTCTCTATATTCCCGAGTGGAAATTTAGCAATAGTATAGTTTCTTGATTTATATATTTTTGGATATTCAGATGTTTATATTATATATAGAAAAAGCAACGCCAAGGTTTTCATTAAGTGGCCCGATATATTTCGCCGGCTCTTCTCAAGGTGAACACCGGAGTGAGAGACATGGAAGTTGACAGCAGAATTGCAAGCCTTTTTTGCTGCCTCATGCAAGCATAGTTTTGTTGACCTCATTAAAAGGTTAAATATTCTCGATCAACCTATGGTGTCATACGACGTTACTTCGTTGTTTACAAATTTTCCTATTTGCTAGACCTTGGATATGATCGAGGAAATAATCATTCAGCATGGTTTGCGTCTGGAGATACGACCGTACCCGTGCTCAAGCAGCTTTTGGTGATGTCAACCAAAGATGTCCAATTTTTATTATGATGGGTCAATATTATACCCAAGTTGATGGAAGTAGTAGCTATGGGGAGCCAAGTTAGGTCATGCCCTTGCGGAAACATCTTCCTCCGGGCTATTTGGAGTCGAAGATGTCCTCGGTAATTGGAGAGCATTCATCGTTGTATGTACGCTACATGGACGGATCCGTTTTTTTTTTATGGTGGCACATGATACCGCAGTGTGAATGCTATGCTACGTAAGCTGAATCAGCTTCATGAAAATTTAAACTTCACATTTGGAAATGGAAAGCGAACAACTGTCTCGGCGTTTTTGGATGTTATTGTTACGCGGGAGAGCTAGTGGATCTGTGGTGACGTCTGTTTTTCCGACGAAGAGGTACATGGTCTGGACTTTATTACTCATGTTTAAGAGCTTTTCGTCCCGATGGCCTACAATAGTCGGCTTGATAAAGACTCTGTTTCATCGTGCACGTCGAATTTGTTCTCCACAAAGATGCTGTCACAAGAGTGCGAGTTTCTTCGGCAGACGTTGCAGAATGGCTTTATCCTGATGCTTTCATCGGATAGCACTGTTCACCATCCGAGTCAACTCTTCCCTTATTTGGTCCAAAGAAGAAGTTCGGTGTACATGCGAAATCCCTTTTAAGGGCGACAGTCACCAACGACTGGATCAAGAAGAGGTTGGACAAGGAAATTTCTTCTGTTTACCCGACTGTCCAACTCAAAGTGATTTCAGTGACTCAGTCACAATGGCGCCCGCGTCTCAAAAGAAATTTACCTCCTGAAGTCAATCCAAAGTCATCTATGAATTCAACTGTACTTGCGGCAGGCCAAATATCATCGGTCCAGGACGGAAGGCGTCGTCGATTGTTTCCCAACGGATCGCTGAGCACATTCCACGCTGGCTCGAGAAGGGACAATAAGGAGGGGAGAGCATCAAGCAACATCACCCGTCATTTGTTGAGTTGTGTACCCAGTCGACCGCCAAGATCGTGCTTCAGGATTTTAAGAAGATGTCGAGGAAGTGGACACCTTGCAGTCACTGAAGCTCTGCTCATTCATAAAGTGCAACCAGATCTGTGTGTGCAGAAAGAGACAGTTGTGAACTTACTTTTACCTCGGTAACTTTTTCCTTTGTTTCCTTTTTTTGGTTATCTTTATTTGTTTTTGTATATTTTATTTCTTTTCATATATTCTTTATTTATATACATTTCTTGTTTTTTTCTTTATTACTTTATTTGCCTTTACTAATTTTTCTGTTTGTAAATGCTCCCTACCTTTCACTAGAAGACGTTTTGTTAACCACATGAATGTGTCGGCTATCTATGTCGCGAGATACTGTCCATGTCTGTCCGTCTGTTAACTGCGTTCATGCTTGCAATTCTGCTGTCAACTTCCATGTCTCTCACTCCGGTGTTCACCTTGAGAAGAGCCGGCGAAATATATCGGGCCACTTAACCCATTAGTGCCCAAGAACAGATAAACTTATAGATTTGGAGTGAAACTTAGTAAATGTTGTCAATGTAGATCAAATAAAATATTACTATGAGCAAATTTCAATTTTGTATTTTTTGGCGGCCATTTTGGAACCGTCCTTTTTAAAGGACGGTGGGACCAAATGGGCACGTGTTTTTTGACGAACGTTTCTGATTTTCATAAAATATTGATACTTATAGCATTCCTTTAGTAGGCTACTGAAACCCCTCTTTTGCCCACATGTTAGATCTGATTGTATGGGTGAAAACAAACTGACTTGATTATAGCTACGTTTTCTATTTTGACACGTGAAATAGAGGGAAGCAATCGATGTGCAGCGGTACATCGCACTTCACGCAAAGCCTTTGTTGAAGCTTTTTTGTGATCACTGCTTGCATTTTTCTCTGATTATCTGGATTCTAGGTCAGGTAAAGTGGCCTGTTGTAATCGATTTTCACTGATTCAGGGCACATTGACCACGTAGCTTCTCTATGATCCAGAAACTCGAAAAGGAAAGTAGCTCCTACTTGCCTTGGCAATGAGGTAAGATATCCCAGCACTAATTGATCGAAATAAAGGATAAAACAACTGATTCAGGCTGTTGAACTGTCACCATGTAAGTCTGTTCAACTGCCTATGGCATTTGATTGGACCAGTACGCACTAAGCAACCAGGCGAGAAGATTTGGCCACATACCACCTTTTCGGCTTTCTAGAATGGAGATTCTGTAGAACGTTAATGTTTCTGATTCCAACTGATCGAGCACCTCATTGTATGTGTTTATAAATACGCGGCAAGACACTCGGTTGAGAGAGCTTTAATCGGAGTCCTTTTTCTCTTCTTCGCAGACCAGCGTTTTGCCTCATGGTTGTGGCTTCTAGCAGTGTGGGCAGTTGGATGCAAACAGAGGGGGACATACAGCGTTGTTGTCCATGGCCATGAACATAATAGCACAGGTTTTTGAATTTGAATCGGTGAGCGAATAGTTGTATCGCTCGAGTCTCCTTTCTTCATGTTCTTTCTCCGATGGAAGTGTGAGGCATGCTCGATTCAGGTTGCGCCCGATTGTCCTAAAAGTGCAACCGAAGATCCCCATATTGGGAACAAATGATCAATCAAAGCGCGAGGGACGTGAAGAAGATTATCGCGATTTCATAGTATGTTGGTATTTTTTGTCGGCCCTGAAGTTTCGGAAATCAGGTCGCAAATCAAAAAAAAAACAACCGATCCAGCCTACTCCTACACCTGCCGGGATGAGAGTTACCTGTCATTTGCAACTTGATCCAGGGTTCGCATTGAATGAAAGTAGCCAAGTATTATTGGCTAAACACGTTCCACATCTTGTATCCAAAGCGTATTGGCTTTCCATGAATGTGCTGTTTCGACACCATGCCTTCGCTAAAAAAAAAAAAAAAAAAAATAAAAAAAAAAAAAAAAAAAAAAAAAAAAATAAAGAAAAAAATAAAAAAAAAAAATAAAAAAAAAAGAGAAATTTAGATGGAGATCATTAGATTCATCTACACATAGATTGGTGTCGCATCGGGAAACTGAGTGAGTCCATTGTCTCCATTCAACGATGTTCATGGTGCCCAGTGGCCTCATCCCTTTCCAAGAGCGAATCGACTTTCTGGTAAATGTCAACGTCGTAGCCGTGAAGATAGGGCAAAGGATTTCGTCAAATCGATTCCTAGAACATCGCTTCACTCATCCGCCAGATGACAACACGTTCTCGGGGCTCTTTCCGGCAGTAAGCATCTTACAGTCGAGGCTAATTGCATTATACCCGTGCTGCAGCAACGAGGATGGTATTGGCCCAAGAAAACCTTTCAAGGAAGGAAGCATCCAAGTGAAAGGTGTAAGTGTGCCATTTCGGGTTTGGCTATACTTTTTCGGAACATTCAGCAGATATAAAACAACAACAACTCTGTCATCAAAAAAATATTTCGAAGAAATCAGTTGGCGTACTTGCGATAAACGTCTTTTGATCAGGAATAGTAGAATCATAATTATCAATAACAGGAACAAAGTCTTTGGTTTCCAATGTTCTTTCATGTGGTGATGATTTCGAAATCCTAGCTCTTTTTGCCAATGGTTCCTGGACAGCATCTTCAATCTCATCTTCCCTGTTTTGTTCATCAAAGTGGACAGAATTTGGGCGACAGTCACAACGACTGGATCAAGAAGAGGTTGGACAAGGAAATTTCTTCTGTTTACCCGACTGTCCAACTCAAAGTGATTTCAGTGACTCAGTCACAATGGCGCCCGCGTCTCAAAAGAAATTTACCTCCTGAAGTCAATCCAAAGTCATCTCATAATTTCACTTGTACTTGGCGGCAGCAAAATACATCGGTCGGACGGAGCGTCGATTTGTTTTGTCCCAAACGGGGGGATCGCTGAGCGACATTCCACGCTGGCTCGAGAAGGGACACAAGGAGGAGAGCATCAAGCAACATCACCCGTCATTTGTTGAGTTGTGTACCCAGTCGACCGCCAAGATCGTGCTTCAGGATTTTAAGAAGATGTCGAGGAAGTGGACACCTTGCAGTCACTGAAGCTCTGCTCATTCATAAAGTGCAACCAGATCTGTGTGTGCAGAAAGAGACAGTTGTGAACCTACTTTTACCTCGGTAACTTTTTCCTTTGTTTCCTTTTTTTGGTTATCTTTATTTGTTTTTGTATATTTTATTTCTTTTCTTCTTTATTTATATACATTTCTTTTTTTTTCTTTATTACTTTATTTGCCTTTACTAATTTTTCTGTTTGTAAATGCTCCCTACCTTTCACTAGAAGACGTTTTGTTAACCACATGAATGTGTCGGCTATCTATGTCGCGAGATACTGTCCATGTCTGTCCGTCTGTTAACTGCGTTCATGCTTGCAATTCTGCTGTCAACTTCCATGTCTCTCACTCCGGTGTTCACCTTGAGAAGAGCCGGCGAAATATATAGGGCCACTTAACCCATTAGTGCCCCAAGAACAGTATTAAAACTTATAGAATTTGTGAGTGAAACTTAGTAAATGTTGTCAATGTAGATCAAATAAAATATTACTATGAGCAAATTTCAATTTTGTATTTTTTGGCGGCCATTTTGGAACCGTCCTTTTTAAAGGACGGTGGGACCAAATGGGCACGTGTTTTTTGACGAACGTTTCTGATTTTCATAAAATATTGATACTTGTATAAGCATTACCTATTAGTAGGTACTGAAACCTCAACTACCCCTCTTTTGCCCACATGTTAGATCTGATTGTATGGGTGAAAACAAACTGACTTGATTATAGCTACGTTTTCTATTTTGACACGTGAAATAGAGGGAAGCAATCGATGTGCAGCGGTACATCGCACTTCACGCAAAGCCTTTGAACCTTTTTGTGACACTGCTTGCATTTTCTCTGTTTCTGGATTCTGGTCAGAAAGTGGCCTGTTGAATCGATTTTCACTGATTCAGGCACATTGACACGTTCTCCAGATCCAGGAAAACTCGAGGGGAAGTGCCCTACTTGCCTTGCATGAGGTAAGATATCCCAGCACAATTGATCGAATAAAGGACAACTGATCAGCTGTTGAACTGTCACCATTAAGTCTGTTCAACTGCCATGCATTATTGACAGTCGCACTAAGCAACCACGAGAAGATTGGCCACTACCACTTTCGCTTTCTGATGGAGATTCTGTAAACGTTAATGTTCTGATCCAACTGATCGACACCTCCCATGTATGTGTTATAAATACGCAAGACACTCGGTTGAGGAGCTTTAATCGACTTTTTCTCCTTCGCAGACCAGCGTTTTGCCTCATGTTGTGGCTCTACAGTGTGGCAGTTGGATGCAACACATACGACGTTGTTGTCATGCCATGAACATAATAACAGGTTTGAATTTGAATCGGTGGAGCGAAATAGTTTGTATCCTCGAAGTCTCCTTCTTCATGTCTTTCTCCGATGGAAGTGGAGCATGCTCGATGTCGTTGCGCCCGATGTGTCCCAGTGCAACCAAATCCCCATTATTGGACAAATGATCAAATCAATGCGGAGGGACCGTGAAGAAATTATCCACATAGATGTTGTTATTTTTTTGTGCGCCCTGAAGTTCGGAAATCAGGTCGCAAAACAACCGATCCACCTACTCCTTAACTCCGGGATAGGATGGAGTTACCTGTTCTTTGCAACTTGATAGGGTTCGCATTTAATGAAGTAGCCAAGTCTTTTGGCTAAACACCACATCTTGTATCCAAAGCGTATTGGCTTTCATTGAATGTGCTGTTTCGCACCATGCCTTCCGAAATATGGAATCATTGATTCATCTACACATAGATGTGAGTCCATCGGGAAATGATGTGAGCCATTTCTCATTCACATGTTCAGCAGTGGCACTCACCTTTCCAAAGCAGATCACGTTTCTGGTTAAATGTTCAACGTCGTAGCGTGAAGATAGCAAAAGGATTATCGTCAAATCGATTCCTAGACATAAATCGCTTTCACTCACCGCCAGATTCAACACGTCTGGGGCTCTTTCCAGTACACTCTTTACGTCGAGGCCAATTCATTATTACCCGCTCAGCAAGAGGGCCAAGAAACCTGTCAAGGAAGGAACATCCAAGTGAAAGGTGAAGTTGCCTTTCTGTTTGGCATACTTTTCGGAACATTCACAGATATAACAACAACAACTCTTCATCAAAAAAATTATTTCGAAGAAATCAGTTTTGGCGGTACTTGCGATAAACGTCTTTTGATCATGGAATAGTAGAATCATAATGTATCAATAACAGGAACAAAGTCTTTGGTTTCCAATGTTCTTTCATGTGGTGATGATTTCGAAATCCTAGCTCTTTTTCGCCAATGGTTGCCCTGGACCGCATTCTTCAATCTCATCTTCCCTGTTTTGTTCATCAAAGTGGACAGAATTTGGCCCGGTTACTAATTGACAGCGTGGCTTCAGCAGTTTAGTTGATTACGAGCCAAGATGAGCTAATGAAGTTTTGGACTGCCTGGTCTTTCATCATCTGGAAGTCCTCCGCCGAATCATTGGCATCTAGTGGTGAGTTGCATGAAGACATCGCCAGATATCAAGTCAGCATCATCCTCAATCATTTCCTCCATCAGAGAAAACTGCTTGCTCCACTGTCAATCCTGGAAACAGAAAATGAATTTTTTTTTCTAAACAAAACCAACATAAATTCAATAGATTAGAGTTCTGTACAAGATTTACCGATAAATTTGCACGACTTGTTATCTAACGCTATCGATATGATATCAACAGGTTCAAGAACCGATGCTGTAGACACAGCAGTCTAGTGGTAGCGCTGCCAGCGTAACCAGCTATGACTTGAGGTCGAACCCAAGTTCAGAGCAATATGTTTCTCTTTATTTTTTGCTGTGCTTGCCGTAGGGAAAATTGTGTCTTTAGAAGCTCTGGTAATGCAAACTAAGGCTTTGCCTTAAACGTGACAATCGGCATGTCGAAAGCGCTTTGAGAGGATTTTATACGGTTACATCATAATTTTCTGCTTGTATATCAACGTTGGTAATTACTTTATCCATTCAAAGACATTGCTATTCGTGTATGGAGTGATCTATGGCTACTGAGATATGAGAAAATGAATAATCTGCATTGAAAAAACCTGTACCCGACTGTACCCAGCGTCCTTTTTTAAGGACGCCTAATACAAAAGTGTATTTTTCTCAACAATGACTACAGATATTTACTCTACTTTTTGCAGTAAGTATATATTCATAATATATATAAGTATATATATATATATATATATAATTTCGAGGAATTGAATCAATTTCCGTCAAAGTGCTCAACTGTGAAAGGAGCAACGTATACCCAAAGTTAGGAGGAAAAACTCAGAACTCGGTACTCAGAGTTTCATGTTAACACAATCATCAGCCAAAGCTAAGGAACGAATTTTACAAAGTTAAAATATTGAAGTAAATATGTAATCGGAGTAACCGTGACCTTTACAATTTAAAGAAATATGCACAGTTACAATAGAAGAATATGCATTCGGTGTTTATCGTGACCTTTGCAAAGCACCATCGTAAGCTCCCATTGTAACATCAAAATTCTCGTTCTTGCGTTTTCTCCATGGCTCGCCATCTTTGAAGAGTAGCCACTTACTGCCTTTGGTGCCGAGCTGTGCGAGTTGGTGGGCATATACCTGTTGAACGTTTTGTCCAAAGAGTTCAACAAGGACTGCATTGGCCTGTACCGTGATGATGGCTTGGCCTACTTCAAAAATGTTACAGGGCGTCAAGCGAGATCTGATCAGGAAGAAATTTTCAACGAGAATATTCAAGCGATATGGCCTTTCACCTGGAGATTCAGTGTAATTTAAAAAAAAAGATAATATTCGTTGATACTATCTTGATGTCACCTTTCCAATCTTGTGTGACGGGATCCTACAAAACCTTACAGAAGAACAGGATCATGAGACTCTATACATCAACTCAAAATCCAAACCACCCTGGTAGTATCACTAACAATTGCCAGGAAATGATTGAGAGGCGATATCCAGCGAATTGTCCATCCTGGATGAAGCTGTGCTTCAGTGAATTGCTCCCTATTAACGACGGGGGTCCTGCGGATCGATGCATGGCTACACTCGCAAATTTTTTTGAATTCAAACAGCAAAGTAGTGAGCCAAGTGAGAAGCGGAAGCGAGCGCAAGGGCAGATAATTTGCGTTCAATCCACCTTTACAGAAAGAACCGTGGCATACAAATGTGGGTCAACAGCTTTTTGGAACTCGTTGACAGGAAGCACTTCAGAAGATGGCACCAGATTTCAAAGGATCTTTAATAGAAACACCCTCAAAGTGAGCTATAGCTGTTAATGCCCAAACCATCAAATCAATCATAACACGCCCATAACCGG
Organism: Prostheceraeus crozeri; assembly: GCA_907163375.1. Classification (NCBI taxonomy): domain Eukaryota; kingdom Metazoa; phylum Platyhelminthes; order Polycladida; family Euryleptidae; genus Prostheceraeus; species Prostheceraeus crozeri. Next base: position 11,702 of record CAJQUW010010347.1, read on the forward strand.
AGAATGTTGAGCAAACAAGAGAAATAACAAATATCCGGAGGGAATGCAATTGCCTGATCAAAGAAACAATGCCCTTTTGCAAAAATAAATGTAATTGGCAAAGCAACATTGTGTATGAGGCCCGGGGGGGGGGGCCCAAATTACTTGTAATGGTCAGAATAGAAGATATCTGGGTATTTGCGAAAGTTTCATATCAAGCTCAGATACGCATAATCACAAGAAGTCGTGTTTCCCATGAAAAATACAAGCATGAAACTGAACTGTCTAAGGAATATTGGAGGCTGAAGGAAGCAGGTTCCAGCCCAATAGTAAAATGGAGGATAAAAAAAGTTTGTAAACCCTTCAACAAGTAACGAAAAGGTGCGGACCTCTGTCTCAGCGAGAAATTTTTTTTCATTTTGGAACCACGACGGTGATAACCTACTCAACAAGCGGAATGACTTGTCTCCAAATGCAGGCACCCGAAATAAGTATTTGCTATCAAGAACATTAACTTTTTCTTTTTTTGTGTCCTGCTTTGCAAAGGTCACGATAAAACACCGAAATGCATATTCTTCTATTTGATCTATACATACTAATGTGCATATTTCTTTGAAATTGTAAATGGTCACGGTTACTCCGATTAACATATTTACTTCAATATTTTAACTTTGGTAAAATTCGTTCCTTAGCTTTGGCTGATGATTTGTGTTTAACATGGAAACTCTGAGTACCGCGAGTTCTGTTTGTTTCCCCTCCTAACTTTGGGTAATTATATATATAAATATATATATATATATATATATATATATATATA
>CAJQUW010010348.1:0-25181 GCA_907163375.1 Prostheceraeus crozeri
AAGATATAGTACTCTCCGATGTTGACGATCATCTTACATTATGCTTAACTTCTGTGTTATGATTCCGGAACAAATAAAATGTTTGGTGTGCTGTTTCTATATTAATCGTTCAATCTTGTAATCTTCATTACTATTATCTTCTGTGATGACAAATTCAAAGGCAAAATTTATGTTATCCGTAATTAGATTAGATAATGTCGCGAGCGTTACCGTCAAGATTGATTGAAATCTAGCAATCGGTGCATTCAGTAATCTATTCAAGCATGAAGAAATCATCAACTATTCATTATTTATCTATCATTTCGTTTTTGAGACAACAGCTTCTGTTGTTTAGATAAAATATCCATCCAACCTCAAAAAATCTATAATGAAATATTTATCTCTGTCGCGAGCGTTACCATATTAAATGATCTCTGTACACAAATGTAGAGATAGTATGAAATTGATATTTTGTATGTATTAGGTCGATGTCATGTTGCATCAAACTGCATCTTCAGAATATTCAAAAAGGATATCGTATCATAGAGAATGTTGGTTTTCCATCGAGTTTTGCTATCAAATGTAGCGAGCGTTACCGTGGTTTGGCCCAGGAAGCAAATTCGACCGTCTGCAGTGCAAAACTTATCACATGGAATCGGCATCTCTGATGTACAGAACATCAAGTTGATTGGCGAAAATATCAATAGAAATCGAAAAATTTCTTAAGTATAAATAATTCAAGTCAGCACTATACTACAACTGAAACCCATTCGGACTTCCTGTGTTGGTAGCCCGATTAACCAAAATGTATGGCACTCCTATAGGAAACGTCCTACGGAATTATTGTAATTTTCCTATAGCGGGTAGTGCTATTGCTATGGAACTCCATTCTATGGCACTGTTGGAATGTTTTGTCCCATTGAATTTTGGGGAACTTTGATCCTATTGCCTGTGGGACTAATTTGTCCCATAGACTTGTGGGAAATCCTGTCCTATCGAATTTCGGGAAATCCTGTTCTATCGAACTTCTGTCCCATAGAATTTTGGGAAATTCAGTTTTCATGGCAGCTCCTAATGTTACAGCGTGTCTAAACCTTTCCGCGACATACTGACGCTTTATGTGATCATGATTGTAAAGAATAATCAGTTTGGTTTAGCAATTGTGATAATGTCAATTTAAAGACAACATGCATGAGGTATTTGCATTTTTCACTTTCGATCCCCCTGACATGTCGGTGAAAGTCCGACCCAGATTTCAAAAAAAAAATAGTTTGAGAATGAAACACACTATGGAGCATTATTTTTTGGCTAATTTCATGATCATTCACAAAACGCCATTAAATTCAAAAAACAGCCAATGATTTTTAATATCTTCTCTTTTTAGCCATTTGAACACTTGCTTCGATGAAAAGTTTCTCAGAAATCATTCACCATATTTCTTTCTCTTCCATTGGGAAATGTAGTAGGAGTTGATCTGCAACAAACATGAAATACATTATAAATATGCGATAAATGATAAGTTGATGATGGAACATAGACGTTCTGCATATAGGTAGATAAACTTCATTTAAATGAAAAATAATGCAAAATATTGCAGTTGAAGAGTATTTGATAATTGCTATGTTTCTTGTACTGGAGATTTATATTATTAATAACATAATAATGCAAATGCGCCCGCTGTGATCTTGCAGATGAAAAATATCGCCAGAAGTTTCATTTTACTTGTTTATTGTCACAACTGCGTTTCGTCTGCTCTCAGTAGTTGTGACACGCAGAATGAATCAAACTGATTGAAACATGATTCCTGCTAGAATATCGATCAGACAATGGTCCTTTCTTTTATTGAAGTTGTCGATGCACTTCTTTTCCTATTAGTAATTTTTCTGCATATGTACTTTTTAGCTACTACTTATTCATTTCGTGATTGCTTGTCCAGTGACTGTCCGTTGCTTGATCGATACTCTAGCAGGAATCATGTTTCAATTAGTTTGATTCAGTCTGCGTGTCACACCTAGTGAGAGCAGACAAATAAACTTTTGACAATAAGTAAGTAAAATGAAACTTAATGGAACATTAGACTATATTGGTTTCCATGCATGCATGCATGCGTATATTCAAGGTGTAAGTATGTAAAGTTATTGTCTTTTCTGACTTTTTGTAAGCATCTTGCGATACTGGTAGAATTTTAGATTTAAAAGCACTGCTATCATTAGAGATAAGATTTATGCTCTGAGCTTTCACCTACCAAAACCTCATCAGATAAAAAGGAAAGAGGTTAAACTTATTAGGGTGATTATCATGTTTGTATTAAAATTCAAGTGTGAATTTTAATTTTAATAAATAATTAAAATAATTTCAAATATTATGGACCATGGATTCAAGCTTCATAGATAATTAAAATACTGTGGTGGCGGTGATATTAGATTTTTGTCATTACATTTGGTCCATACATGCTTATTTAGAGAGGAACTCATCATCCTTATGAATAGATTCTCTTCTTTGTTTCTTTGAAAAGTCGGTCACCTCACTTTGATGGGAATTATAGCATGGGAATAACAACGAAAGGGTAATCATGGCTAGTACATATTTAATCTCAATAATACATTAATGGATCATGCATACTTAATTACATACATGCATAAAGACAAATATAGGAAGCATCACTTATTTGCTGGCGATCGACACACACTCTCAATTGTAGAGTCTCTCGTTTTAACGATCTATTTCTTCACTTATTCAATTAATCAATTAATAAGATTTGATGATGTAAAACCGAAATATAATTACAAGCACAAAGTGGGACAGAAGTATCTGTCGAATGTGCTAACTTATAAGCTAAGATAAGCTCGTAGTATTCACTGCTTTGATGTGTTTTATATCATTATTCATCATGCGCTATTCCCACAATGACCTCCACAGTGGGAAATTTTTAACATCTATTTCAAGATCGCATCCCGATTCCCGACAATGCTGTTAATTTCAATTCCGGTCTCACCAATATAAATAAATACCAATTTTGTAATCGCGTTCGCGGTGCTTGAATGTTTTATCATGAATGCCAATCCCTCCCTATGTCGGCGCGCTCTGTTCTTATCTTACCTGTTAACTTCTTCATTTTTATCTTTCAGTGACACGTGTAAATGCCTGCTCAATTTGATTGATTTCATGATTATAAAAATCTGAAGGAAGGTGGAATTATGCTTTTACTATATTCGAAAAATGAATACTTTCTCGTAATTATTTCCTTCCTTCTAAGAGAATTTCAAATAAAATATTTATCTTCTTTATCATTTAAAAGTTCTTTGATGCAAAGCGACATTTTCCTATCACACACGGAAAGGGGCGGTCACAGAAAATTCCAGTGGGGGATTAAATTTAATTGTTCCAATCCTCAAACAGAATAAAATGTGAAATAATCAGCAAATGTCATAAGTTATATTGAATTGCCTGTTTTAAATGACATTTGCATGTATATGTTCATTTAAATGAGATGCCATCATTTGAATTATCAGAGAGTTAGGAAAACGAAATCCGTTAATTAAGCACGATAGAATATGTGTAAAGCACTTGGTCAACTTTCTTGCATCACAGAGCTGATGGGCAGAACATCTGTTAATTCAAGTGCATCATGTAGGATACGCAATATCACAGCGGGTCATCAACATCTGAGCTGCCTAGGATAAACAAGCCTATTGCGGAGGCCGCTACATTCCTTGGTTTTACATGTCTCTAAGTTGATAAGCTCTATATCAGTGATATAAGCGGAAATGATGTAACGAGATAGAGTTCGTTTCGCCGTCCGACTTTTGTACTATTTCAGTGCAGATACATTGCCAAATTATTGCTTAGAAGCTAAAATGTAGAATTTGCTGATGTTAAATTGATAAATTGAATGTTCATATTTTATATCACAATACTTTGGGCTGGTGGGGGGATGCATCCCGGCATCCCCCCCTTCTGACCACCACTGCACACGTAAAACGCTGCTTGATAGTGATATATTTCCTATCAGAACAACTAAATGTCGGAATTTACACTCCTTTATTTAAGGCGGCCGTCTTGAAATGTATTAACGGTTGTCCTACGCGCTTTTCAATAAGCAGTTAAAGACGAAACGGGTATAAATAACCCGTGTTCTTCTCAATACATTTTGCCTCTTCTCATCGTTCAGTTTTGAGTGTTTTTATTAGTAAGTGTGGCAACATGTTTGAAGATTGCTTGAAATACAGATTTACATGTAGAGTATCAATAATGATGCCCAATAATTATTAAATATGTGTAAATAGGCCTACAGGTACATGCAGGCTATTGATCAACTATAGTAGTGCCTACTTCTTGTTAGGTTATCGCCGTCTTGCATATTCAAGAGTATTTAAATCACTAGTACTGATATTTATGCCAGTTAAACATGCAATAACCCGCCATGTATCGGTAGTCTATAAATGTAAATTATATTTTATGCATGTATTATACATGTACATACATGTATGACATGTTTGGAATCATGAATAAAATTGTAAATAAAATACATAATTCCTATAAAGACGTGTAGTTACTCGTACAAGTTTCAAAAGATGATAGTAGAAAAGTTGCATGCATTCCTTGCACAGGTCTGATTGATGACTATTGCAACGAGGCTTTTCACACTTGCCACAACAAACGAATGTCTTTCGATCAATGCGTGAAAGACAAAAAGCACATCGAACACTCTTTTCCAAACGACGTCCCTCGACACGCTCAGATTAAGAAACCGCAATAGCCGACGAGTTTCATGGCAAGTTTTGTAGCTTCGCGATGATTTGCTGATGAATGGAGACGTCTTTGAATCTGCTTGTTCACCAACTGATATCCTGCATTCACAAGAAACTTGTGTTGCTGCTGAGATTTTCTGGCTTCATCGGGATGCCTGCTGTAGTAGCAGCCATTATTTCCAGCAGTATCCATCATGTTGGCAAATATCGAGACCGGCCAACGTCGGCACTCTCGATTGCAACTGAATCCACGAGGTTGCTTGTCCGCGATGTCGACACTGATTTCGTCCTGTTGTACTCGAGAACAGTACATGCTTTCGTATTTATTTCGTGTTCAGGAGCATATGGATGAAAGTTATCAACGAGTAACACAGGTTTTCGACCTTTGTCCCAGAACGAAACAAGTGCAGTACCCTGCTCATCGTAGAAAACTTTCGTGTCTTTCCTTTGACGACCCTCGATGGACTTGGCGACGGCCGGTACTCCTCGATTATTATTTCGGACGATACCAATGTACGTGGTATTCAGTGGCGTCACTTGCGCCCAGACCATAGGCCTTCACTCGGCATTGGAATACTATTTCTATCTATACCAGACATTTTTTGTGTTACAACATTAATTTTCATAAAAGTTGAATTTTTAACAACAATTTCCCGAACATCTTTTAAGGCCAAGTGAACGTGCTCATGAGAAGTGATTGCTCATGTCTCTTACCCGCCTTACTCAAGGAACTGATTACTATATCCCCTCTCTGTCCAGACAACATTTTCTCGAGAAAAAAGGAGGCAAGGTCAACAGTTTCTTGCGTTTCTCATGGCCGGTCAGCCGCTCACAGGTTTGAAATTTTGATGCATTAAAATGTCTTGTGTATTTCTTATTTCTTTCTCTGTGAGTACTTTCAGTTTTTATATCAGGTGTTGGCCTACCTTGCTTGATAACTGTCATCTTTTCAGTATATTCCCTTCGGACGAAAGGCGTGGTTGTGATCTCATCTAAACATAGTGTCACATCAATCACGTAAAAACAAATTATGGAATTCTACCGAATCTGGGTTTTCGAGTCAGATGCATTACTCTGCATTCATTGGAGAACGCTCATCATCTGATCACAGTCTTATCTGAACGTCAGCCATCTGCTAATGTTGACGTAGTGGCCTCTCTGATATAAAGTGAATCCAGGAACAATTGGGTTGCGCTTCCTTTACTATATTTAGATACAGCGCCTCGATCAAGAATCGCGTAGAATTTTATTGCAAAAATTGGAGAAGACAAAGCATTATATCCATCGGAAAAGCCAATATTGGCGCGGGCGCGTGCTCTTGCTGCCTCACACGCACACAACTCTCTTTCGCTCTGTCTGAACATCAATTAATACTCCGTCTAAACACACGACCAGCTTGTGTGTCTAATTGTTGGAAGAAAACAGCTGTGATTCGAACACGTGCTGCAAAACTGTTCAATGAGGTTGAGCGTCTGACTTTGAGACAGAGAGCTGTGCACTGCTGTCACGAGAAGCTATCGAATTTAAATGAATGATGACACTTTTCATTTTTATAATTGCTGGAAAATTACTCTTGAGGATGCGCCGAAGGCCTCGCACGTACGGAGAAGACGCCACTGGTAGTATTATTTTCTCTAAGTGCATCAACCAGTTCCATGGAAGTATGCCAATTATCAGCAGCTAGCTGACGACCTGTGCCTAGCTACGGTGACATCAAATGCATAGTAACGCCGAGTGTTGTGACATTTTCATTTGGCCTGATGGTTCCAACTCCAATGTAAACAATTCCATCTAAAATATAGAATGTCTCAGCACAGTACAGCCGCAGGAATTTTATCTCGAACTTTCCAGGCTTAGACCTTATATATTGCTGGAATCGGACTCTCCCGTGGAACTCAAGAAGCTGCTCGTCTACTGTCAAGTAGGGACTGGGAATGAAGAAGCGAGATCAGCGTTGAATTCCTGAAATACATCCTGTACCGGTGCAAGTTTGTCACTGCGATCGCGACGTAATCGGTCATCAAATCGTAGCACTGATTTTATTTGTAGGAATCTCGCGTGTCATGGTTGCTTCATGGTCATTTCATACAGCGGTGTGCGGTCGCTGTGTTGCAGCGGTGCACATTTGTTCATCACAGAACTGAAAAGTCATTCCTTATTACGAGTCGAAGAAGTATTTTGCGCATAGTGCCAAGTTAGTATACTTTTTCTTACGTATGACAATACATTGAGATAAACTGCTATTCAAATTTCTAAATTTGGTTAATGTTCCTAATGTTAAATAACGCATTCTTTTAATGGCTTCTGACTCAACTTTTTGTGATGTACTATTTTGTAGATTATTGGGCATCAATCACTACTCTAGAGTTGGTCGCAACTTCAAGATTGAACTGAAAACGAACTACGAAAAATACTCGGGTATGACTCACCCGATCCGTTCTTAAACCATTATCTAGTTTTATTTAGTTATTTGTATAGAATTGCAACTCATGACTCTCACAGTTTAATAAGGTCATATATTCATTAAAAGTCACGAAAGGAAATTTGGCTAATAGAATCACAAGCAAAATATCTTGCGTTGAAGATGTCGTCGGGTGCTGTATACCCGTAAAGTAGGACAACCGTTAATAGATGAAAAGTATTAATTTAATAATTGCAGGATCACAGAACTGAATCCTAGTCCTGATCTTATTAGTGATATTCATGTGGAAAGATATCTTTCATCAGACTCTGGAGCAGGATATTAAATATGAAAATCCGCAAAATCTGAACCATCCAGAAAAGTGCATGAAAATATGAAGTTCTTTCAAAATTATGTCTGAAAGCAACTAAATGAAATTAAATAATTTTGGGTCCCAAAGTCCTGGGAGACTTCAAGCCATGTGCTGCTGACTTTGCAACTCTCTCCAACTCCCAGTCAAAATATTGCGTAAAACATACTCTTATAAAATTAGTTCAAGCCCTTCACAATTGATCTGACAATTGACTACAGGTTTTAATTTTCGAACTAAAATGGATCCATTTGTCTTCAGTTTTGATAATATTTTTATACAGAGGTCAATATTTTGATAAAGAACATTTTTTAAACGTGGAGTTATTCATATCGATATGTGCTTGATATAGATGTGAATCATTGCTTAATCTCAATGTTTTTAACAAGTAGGTACGCAGAACTGATTTTTAACACATAATTTCCATGCTTGCAAAAATCATTTCCTCTTCGTTTTTTCCTTCTTCATTTCTATGAAGAAAAATGTGATTTTTTTCAAAACTTGGATTGGAAGTATAAAGCGGCCTCGTTCACATCAGAACAAAGAAATTGAAACACTTCTCAATTAGCTATCTACAAGCACCAAACATGTCAAGCAACAAATTTGATCTAAAAACATTAGCTATGGCAAAAACGAGCCAAACTAAATATAACACAAAGATTAATATCTCGATTTGAAATTTAAAGCCTGCAGTCAATACCTGAGTCGAAAGGCAAAGCCTTAGACATTAATCACCATATCTTTTGCATCTAGCTCTTGAAATGATTGAATGATCTTTATGAAATGAAATTAGCTCTTGAGAATAAATCAAAATACAAACACACTTTTGAATAATTCTTTTACTATTTCCAATACTCATGAAAAGTAAATTCTCAGAAAAATACATTTATTTAGCACATTGGATTTGCTGATACGCACCCGCATTGACAACTCTATCACCGGTGCTTAAAAATATTTGTTACTTTTATATGAAAGAAAGACATGTCTGATCTTTAATCATGCTATTAAAAAAAGATTGTTGAAATTAGTCGATCTGAGATGAATACATATACGAATTAATGTTGTAACAGAGAAATATGTGACTATAACACACTATCTATCGCAAAATGTTATGACTGAACTGGAATAATGAAAACAATAATAATCTACTTAAAGTTGGGAGGTAGAATAATTAAATATTGAGTTGCATCCTCAGTTGAAAAGAATTGAAACAGATCTGAATAGCTGCTCTTTCATCCAAAATCAGGAATCATCAGCAGGCCTAGTTCACATCTCTCAAGATCGACACAACTCCCTATTTAAGGTTGCAGCAATGCCTGGGTAAATTTGGGATTTGCAATTAGCAAGTTAGTGAAATTTCGATTCATTAAATATCATTTTAAACACACTGCTGGCAAATCGCCTAAGTAAGTGCGCCTGCAATAATTAATAATAACTTCTTTTTGCATACACAATGTAAATAGAATAATTAAATAGGCCTATTTGATTTTTAATATTGAAAACAATGTTTTCTTATTCCATGTGCATTGTGTTTGCAAAAAGCAGTTTTTATATTAAATTTTAATTTTTTTAAATATTAAATTTAATATTATCATATTAATTATTGCAGGTGCAGTAACTTAGGCAATTTGCCAGCATCAGTGTGTTTAAAGTGATATTTTATGAATGCCCGTCGAAATTTCACTAACTTGCTATTTGGAAATCTTAGAATCTTTAGAATTAACAGTGGAGTCAACCTGATAGAATACATATCAAAGCTTTTGAAAGTGAAATTAAATAACGATTTTCTAAATGATAGCTAAAAGACCAAAAATAATTGAACTATAATTCTTTCAGATAGTAGTGTATAAATTGTTAGAACACCGAGGACTTGATAACTTACTTCATGATTCGAGGATTTCACCAAACGTGGATTTCTCAGAAGACGCAGCAGACTCGTTGAAAGAACCCGATCAACCCTAACTGAAATTTAAAAACATAATCAAAATTGTTTACTTAAAAACTTTGCGTATAGCATTGGATGATATTTGCACAATTGTTTGAAGTAACTGCTAGACCCCTAGATAACTTACGATAATATGCTTTGGCCAGTGAGAAAGCTATGAAACAAGCGGAATCAAAAGATATACCCAGAATCTAAAATAAGAAAAATTCTGTTATAATTTCGATGTAACTAACTGCTGCATCATTTAAGTGATTACAGCGTATCTTCAAGACTTATAGCATAAATGTATGCGTAGGACTTCGCTTAGAAAGTTCTACGATTTTTCAATTAATATCCTGAATAATTAAATCTAAATAAAATATTCAAATTTGCAATAATTTTTGTGCTGTGATAGCACACATCGCATAGCACTTGAACGTATTGTTGAACTGGCTACTTTACACATACGACAATAGAACGAGGAATAGATAAGACTGTCTACATAAATCTGATAATACAGTAGTTCTAGTTCCTACCTCAAAAAATCTAAATAATTGCATAATTCAATAAAACAGTGCGTGAATGAATTGCTGAAACAATGAGGACTTGATGATTTGACTGATGGACTATACAAATGATAAATTCGTTTCAATTGAACTTACTCCATTGGTGTGATGGTTGAGACAAACCGGATAAGATGATTAATTCAACAAACGACGGATTTTCATAAAAATACGAGACACTGAGACACGACCAAAGGATGTGATTAACAATGACTGTTGCACATGCCAAAAGCATCTGAAATTATACTGAACATGCAAGTGTTGCAATATCATTGGACAAAGTCAGATTACGGAGTCAAAACTGTCGCTGCGCGTTTGCTTCTTTTGGATAGCTTCTATGGCACTCATATTTTCCCACTTCCAGTGCAATTGGATCCAATAGAGTTCGATTGAACGTTAAGGTGTGCTATGGCACTCCCATTGCGTGTCATAGAATACCATAGAGTGCCATTGAATTTGGTTAATCGGGCAGTTTGCAAGATAGTGCATGGTGTCTGAAGTCGGAGAGTCAATAAGAAACATGTGCAGTATTGCATTAGAACTTTCAAACGAAAGTTAGTACCTGTGAATATGGATTATTAGCATAATATGTGCTATTTTTTGGAGATCTGAAGCTAGTGAATTTCCATAATTTGTAGAACATCGAATAACTAACAAAGGAGCCAATTTTCTGCAACAAGAGGTTTCAATCATTTTATCAAAGTACATGTGCATGTATTTAATTCAGCATTGATAAATTATATTATCTAGGCGTATATCAAAATAGATAGCGTAATAAAAATAATTAAAAAATAAGAAATTCTATTTTTTTTCAATTATCTGTCAAATCAAAAACTTCGAATTTTTGAAGAAATCATAATTTGTTCAGCCTGCTGCATGTAACATGTAGATCTGACGTCCTTGTATCTTAAAGTTAATTGTTTTCTTCCTTCATAGTTCGTAATTAAAATTCCTTTTTCTTTTCAGCAATCATTTCGACTGGAATATCAGAGAATACTAATAATATATGGTGTCCAAATATTATATATGTGCTTTGACGGATGCAGCATCTATGATATCACGGTAAATGCAGTCTTGTTTCTAACGTATAATCTCCAACGCAATCGACAGTGCTTGGCCACCGTAGAAACTGCTGGAAGGACGTCTTCGTGTGCGTCACATCTTCGCCAAGATCAGTGGAAAGCTCTGTGAATTTTTGTGAATTTTTTTGGTGCCATAAATTACTTTGAATTCTATAGATTCCATCTTTCTATAATAATTCCTTGATGATTTCCATGATGTTTTAGAGCTGTAAAGCAGCAAAGCACTTGATTGTTATTCGATATTCGCATCTTGAGACTTGATTTGTTACTTTATCTTTATTGCAACTGTTGATCTACGATTTCACACATGCTTTTATCCACATAATTCTGTAATAACTATTTTGCATGTTTCTGACATTTTTTATTGTCCCGACACTGATTATATTATGTAGCATTTGTATTTTTTTCACCGAAAATTGCGTGGTCAGGCCAAAATTTTCATTGTACATGTATACATGATATTTCGTTGCATCCGTTACATAAATAGACCTGTGATTGTATTCAATTTGGTACTGGGTGTCAATTTTATAAAATTTCAAGTGAATTTCAGTAAAGTTTGTTTTATGTATTCGAATTGTACAACACTAATATCCTGTTCTCTTGTATAACAGTACTACAGGGGTTAAAGGGTTCTTATTTCTTCAGAGGGCTGTTTGTAAAGCAAGAGATAAATATTGAATGAATATAATGAGAGCTTTGTCTGCAATAAATCTCAATGCGTAACCCGTCTATTGCTGAATAAAGATAGTAGTATGCATTGTCATATGGGGTAAAGTAGAATATGGCATTGAAAACATGTTTTAGGAGGTGAGAGGCTAGCCTTCTAAAAGGCGCATGCTTTAGGATTTTTTTATTAGTTACGAATAGTGTCTTGCTTTAGGAGGTGATTCAGCTCGCTTTAGGAGGTGCTGGTTTACAGTGTACTATTATCATTTCAATGATTCTGATTGTCACGTTACTACAGCTGACTACAAAGTTAATCAGATCCATGATGTGGCCCACCAAACACTCCACGGCGGAATGATTTAGTGTCGCTTTCCTGACTTGCCATTAAATCTGTATTTGAAAAGGCTTCGGCCGACATTTTGTGCGTGATAACACATGTTCCAGCTCAACGACCCGTTTTCCTGATCTAAGCCTGCATAGCTCGATGGCACCGCTGATTGAAGAACTATTCTCAGCGGCATCGAAGAAGGTCTTTATAGAACTTCAATAATACCTGTAGTAGCCGCGGCCTTATGTACTTAAAAATGCTTCAAAATTTGCAGACATCTCATCACATTCTGTCGTGTTTGATGAGTTCTAGCATCTGAATATAGCAAATCTTTCAAGTGGGATGCTGTATGTGATTGAAGTCTAGGTGATAAGTTCTACATGTTTTTATCTACTTATTCCGTACCGCTAGCTCGGTATATATAGAAAGAAAAAGAGCGCGAGACTTTAATAGTGTTGAAATAAAAACTTTGTTTCAAAAATAAAATGTGATCCTTTTAGAACTGTCAGCAAATGCTTTAGTGTTCAACGTGAAATATTAGCAGAGGTCAATATGAGGAAGCCAACAAAATTGGAATTCAGATTAATCAAAGGACAAAATGCATCTTGTTCATATGAAGTTGAGATATTGAACTTATCAGATCATGGGATTAACATTCATTGGGAGACTTTTGACGTATCGTTGCACTCTTTAAGAAAATCTCCAAGATTTCGTGAATCGCAGGTAGTTCCGCTGAAATCTAACTTAGAATCCATCATCCAATTCAAGCTACAGCTGCATCTCAATGGATTATTATATAAATACACTTTCTTCAATTTTTCTAAGCTGTTATTAAAAGCGTCATTTGAAATAGTCTTCAATTCATTTACTTCCAGGTAGATAGTTTCCAATTTCGTCATTCCGCTTAAGGATAGGCTGGCTAATCGAGTAATTTTGCAGTCTTTGAGATCAAGGGTCCTCAGATTCTTTAACTGAGAGAAAAATAATGGAGGAATGTCATCGAGAGGATTTCCTTGTAAAGTCAAATCTTCTAGACGTGGCAAATAACTGATTGAGCGTAAGGAAAATCCGTTGGCTATTTTTAATTTATTTCCACGAAGTGATAGCTTTTTGAGGCGAGTTAGAGACCGAAAGGCACCATCGTGGATTGACTGAATGTTACAATTTGCTAAAGATAAGGAATCAATTGGGCTCCAATCCTGAAATGCGTCGTCTTTTAACCTGGTAATGTAATGAGTACCCCAGAACTCCAGTTTATCGACGTGAGGAAATAGAATTTCGAAATGAACTCGCATTGGAATGTCTGTTAATGAGCCTGTGTATGGATCATATGATCTGCAACTGACATCGCATTTCTTCCCATAAACTCTGTAGGTGCAGCGTTTACCATGGTGAAATTCAAGTCGCTCGACCTTATTCGATGTAGATTTAGACAAACATGATTCACAGGTGATGATCGCGTGAAAAACAATAACCATACAGATAAAAGTTGACATAATTCTTCTATGTTGATAGTAGCAGTCAGCTTATAAAGCAACGATGTCAGACTGCAGATTTGGATGTCAAGCTCTCTTGGAAAGACAGCAATTCAAATTTTAAATTACTGTCGGATGATAGAAATCGTAGCTATGTTATCACAGAGACATCTATGATTAATAATACATGTATATCTAAGGGACAATCAACTCTCAAAGCATGAGCTGGACTGGAGGCCGGTGACTTTGGTAGGCTTGATGAATGAAGATATTGAGCATTTGGATAAAGCCATGGATCAAGCTGTAAACAGCTCACTTCATTATCGTGAGATGCATTACAATCCAACAGAATTGACTGCCGCACAATCTAATACGCCCAGCCCAAATTGTGGGAAATGATCTATACAGTGCACACTCATACTATCGAAGTTAAATTTCAAGTAAATTGTGACTTTCCATTCTCATCGATTTTCCCATTACTTGATCTAAATCCTGCCCCAATACAGATCATTTGGACAACTGGACTTTATTCAAGAATTCAAGAGCAATGAAGAGATATGATATACATGATTTATTTCAGGCTTTGAAGTATTCCAGCTTTCATTGAAGGAAAATCGATGGTCATTTTGTCACAGTGATAAAGGAATGTTTTCATATTCATCGAAGGAATTGATACCGATTTCCTGATCAACTTTATCTGCAGACGATTTTCAGATATCATCTTCAATGGCCAATCACAATGCTGCTTTTTAAAATGAGTAACTTTATTGATTTCGATTGAACAAACAGTGTGTGAAAGAATAACGGCATAGATTGAACTCTTATACAGTATATGGGGCTCAAATTGAACTCAATTGTTTCTATGACCTAAGTTGCGATTGTGTTTTGAATATGTGCCTGTCTGCGTCTATCATTTGATCAAGAGGATTCATGGCGTGACAATGATAGTTTGTGACTTTTGTCTTGAGTATTGAGTTAACTGCGGTATGTTTATGGACAACATGCTGTCGCCATTTCGTGAACGCTGAAAGAGACATTATCTTTTACTTGTAGGCGCAACTTATCCTTTAAGGAGGGACTAAGCTTTCGTGGTCTTCCACTGTGTTTCTTTTATCTTCGTCTGCCCATCTGTGCGTCTACACAACAATCGAACAGTATTTCGTGGAATCCTGAAGTCTTTGCCAATTTTACGAATTGAAACACCCGCTTCAAAGAGGACTTCGATTTTTGTTCGATTGTGTTCTCTTGGAGTCATTGTCGATGTTTCTGTGTATTGAAGTTTTACCAAAATTGAATAAAAAAATACTGAATTAGAACAGCAGTACGATTGAAATAAGAGTTGAATTTTGCCTTGAAATTGTGTTACCGTCTCTTGTTACAAAGGTTTCTGACCCCGGGGTTCTGAAACTTATGTTACAGACAGAGTTGGAAAAGTCGGAATTGGAATTGGAATTGACGATCTTGAAATCTACTGGAATTGGAATTGGATTTGGAATTGACCTTGATAAACCTCAATTCCACTTTTTCGATATACATGTCGAAAATATGTCCCCAAATCTTTTTGTACAAAAATTGAAATCTCAGTACTTGGTCCATTGTGTCAACACACGCAGAGATAAGAGAGAGATAGATCGACTGAGGGAGCTTTATTTTATCGTCGAATAAAGGGTGTTAATTGTAACTTCGATGTGCCTACACCCCCGGACAGTGTTAATCCAGCGATTAAGCAAACAATGAAAATACAATCATCTTTGTTCAATCTGTTATTCAGTTATTTATCAAGTAAGATAATTAATCAAAATAAAACAATTGTTGAATTTAGTTCTTGATAGGATAAGCAAAAAATTGGAGATTAACTTAATTGTTGTACACACGAAAAACAATTGGCTTGGAAAGAGGAAAATTGACGCTGCAAGGGCAGCAACCCAGCAAATCGCAATATAGACAGCATCAACATATTATTCTAATAATTAATGATTCAATTAAAATGGCAGTTACATGAAATATTATTAAACTTCCAATCACAACAATTAACAATATTAATTTTCAAGACTATAGTTATATACATACGATACTCAACTATAAGAAAAACTTGAAACTGACAGTTCACTTCTTAATGTTGAATTCACTTCAATGCGATCGGACTCACTTATTCCAAAATAATGTCATAAATATCAGTGTCACTTATACCATCAATCTTCTATCGCGCTCGCTGATGTGTTGCCGCATACTCTGCTGTGTTGTTGTTCGCTGGCAGGTAGTTGTTACTGTTACTTCTGTAGTTAAGTTACACCGCGAGAGCCCGGAGTTCTTCTAACAGCTACTGAAGATGTCGTATGTGTTGTTGTTGTGTCAATTTCTCATCATTTCTAATTTATACAAATTTTTGAGAATTGACGATGAATCCACTTTCTTTTGAAAATTGAAAGAGTTTCCTTTAATCTCTGCTCGCTAGCTTTCGATCCGACCACATTTCGTTCCTATCACGGAATTTTTAATCTCCTTGTTTAACATGGACCATTAATCAGTTTTCATGATATCATTTATGTCATCGTTTCTTCTTTCATCCATCATCACGTTATTCTCACATTGAATTTCTTTCTTCTGTCAGGTTATTAATAGATTTATTCGCATCTCTTCTCTCTCTCTCTCTCTCTCTCAGCGTTTGATTCTTTGCTGGACCGTTAATTTTCTTTTCTTTTTTCACGAGATATTGAATATCTCGTTTGCGAAACGAAAATGGCGTAGGTTGACCGGTTACACAAGAAATATGAACTATGAACATGAGAACGCACGTAGGAACGACGCAGGGAACGGCACACTAACGAGGATAGGATAATAGCACATGGGTTAGGTTGAAACAAACAAACGTTAGATACATTAACATAAGACACTATACGCGACATGCAATTATCGGAATTGAATCTTATTATGGAATTGGAATTGAATTGAACTGTTTCGACTGGAATTGGAATTGGATTTGGAATTGAAATTTTAGCTCTGGAATTGGAATTGGAATTAAATAATTTCAGTGGAATTTTTCCAGCTCTGGTTACAGATGTTAACGACAAAATTGTGGAAACCAATACATATCAATCTAACCTCTGACTCGCTACCTTCCATCTCGCAGTGGCATTGAATACTCTTAACTTAAATTCTTGGAATTCGCAATTTTCCGAGAAATTTTACAACTCTCGTACAATACACATAAATTTTGTTTATTATAAAAATGATGTGAACAAGAAATGATTTGTAGTTTTGTGATTGATAATACAAGTAACCTAATGGGAAAATACAATGACTTTATATGCTTAGAAGTCTGTTTAGGTAGATACCGAATTCATAGGCTTTCGCATGACGGTGTGATAAGAAATCAAATTTTGATTTGCATAATTAAAGGTGGGTCAGACACTTTTGCTACATTCTGTAGATGTCCATGTCTAAGCTACGTACGACATCTATGTTCAGAAGCTATTACTCTTGCGATCATAGAAGTAGATTTCGCTATTTTCATTATAAAAATAATTTTTGAGTATTGTTGCAATTTTTTAGATACAATATAACAATTTTGCTCATTATAAAAATATATTGTAGCCCAATGAAGATGAAAATCATGCCGATTTCTACATCAATCAGCGGACCGTAGTTTGCATCATTGTTCGCTGAACTACATGACATTTTGTTGATAGGGAAGAGTCAATAGTAATTTGATATTATCTTATTTATTTTGTTATGAAGATGATCACTGAGTAGTGATAGAAATTAATAGCATTAGAAAATAAATAAGAAAGCATCAAATTATTCTTGACTCTTTCCTATCAACAAAATATGCTTTTTAGTCAAGACATTTTCAAATACATTGAAATTGCATTGAGTTGAAAACTGCATTATTTTCGGAAAAAATGTCAAATATTGACAGAACCTCTGTCAAATCTCCATAGAAACTATGCAGCAGTCAGAATTTTAGAGCAAAGCTTCTCAGATATATCCATATTAAAAACATAGATTGTCACATAAGAATTATTGCTTGTAGACATCACCATAGATTTCATCCCAATTGGGTTAGAACATGGACTCCTAGATATATAGATATCTAGGAGTCCATGGTTACAATACAGATAATATCCACTTCTATCGGACATGCATACAGCCCTGTGAATTGAATTAGCAATTTCTTAATTTTGGTGACTCGAAATATGAATGACCTGATTTCGAGTCGATTGCGGAGAGCTACTGCTAATTACGGATATATGTTACTAAAAATAGACTCGTGGGACTTCCCTGTAACAAATTTGCTTGTGAACATCTTGTACCAATACAATTGAAGTTAGTCATTGAGTTTTTTTGAGAGGAAGCGGGACTCAGAAAATTTGATCACAATGGGCAGAAGAAAGGATCTTTGTTCATCCACCAAAGCCTGTATCAAACTTTTGCATGCCGAAAACTATACACAGAAGACCATTGCTGAAAGGCTGAAGATCTCAACATCTGCGGTTTGTCGTTTCATAAAATACGGCATGAACAGACCGAGGAGAAGCAATTGCAAAGGAGTGAAAAAAAAACTACAACTCGATCTGATAATGTCCTAAAACGATTGTGCTTGAAGAACAGAGAGCTTACATCGAATGAATTATAGAGAGAATTTTTCGATTCTACTGGTATAGAAATCACAGCTTCCTCTATACGAAAGAAGCTCATCAAGCTCGGATTAATTTCAAGAAGGAAGACGAAGAAGCCGTTATTGAATAAGCGACAAAGGGCTGCACGCGTGCAAAAAGTACAAAGATCATCCTAAAGAATTTTGGCGAAATGTTTTGTTCTCCGACGAAAGCAAGATTCAACTGCAGTTTCATGGTGGAAGACAAAGAGTGCGACGATTTGTGAATGAAAGATCGAAAGACTTTAGCTACATTCCAACGGTCAAATTCCCATAATCTGCGATGATTTGGGATCCTTCAGTCATCGTGGAATCGGGTATCTTCATTTATGTGAAAAGGATTATTATCAAAAGGAATACATCAAAATTATTAGGACGAGAGTGCTTCCATACAAACGAAGATTCTTTTGTAATGACGAGATGATTTTCCAAGATGATTCCGCTCCAGCTCACCGAGCGAAGACAGTAACCAACTTCAAGAATCAGGTGGTGTTGAGGTCTCTTCCTTGGCCTGGGAACAGTCCGGACCTCAACCCCATCGAAAATTTATGGGGCATTGCAAAGAAACGGGTGAATGAGAGAAAGCCGAGGACCAAATCAGAATTACTGGCATCCATAATTCATGTCTGGCATCATTCCATTGAGACAAGTGTTTTGACCAAGTTGGTGGATAGCATGCCAAAGCGAATCATTGCGGTGTTGAAGTCAAAAGGAGCAGCAACAAAATATTGAGTGAGCATCAAATTAATTGAATTTTTATCAGTCATTATGAATGACAAGACAATTTCAATTTATTCACTGTAAAAGATAAAGATATAGTAATTTCAATAACTACTTATGTCGCTTTTTATCATAAAAGATTGCAAAATGAGAAAATTGCTAATTCAATTCACAGGGCTGTAGATTCCGAGGACAGTTTGTGCATTAATGTCCTCTAAAAGTGGATGCTATTCCTATATTTGAGAAAAAGGTGTACAAAACAAGCAACATGGACTTCTACTTATGATCACTGTAGAAAAGCACAGTTTCATCCTTAAATGACGTCGAATGACAAAGGAAAATAGACTGAGGTGAAAACCTTTTAAAAAGTATTTTTGAATATGCAAGAAATGTGTCAAGATAGATCGGAAATCATTCATCACTTCTGCTTTGTTCTTCCTACGAGGGACTCTATTTCCTCAAACACGCAAGCACACTGACCTAAGAATTTGAAATGAAATGCCAGTTCTTATCCATGTGATACGCCTATACAGTCCTCATTTTCTCTTAAAGCGATCTTCGCTGTCAGCGCTCGCAAAAACATCTGTGCTTCAACTCCTATGCCTCCCTTTGTTGCAATTGCAAAAAATGCATTTGTCCAAATCTGCAAACTCAACGTCAGTAGAATTGTCTCTGTAGATAATTTCTTCTCATTTTCATGATCTATAAAAAGTCTGCCGTGGATTTAGTTTTGTTTGCTAGTTAACATGTGCAGTATGTACATCAGAGAATGATGTCACTCCTGTGGACCAAGAACTTGATGTCCAACCGCCCCTCATTGCTGATGTCTGTTGTATTGTGTGTAAAGCGTCATTAAAGGATGGTCCTTTTTCCACGTTCTTGCATATTTAGAGATGAAACTGGTTAAAAGATCCCTCATTCCATTATGTCTCTGTGACACGAAGCCACCCTTATTTAATACGAAAGAGCGTGATTTCTTGAAAACAGTTGTCCCCATGGGCAGTTCGATGGCAACTCACTTAGATCCCCGTCGTATCGCAATCGCAATCGCAACAAATCTCTCAATTCTGTTTTATTGAGTAAATCCCTCTTAGAAGAATGGCGTTAAACCACTACCTTCATGTTTGGTTTCCTTCACAGATAACAACAAGGAATTAGGTAGGGAAGAATCGATTTTCTTCACTTTTTATTTTATTCTCTTCGCCCTTTCCGGTAATATTCTTTTGTGATGTCACTAGGATCTATCTCGTCAAATACAGATGTCTGTCCAATATAGCTTCCACATGAGTCATCGTCAAAACATTAGCTTCTCCATGTTGTGAACTGCTATCATCATGCAAAGAGTATATCCCAAGACCACCTTGACTGGTCGGTAGGGAAGAAATCGTATCATAGAAGTAGATGCGAATACACTTGCTATGGTATTTTCAATTTCTACGTTTGTGATGATTCGTGTTCGTAATGCTATATCCTTTAAATCGTGAAAATAAACTGGCATGATATAAAAAATGTCACAGGCAGTATCTCTTGCATTTCCCTTCTGGTGGGCATGTAGCAAAAGTCCATGGTGATAGTGCAAGATAGATTTTCATGGAAATGTGCGTATAATCAAGAACGGGCACATTTTATATTTACAAAATAGAGGAATTTGCAATATAAGGTATAAAACATGAAGTTTATCAAACAAGAAAAATGTTTCGAACATTTTTTTTCGCTTGGACGAATGAACGGCTGCTCTGACAAGTTTATCCCATTTCAATCTGTCGTTTTCAACTGGTTTTTTCCCTAAGCAATGGAAAGTTGCAGACATTTTTCCTCTGCCAAAAGCTACACTTGCTCATAGAGATGCACCACGACCAATATCGCTGTTATAAAATCGCTGCCTATAAAGAGTAAGATGTGTGAAAAAGTCGCTTTGAATAACTTACTCAATTTTCTCAACTCACTTTTGCGCTATTATGATGGATTCCAATTCGCATGTAGGACAGGCTCGTCAAGTGGTGTGTTCTGATCACTGACATCATTTCAAGGTTTTTGGACAATGCTGATGTATCTGCAGTTCGCGTCATTACTTTTGATATGACTAATGCATTTGATCGAGTTCCTCATCATCTTCTTTTGACTGAGCATCTCTGATTGTGATTTTCCCTAATGTAAATGTTTTTGTGAACTAGCTAAATAACTATTTGATAGATTGTGAACAAAGAGTTACATTTGACAGTGTTAGAAGTGCTCATAGTCGTGTAACTAGTGGCGTTGCTCAAGGTTCTGTGATTGGTCCAATTTTGTTTGCCTTTTACCTGTCGTCATATACACCTGTTAATTGTCTTCATGTGCGTGTAAATGAACAAGCCGATGGCATTGTCCTTTTGTTGCCTGCATATAAAAGTAACCATGATGATCTACCGTTTGTATGTGATGAAGTTTCCTATCTTGAAATTTCGTGTAGTTTGAATAGCATGTCTGTAAATAGAAGCAAACCATATTCTTCCATCTTTCAGAACCAAACGAAAAATTTGTCTATGATGTGAAACCACCGTTTGTATAATCTTCTGGATCTCCTGCGATTCTCATTTGGAGGTCATTTTGTTATTTATAAATATATGCTTATTAGTATTTGTTTCAAGTCTTTGAGTCAGCAATTTTAGAAAGGATTTAGCTTGCAACCCAAAAGCTCCGTCGCACGAGAATATTAGCGGAGTGAAGTCGTATCTTCAGAAATCACACACCTCTTTGTAGTTCGAATCCTTTTGTCCTTCCGCTGGTCTTGGTGATCTTCATGCCGCGTTAGCAATTCGAAGACTGGGTTCGATTCCCAGCCGCAAGCCATTTTTCATGGTGGTGCCAAGAGCAAGGCGTATTGAAATATCATTTCGACCTCGCGAAAGCCGTAATCATTGAATCATTTGATCAATTGTCCGAGGTCGCCTGGAAGCGTTTGCTGTGGTCTGTGTTGAGGTGCGCTATCGCTAGATATGGACATCATCACTAGCTCAATCTATGAAGTATGTCTTCATCATAGGTTACGTCATTCCGTGCCCCAGCTGACAAAAATGTGAAATCGAAGATTATTGAATAAAAGAAAGGATAATTTGGAATATAACCAGCAATCAAGTTTGTAGTTCAGTCTCTTTCGATGGCAGTGTCGCCAAGGTACATTTCGGTCTCGAACTCGAAACGCAGGCGCCCTCAATTACTTTACTGAAGTTATTGGAGTAAATACATTTACTCAGTACATGGATGCGGACACAATTTACTTCATTAAAAGTGCACATCTTCTATCAAGTGCACGCAATTTATTTAATTTGGCCGCTGACGGCTACATTGTTGTTTTGGCTGCAGCATTTTCTCTCAAAAAAATTGCAGAAACATTTTGCATCGAGAAATTCTTAATTTTGAAGCATTTCTATTCTTTCATGTAGGTATTTGTGCATATGTTGAACACATAGAAGTCGATAGCAGCAGGTTCAGCTTTCTGTGGTACTGCAAAAGGTCGACACAATCAATCCTCTACGCCTATATCACAGAAATCTGACGTTTCGTATTATTTGAGTTAGTGAGACTAATATTGACATTCTGTTGTTTGTTAACGCATTAAACGCGGCTGCGATTTCTTTGCATATTTCGAATTATATCAATAAATATAGCTTGAAAGATTACAAAACATGAACATTTTCACATAGAATGAATACGAGTCATTTCTGATCGATTTCGAAGAAGGCATATATATATATATATATATATATATATATATATATATATATATATATATATATATATGCCATCGCGTCCTACCACTTTTTGGATGTGTTCATATAAGGCAAAATTTGAGTACTGAACTTTATAAAACTGCAATTAAATCAATTTGTCTGATGCGAACATCTCGCTTGTACATTTCAAATTTCATTTTACACATTCATTATTCATAGCAGCTGCTTTGATGCACTATTAAGTTACATATAGGCTACATGTAAATCAAATTCAAATAAGAGCAACGCATAATTTACAATTTTTACTTGCAGTTTTACTCAAAAAATAATTTGTGTTATTGTTGCATGATATAAAACATATTTTGCAGCAGTGTCTAACGTCTTCTCAAACTCTGCAATTACATCAGTAATTTTCTCCTAGTAGGCCTAGTTTGCTCAGTAAAACAACAATTTTGTGTATGTGTGTATGCCCAACAGTTCATGTCATCATGAAATAAGCTTGCCTAATTAAGTGAAGTAATTAGTGATTAAAAGTTTGTTGCTTCATAGCTGATCACTCATGTCGCCAATCATCTGTCCTCCTGGCATCATTGATTGAGTTGTAAAAATGTTGTCGAACGCCTTTGTCGGACGCAATCGTCAGTAACTACGGTGTGAAGAATTGCTATTGTTTGTGAACAGGTGCAGAGCAGACAGCTACAAGCGGCCGGCACGTCTACAGATCAGATATTCGAAAAATTCTGAGCTCACCAAGGAAAATGATGACTCACGGAATGACTGAGTGTGGGAATAAGGCCTCAACCACACTGTGAACTTTTCCAAGCGTTTCCGAGCAAAGCGTTTTGCAGCAAATACAAAGTTATCATTACAGCAGTGTAGACTGCCACACTGCGAGCAAAGCAAACCAGAGCGATTGATAGCTTGCGGACAAACGTTTGCTCGAGACGCTCGGGACGCTCGGGACGCTCGGGGCGCTAGTGTTTGCTTTACTTTCAGTGTGGCTGAGGTCTAAGACAAATTGGAAGTTTGCCAGCGAACGGATGGACCAATATTAATTTTTTCTTTGACCTATAAAACTTGTATATTCTTGGAGCTGATAACACCAGCATTATTTTGAACCCAAATTCGAAAGCACCACCGTTAATACAAAGAAAGTTATGAATCTGTGTGCAGTTATCCGCTAAAAACATTTAACGCGAAAGTTAACGAAAAATCAAGCAAAAGTGTTAATTGAACTGTACCAAATGTTGTCGAAATTCGAAAAACTATATCATCTGAAAGCTGGACACAAACCTGATTCAATGGTGATAATCTCAATTTTCTGTATTCCGCAGTTTTGTCTGTAGGCATCGGTGAATACTTTGACTGAAAATTCATACTTTTAAGTCTGTTGACCACAGCTGATCAAACACAACCCTGAACGCTCTGCCAATTTAAAGTGCTAGACGCAACCTGTCACATGGTATATATATTTTAAATTGAGCATCTTCATCATTGAAAAATCGCATCAAATTTTCTTGTAGTAACAATTTTTTGGCAAAATTTATTGGTATTGTATCTCTTTGAACATTTAGCGAATCTCAAAGCTCAATGACAGCTCACAATGTCTGTCAATTTTCAAAACAAAAATTCTGTCGTCTTCATATTAAAATCCTTCATCAAAGAGAACGCTCAATTTTCTTTTGGATGGCCTTCTGACCACAGGTGACCACTTACGAAAGCAAAAAATATGGACAACTAATACATGAAACACAAGGTATCATATGGTATATCGTTTATTAAAATTGAAGCAGGACGTCAACACGCAAATTACATCTGAAAATAAGTGAACTTTTTTGTGAAATAGTATAGAAAACGGTCTGTAGGTCAATAGTGCTAGATCTTAGGAAGAATTACGTTACTGAAACAGGCAACAGTTGTAGATGATTCCGTTAGACGATCTACTGTAAGTTATTTTATCAAAATGCATTTATATAGAAAAATGATGATAACCGGTACCTTTCGACATTGTGAATAGCAGGAGGCCTGAGTTACCCTTGTCATGATAACACATGTCCCTGTCCTGTGTGTTAAAAGTGAATGCCCTTTAAAATTTCTACTATTGCCTTGCTAATTGCAAAGTGCCATTACCATTGCAATATGCCGGACTGCTATGATTTCATCCCTTCCGTATCATCTTTACCATGTTGTTCTCCCCCCATCAATCTTCATTTTCAAATTTGATTCATCTGCCAATCATAGCTTCCACATTGTATTCCAGAGAGGCGACAAAAAACAATTCACGAATGATACTTAAAATCAGCCTTCGTTCATGTACAACTGCATTCAAATTAGAGACGTGGGGGAATAATCATCCTAGAATACAACTAACAACTCCTCTAATAATGTAAGTCACTTTAGAATAAAAGGCGCCACCACAGTTCTTTGTTTCAAAAATCATCTAAATTTTTCGTCCTCATCTCTTGTTGACATTGCGGAAAGGAAAATACTTTCACAAATCTTGTCCTTCGTACATTAGCTCGAAATATCCAAATAATATCTTCTTTTGATGGCAA
>CAJQUW010010349.1:0-108140 GCA_907163375.1 Prostheceraeus crozeri
AGCCTTAACCCATTTGTGCCCGTTGATCGTTATAACGATCATCAACATTAAGATTTTGAAGTTAGTTTTTTAATGTCAACAAGGTTTCAAACTCACATTAATCGATTATTTTCTGGTTTTCTATGACAGAAAGAGTGTTTTAGTACATTAGTTCGTTTTTTATATTCATTTGCAAATTTTTGGCGCGGATTTGAATTTTGCTGTTATTTCTATCATGGCTGACAGGCGGAGAAATGCTAAATCAATTGCAAAAAGAAGGTGAGAAAGAATTCTTTTGTATCTATTCGGACTTGAAATAGTAAATTGTATCATAAAGCGTGGCTCAGAATATATTTAGATGCAACTAATTGTGGATGGATATATTTTCAGATGAGGTAAAAATTGGTGATCGTTATAACGATCTATGGGAATTGGTTTTAACATTTCATGCAGAAAATTAGCTGATTATCCATATTGCCACGACTATAATTTTCATTAAATACAATCATTTTCGGCTCGATTTTCAAAAATATGCAATGCTTTATCATTTATTTCAATGGTGACTCTCTACGTTCGCAAGATTATCTATAGCTTGCTTCTAAAATATGTCACAAAATGTGTAGCCTTTCTGAAAAATTCCGATTTTTGCGCTTGAGGATTACAAGGGTTTCAACTTGCCATAACTAGTCATCATTTGAGTTTGATTATAAACGATATAGATAGATCGCATTTATCATCTGTTAAAGGCATATCTGGGCATTGGCAACATAAAATAGGCGCACATGGTAGGGGTTCGCATCCAGTACCACGGAAGGATAAATTCAGCACTCAACCGATGCACTACCGCACGTGTTAGCCATCGGTGCTATCTACTTGCCCTTTTCATTCACTGGTTCAGTTACATGCTACTTGTTTATTGCTGAAGATAATACAATAATGCAATAAAAAGACACTTTAGATTTCAATTTAGTTTGGTTGTTCTGATCAACTTTTGAAGGAGTCTATATTTACTTTCTTTGTTTCATGCGGTTCATCAAAAATAAATATTCTCTTTTTTTACAGACTGAATGAGATGCTCGATGGCATTGAGGATGAAGAAAACGAGTTGCCTGATCAGATCGATATAGTCATTCATCCACCAGGTGAAGGAGAAGACTCTGACGAAGAAGATGAAGAAGAAAATCATAGGACTCCGAAGCGGAAGAAAAAGATGGCTCGTTGGAGTGACCCCTTTGAAAATTTGATTGAAATTCCTGAAGCTGAAAAGCAAAAAGCTGTAGGGTTCGACGGGTGCACTGAGCCTGTAGACTTCTTTCTTCAATTCTTCAGTGATGAGGTTCTAAATTTTATTGTGAATCAAACGAATGATTATGCACTCATCAATCTTAGCACTGAAAAACTCCTTGTTGTAATCGGTGTTCTTCTTGCTTCCGGTATCGTTCGTCAAACACGACGAAGAGATTTTTGGTCATCGAATGATTTGAAACGAAATCAAGTCATAACAAATTCGATTAGTCGTAACCGATTTGAAGAAATTTTTCCAAAACTGCATTTTGTCCCGTTGACAGCTCGTACTCAAAATGATAAATTGCAAAAATTGCATGTTCTGATAAAGCTTCTCAATGACGAATTTCTACAGCATGCTCCGGATACAAATTTCTTCTCTGTGGATGAATCCATGGTGCCGTATTTCGGCCGCCATGGCTGCAAGCAGTTTATAAGAGGAAAGCCCATCAGATTCGGCTTCAAGATGTGGGTGTTGGCTACTGCGAAAGGCTACTGCGTGAAACTGCAACCTTACCCATAGCCGAAAGAAAGGAGGATGATTATGATTTTGGGAGCTCTGGAAACGTTGTGTTTTACTTTGCGAAAATTCTTCGTGGTCATTTTACCGAAAAACCGCTATCGATCACACTGGACAATTATTTCACATCCCTTTCACTTTTGAAATCGATGAAAGATGATTTGAACGTCTCAGGAACGGGTACAATAAGGAGAAATAGGGTTCTATGCTATCCCTTTGATAACACAAGCATGCAACATCGAAGTACAGTCCAGATTTCAAAACGAACTTGGTAGTTTGGCGTGATAACAAAGACGTACTGGTGGCTTCGACTATGTGTCCAATATGCTATGTATATACTATATATATATATATATATATATATATATATATATATATATATATATATATATATATATATATATATATATATATATATATATACTATGTGTCGACAACTCCAATTTCATCAACAACAGGAGCATTGTCTCATGATGTTTCTGAACACATATTTATGAAATATTATTTTCTTCCAGGAACGCAAGAGAATCACTCTTCCTCGTCCGGCGGCTGTTGCGCACTACAACTCAACGATGGGTGGCGTTGATTTGCTTGATGTAAATATTTCAAATTGCCGAACTAATATACGAGGAAAGAAATGGTACTATCCCATTTTCATCTATCTCGTGGATGTTGCATGTGTCAATGCCTGGATTAGCTACCGTCTGTGTTGTGATCAAAACGCATCCTACAATGATTTCCGCAGTCGAGTTTCGACATCACTCTTGGCAAAAAGTGAGAGAAAGCGAAATTTTCGACAAGCAACGAGTGACATCAGGTTTGACAACATCTGTCACTTGATTGCATTCACAGAAAACGAACTTCGCTGCAAGTTCTGCAACAAGAACACAAAGTTTCGCTGTGTCAAATGTTGTGTGAATTTACATGCCAAGCAATGCTTCTTGCAGTATCACACTTGTGTATGATAGTAAATGTTGAAATGTACAAGCACATACTCGTGCAGTAAGACAGATTGTGTCATGTTTTATGTATCATGAATGTAGAATTTAGCATATTTGATTGTCGCCTATATTGATGTTTTGATGTCATAAGCTCGCAATTTCTAATGGAGGACAAGTTCTAGTAACCATTTTTAATTCAATTATTTTGCAAAATGTTAACACCAATTCCCATCCTATATCTATGTAAGTACTGAATATTTTACGGAATTATTTTGGAAAAGTACTTAGAAGAGCCTAGTCATATAAAATTCAGAAGAAGAAATTGATACGCTTAATATAAATTATAGCGGGCATAAATGGGTTAATAACAAACCCAACTTCACATTGGCTGCACTCGTGCAAGCTGCAACTGTCTATGCTGTGACAATGTTTATTCGAATGAACCCAGACAAATGAATGAGGTTTCTTGTCACGCCTCAGAAGGACAAGAGAATGAGAGGATAGTCATTACCCGGGCTTCTCCATATCTTTTTGAAGAAACATAAAGCTTAACACAATTATAGCATCTACCCAATTCCTTCAATATTAGCTTTATATAACTTTATTTAATTCCGGTTGCCCTAGTTATCACCATGTGTCGTCTTCATTCCGTATGTCACACAATTTACTAGCGATATACTAAATTTAGCAGATAGAGTAGATAGAAGTTAACATAGTGAAGTCCGCTTTAGAAATCTGGTTGTCAAACAGAATGTGATCATATTCATGTACCTCGTCTATACAGTCAAACGTATTCAGATTTGTCAAGCTATCTGATGTCAGCAAGCACATTTTGGCCAACTTAAGCTGCATTTAGCACCATTCTCACATCAAAGATATGAATAATAAAGTGTCTTTATTCAAAGAAAATGAAAATCTAAAAATCATGCAAGTAAGATCACAATAATGGAGTAATAAGAATAAAATATCCATGGACGATCAAAAACTATTAATGCTATTATACAAAAGTGCAAAGCGGAGTAGAGAATTTCAAAAAGCTCTGCATGCACGATTTATAGATCGCAATGATATCTTCCTTGGATACTTGTCTCTGTAAAGACTAGACGGCCGGGAAGTCTGCATATGTGAGGAGCATGCTTACTCCATGTGAAATTGTCTTAAAAATCACACCTAAAATCCGCTGCATAAAGATGTACCAGTGCCAATGTTGATCCTCGCGCACTGGAGACAAATATATGCTTTGTTTTTCTTGTATTCATAAGGAAGCCATTCTCACTATAACACCACAATTTCATGTTGTCAACTTAATTCATCAACATTATATTACGTCAACATCTTTGCAAGATGGAATCAAGACCACAGCATCATCAACATACCATATCAGCACATTTTGAAGCCGGTTTTAAGGAACCCATATGTGCCGCGAAATAGTGCTGACCCAACACGGACCTTTGGGGAATACTTGATGCTACATACCCCGTTGAGCTGAAGACATCGTAATTCAGGTGACTGGATCTACCAAAATCTTGCACATTGTGCAAATTTTTCATCTTTCAAACTATAGTAATGATGCCTGCGGACTAGTAACTCTGCAGTGTTGGTTACACTTCAATTTAATTCAATTTCAACTCAATTTAACTTTGTAAATCTCTAATCTGGCTTTTGGTCTTCAATAATTGTAGGCGTTGAAATCCCTTGCCCGATCCATCGATTCAGTAAAGCAAGTTTGACAAAAAGCGTTATCTACGATTTGTCACTACTGGTCATTAATATCCTGGTCTGAGGAACACGGTTATTAATGCAACTTTGCAGATAATCATGTAGGAAGTTACATTTGTCATCCAAATCCAATGGAAACAAGTAAAAGCAATTCCAATTGACGTCAAGTGATGCGACGATAATGTGGTTCGATAAAAATTATTGACTGGAATTGATGCTTCCTTTGGTGCAGCAAGCATACAAAAACGAGACGAGTAACCATGCGCAGGTTCAAATTCGCATCTCTTCTGATGTACCTGAGGAAGAGGTTTTCAAAACTAACGCCGTTTTTTACAGCAATCGTTCTTGACCCATTGAGATCTTCAAACACTATTGTATCACAGTTCGCATGTTGTGAAAGAATTCAATGATCGATGGTGAATCAGATGTCACACTATCAGGATTCAAATAAACGCATGTCGTGATGATCATGCAGTGTGGTACAACAATTCATAAATAATCAATTAATGCTGTAGAAAAAGAAGGAATTATTCGATAGGATGAAGCAATTCGATAGTTGCTGACTTGAAGCAAACGATTGTCTTTATTCCTGTGCAGCCAAGACTCAGTTGCCAAAAATACATCTATCTTTAAATTTGATGCAGTTGCACAAAAATCGTCAATCCCAAGCAGGATAGATCACACGGTAGAAGCATTATAGATGGAAGGCGATGATGTGAAAAGCAAGTTTCGTGTTGACTCATCGAATCTCTAAAATCCGAAACTAAATTTCTTGGTCAACGACGCCGTGCAACTTCCTTTCACCCTAATCAGCCCGGCAAATCCATCTACCTATTCCGCCCACCAGACTACGTATGTAGTTTTTGCATGCTTTCATTGGTTATCAATTACTTGAAGGTATTAATGTACATACACTCCCCCACTTATGCTAACCTGCCAAAAATGCTTTTGCGTAAATTGGAGCGCTTTCAAAAACGTGCGCATCGCACACCCGTCGGCTGGGTCGATCAAGCGGTCAAAAATGCGAGCCCTTAGCGACCACTTTTTTTGACATCTACTATCATATCTAAGAACTACTACATAGGTCTCTCAAATCATCTATTGGCTATTCGCCTGCAGGACCAATTTTCAAGAATATCAAATTTCAAATATTAAATTCCATTATACAATTTTTTGATTTCTCTATATCTGGTTGCAAATGATTTGTACTGTCATATTTTGATAAAGTCTTATCTAGAAATACCCAAAGATTATGCAGAAACACATTCTAACAAATTTAGACCTACTTAGCCGTCAAAATTCAAATATTTTTGAAAAAAAATCAAATTTTAAATTTGAATTTCATTATATATTTTTTTTCATATCTATAACTGCATTTCTATTGCCATTGTTTGATAATTATGTATTCATAATTGTTTCAGATTATTCAGAAGCACATTTAAATGTACTAATAAAGAGAAATTTAACGATCAAAATACTTTTTAATATTAGTAAAAATAGGTTTTATTTACGAACCCCGATATCCCTGACGAGCCCTCATTCGCAGTACCAAAAAATATATGCATTTCAATTTTGAGTCACTTATATTAACTAATACATTGACATCAACTTATAAAATGTCATTAGCAATATCGCAAATAAAACTGTCATGAATATAAAGTTTGAAGTCATCCATTTACAAGTGGCGTCCATTATAGCGCACAACACATTCCAAAAGACTTGCCGTATTTTGGATTTGATTCTCCAACTTTGCTGCTACTGCAATACATTGCCGAGAAGTCCGAATGAACGGACTCAGAGGCCTGCTCACTATATGGTCCAAGAGCTGAATGTTTTAGTTTGCAGAACTGTATGAGATGCTTCGTTACAATGTGGACGCTGGTAGTGACACTAATGGGCAATTCGCTGTAACTTTTTTCAAATGCTTTAATAGAACAATTGAAGTTTGGGTCCAATTCTTGTCCGAAACAAGTGATACGAACACGATTGAACTCTTGAAGTAATTGCTTGTAGGGAACAAGTTCCAGACAACCATTTGACTCGCATATTGCTTGGAGCATATCAGTTTTCATCAGCAACAAGCGGCACGTGTTGCCTGTAAATTCGCCGGAATGCATTTTTGGGCGAGTTATTCCTACGCGACAAACCCACTGCCGACAAACTTCAGCAGAACGTGGGGATAATGACTCCATTTGGCGAAAAACTTTGTTGAATACACGCAACATTAAGTGTAATTCCGGAGGTGCGAGAAGGCTGATTATCATTTCATGACCTCCATTGATTAATGGGGGATTCGTTGTGCTCTGGCATGATCTTGCAATTCCAGTATCACGATACCTATTTGCCTCGGTTTTAACTGATCCTATTGTGCGAAGAGGATAGCTTCCTGAAGAAGGAGTCCCAAATTTTATTTTCGGACAACTGCAGAAAGCACATGGGTATGAACTCCCATGTGCTTGTATCCCAGCAACAATATTAGCCAATTTAAGATCAACTGCGTAGGTGTATTTGAAATCCAGATTAGCTACCTTGAGTAAGTCCAATAATAACCGTACATTTGTGTAACTTTCCTTTATATCAGGAACAATTGCCAGTATTATAATTCGTTTGACACTCGAATCCAAAAATCCTGTCGCAGAAGACGTGTCAATTGAGGTACGTATGGACATACAAATCTTGAAATAGCCTCCACCACCGTCGAGTCCTAATTTCAATTGAAGGTTAGTGTGGCTGCTGTCAATCTGTCGATCATTGCAGATGTGCTGGATTAATTGGACTAAGTCATTACAAAACACAATAGGCTTAGATATCTCATCAAATACTTGGAATTCTAAAGAGAACAAGTCACTGAGAGTACTATCTCGACTTCGAAAATAATCATCACTGTTTGACTCAATGACACTTTTACCAAGAGTACTTCGCAGAAACGGCATAACCTTGTGAATCATGGCGGAGTTCGAAGCTCCCAGGGACAATTGTAAATTGCTCAGATTTTTCGCAGCAATGCTTCTTGGTGATTGATCATTTATAGCAAGGTTGATTCGGTTTGGCCCTCTTGTTTCGAGATCTAAATGCTGATGAAGATTTGGTTCATGATGTCGCTCAGAAGAAGATGATTCTCTCCAATGTGAAATCATACTGCTGGCTACAACATCCTGCGTACGTTTATCAGAATCTTTGCACATATCTATAATATTTTGTCGAAGAGTGCTGACTGTACATTTATGAGTGATACCACGGCCAACCGGAGATTTGCATTGAATGCATATAACTTGCACACTATTTCTTGTATCATGAGACATCATTGAATCAGGGGACTTGATAGTAGGACGACCTTTTTTACGTTTTTGTATACACGTTCCTTTTTTTCTTGCAATTTGACATATCAAGCATTCACAAAATGTATAGCCAACTGATCGCGTGTTTATTTCAAAAGCTGGTTTCACAAGGCTAAAATCATAAACTTCCGGCAAGATACCCCGTTCCTTCACACCACTTTCAATTTTGAGAAGATTTGAGCGACAATTCGAGCAAATGGCAGCAGGTAGGCAGTCATCGTTTGTTGTATAGTTTTCTATAAAGAAAGCTCGGATTCTTCGTAAAACGGCATCCGTGATTGGACAGTCTCCTTTTTCCATACATATAAGGCATACTCTGTATCTGTTTTCTTCATGACTTCTAGCTTTGTTTGTATGTGCATGTGCCATCACAAAAGATAACACGCGATAAGAATCAAGTCGTAATGTCGTATCGTTAGAGTATTGGCACTATTAATTGTGATCAAGCGAACCAGTTGCTGCTGATAAACAGTTTGGAAGCTCGCGCATTAAAATCAATTATGTTGACACGGCGTTCATGAATAGAATTCATCCTGTTTTATACCATTATCAGACAGACAGATATTCTTGACAGAGCAGATACTGTAGTGCATAGAGGTCGGATTATTAGATATCTATGTTAGGAGAGGACAATAGCATGGACATCTGAACTCTATGCTGCAGCGCGAGTGAATAGTGATCAAATCAATGAATTACTGCGGTGTCAGTGAGAAGGAGAGACAAGAATTTCAGGCGTTCGGTTTTCATTGCCGCTGAACACTCAGTGATCACGGTACAAGAAAAAATACGTCTGCAGTGCATAAAGTCATGTAGATAACAAATTTATATATAATGTCATAAAATTCGCATAGGTTTGTTAACCAGAATATCATTATGTCGGTAACTTATGAAGCGCCACGTTGCATATATGGCTAACAATATCATCATATGATTGTTTGATATATTGTCGTTGCTATCAATGTAGTACATTAATGTACATAACAGATGTGATATAAGCCTACGCCTCAATATTGCACTCACAAAAACAGAGATAATGGGGAAAATATTTTGGAATTCATTTTTCTAATTAGAAATTTCGAATTTTGATCGTTAAATTTCTCTTTATTAGTACATTTAAATGTGCTTCTGAATAATCTGAAGCAACTATGAATACATAATTATCAAATAATGGCAATAGAAATCGTATCTATGCAGTTATAGACATGAAAAAAAATATATAATGAAATTCAAATTTAAAATTTGAATTTTTTCAAAAATATTTGAATTTTGACGGCTAAGTAGGTCTAAACTTGTTAGAATGTGTTTCTGCATAATCTTTGGGTATTTCTAGATAAGACTTTATCAAAATATGACAGTACAAATCATTTGCAACCAGATACAGAGAAATCAAAAAATTGTATAATGGAATTTAATATTTGAAATTTGAATTTTTTTAAAAATTGGTCCTGCAGGCGAATAGCCAATAGATGATTTGAGAGACCTATGTAGTAGTTCTTAGATATGATAGTAGATGTCAAAAAAAGTGGTCGCTAAGGGCTCGCATTTTTGACCGCTTGATCGACCCAGCCGACGGGTGTGATCGGTTGATATGTGGGACAAAATTTCTTCAGCTGTTATAGAGGAAGAAAATTGAATAGTCGAATTTATTGTCTTCATACACACATGAGGCTTGTACATTTTTTACGTTTTCTTTTCCCCACTATTATTATGTATGTAATATATTTCTCATTTAAACATCTCGCAAATACTTATTTTGACTTTTACTAGTTATCTGTGTCACATGAAAGTTTAATGTAGCGTCAACTGGGATAACTTGTGTCACTTATTTGCGTTTTTTTGAGACTGCGTCCGGGGAATTTTTTTAGAACTCCAAAGTCACATGGTACTAAATTTCAAGTTTCTAGAAATATCAAACATATATTTTGAAATTTTTCTAGCTCTACTTTTGACACTAGGATCCGCCGAAGATGGAACAAGTTGCCCCATTAAATGGGCAACCTGTGCCACTCATTGTATTTTATACAATCTTGGTCAGTTATTTACAGATATTACTCGAAATCTCAAACCCAATATTTCTAATATATAGTACCATATATAAATAATGACAATCGCACATGAAACTCGGAGATCGTGCAGAATATATTAAAAATATGATAGCATATGTAAAAACAAATATCGTAAAAAGGGTAATTCTATCCTTAATATCGATCAAATATCGATAGCATATATATCACTCGATACATGATGTGTCTAAGATCGTATCAAGAAAGGTAGAAAATTATAGGTTTTTAAAGCACTTGTAACGATCATTCGAGGAATTACTGTAACATACGCTCGCATTGCTTAATCGGAGTTGGTAGATAGCAGAAACTAGCATACAAACATCGGTATGGGGTAGACCTACTCCACAATGGTCGTACAATTCATCGCAATACAATTGCCATTCGTCGCATTGCATTGAAGCGAAGCATAGGTCTGACACTAGGGCGTAGACTGCCACGCACAGGGGAAGGGTTCGAACCCCACCACCTGCTTTTTCAAAACTCGTCGTGAGGTCATGAAGTGGAAGAGTTTATTGTTTTTGATGTTCTGTTCTACTCGTATAATAAAGAATACTGTACACAGTCACAAGCCACGAATTAAATTGAAGCAAATTTTATCGCAACATCAAGTGCCGATACTGCATGTACAGCATATTTAGTAAAAGCCCTCACGCAAAACTAGTAATTACGTTAAAATTATTGGATCGAATATTGTTAGTGCCCGGTAATGCTAACAAGAAGCATAATTTACGCATGCTACAGTTTCAAATTGCAAGTGCCGTATACAGCCTTCGATAGAGTCAATCATTACATAAGTTAGATATTTTGATTTTCTGGTCATTACTCTCCGTTTCGCACAGTCGCAAAAAAAACGAATGCAAAATATCTCAAGCTGCAAAGAAACCGACCTTAAATATAGGCTTATATCTTTTCATCATTCAAAGAAGCTGCAAGCATCATTAGGAGTCATAGTTACAGTCAACTGATGATCTATTTTGCTGATCAATTAATATTTTTGAACAGCATATAGTTAATGAAAATCATTTCTGTACAATGGAAATTTTATGTTGCCACCGACCTCCTGGTTAACTTGTGCCAGGAAATCGACTAATTTTATTAAATAATTTTTTCAACTTCAAAAATATTCTTTTTCTTATCTCATGCCCCACGTAATAGGATATCTTAATGTTGAATAAGTTGAAATAAACCATCGATACCCACCACGTGAAAGATTTTTGCATTTGGAAAAGTGCAAAAAATGACTTTTTTCAAAAAAATATCAGAAAATTTGAATTGTGTAGAAAGTCTCAGGACCGATGCAACTCTTTGACAAGTTAAGTCAGTTTTACAGGAAAAATAATTACAGGACCGATGATATTGTTACAAATCTTCCAGATGGAAGTGAAGGTCTAAAAACGACCGTGGCACAAGTTACCACAGTTGACGGTACTAAGCGTTTAAACCCAAACGAATTTAATGTGCAATAACTTGATTGTATGATTTTCAATTATTAAATCTAAACGACTTTCTCTCTCTCTTCTCTTGCAAGATAAATCGAAGCACTACATCGGTGCACAACAAATGGAATATAGGAACTTTGTCAAATGGCCAACCGGGAAATTTCAACAATTTGAAGGCGGTGATTCACTGGAGGCATAACACAATAATTCCATCGAATATTATTCAGAAACATAGAAATTGATACATAAAGGTATAAAAACTTATGCCAGACTCGCATAATGATGGTTGATATTGATTTTATTGCTCAAACTCGGCTACCATATCAATTTTTTCCTCAATGGATAGCACTTCAGGCGATTAACTACACATGTCGTCTGGTGGGCGGAATCATATGAAATTGAATTCAAATTTGTTTAAATTAACAAAATCAGTTTAAAGTACTCATGGCAAATGATAGTAACGTGAGTCAATTGGACATGATTTTTTTTTGAAATTGGAGTTGAACTTCCAGATTTATATTGAAATGAAAATCACGAAACTACACATATAGTCTGGTGGGCTAATGAAGGTTAAAGATGACAACATTCTTCTCCCAATTCTCTTCGGTGTTCATGCACTAGATCTTTATGCTTTAAGTGCTAGAGATGGGCACGGTCGAGATTGATAAAAAAGTTTTGATACTTATCAATTTTTCGCAGATGTCTTGCTTTACGAATGACTTCTTGTTTAGCATCAAAAGTCACTTAGTGAACTTTAATCATAGTGCGCGCAGCATTGCAGTCGATGAACACAAGCGACGCCATGCGGCGGAATAATGTACATTTCCTTCATCATATTTTCAATCTCATTTTTGTCATCATCCTTCCTTTTATAGACAGCTTCATGCAACTTCAATTTGTAACGAGTACTCGGGCGGCCGGCCAGCCGGTCTTCAAAATTTATGGCCGGGGCAGCGACCTGTTCAAACGCTGAATGGATCACTATGAGCAGCACATGTGATTTTCAAAAGTGGTACAGATAGGTCGATTCGTTCGGCTGTGGAAGTAGATCTGCATTTGTAGATTCTGTGGAGAGTTTGTGTTGTCTGCTGATGGCTAGCCACTGACTAGGATAATGAATAGACTGCGGACGCTCATCACCAGATGAAACCAGGGAAATCCACGGCCAGTGACCGGTCGATAATAAACGGCGACAACGCGAAACAGATGCAAGAAATTCTATAGTAAGCACGCGTGAAGAGAAAACGGATCGTTCCTGAGATAATTACCCACCGAGTTTCACCAACAGCTATGAGTTTATTAAGTAACGATGTTGTTAGTAACACACGTATTTCGATACAAAGCCGAATGATGGAATTATTTAAGTGCTGTATTTTAACATTGAAAAGGCAATTGATTGGATCAAGTGGACTACAATCAAGCTCGCGATCCAGCAAATGTAAAACCACATTCGAACATTTCTTTACAATATCAATGATAAAACGTTCCAATTCAAAATTTGTTGGCGGTTTTTTCGAATTGCATAAAACTTTCTTCAGGAAATAATGACAGCACTTCACGACTTGAACAACTGATTTGCTGGGCAAATGTAAAACATGCAGCCGGCCATGTAAAACAAGACATCATCTTCAAAATGACTGAAACTATCAGAATTGAAATAGTCAACTTCTGAATGCGAAAATGTCAAGTTTTGTGATTTCGATGATGATTGCACAAGTTCTTCTATCATGCGCTCATCTTCTGCGTCTGTCTCAGACTGTTGCAAACAGTTTCGCGAGTCTGAAATACCTGACAAGCGAAGGCGAAGACAACAAGAGCTCTGTAACTGTATAAGAGATTCAGAGTAGTGGGATTATTCGATTATCCACTACTTTGCATGCACGCATCCGAATTGAGCATGATGTGCAGATCTCTATATTATGCTTGAGTTTGATGGTGGGAGCTCTTAACTCGCAGCGATAGTATTTACATGGATGTGAAAAGGATAAAAACCAAATTTGATGGAGGTGATCGCGAATGGCACTCTCCCCAGTGGCAATGTTTCACCATGATTAAATGAAATGCAATCTCGAACTCTCAGAGCTTTATTAATTTGCTGAACAATTCATTCATTCATCACACTTAAGATCCATCCTCTAATCGGGTTCGTCTCACAATAGTGAATCTCTAAATAGAGAAAGCGTATTGCATAACGATACAAGTCCTTAAGAAATAATGTTTGCTATTTTTGATTAAAAATATAATTTGAATGCCGTCATCATCACTGCAGTATATTTACTCAACTCTTCACAATGCCATCATCAGCATCAAAAGCAACCGACAATTCTTGAGAACCTGTAGCTGAGTATC
The DNA here is from genome assembly GCA_907163375.1 of Prostheceraeus crozeri. Classification (NCBI taxonomy): domain Eukaryota; kingdom Metazoa; phylum Platyhelminthes; order Polycladida; family Euryleptidae; genus Prostheceraeus; species Prostheceraeus crozeri. The sequence goes on from CAJQUW010010349.1 coordinate 13,633, forward strand.
TATTCATATTTACTAAATTCATTCCTTTACAAAATAACTTGAATACAAAGTCACTTGACAACTGCGACTGTGAATTTTCTGTAATTTATCAAAGCGGAGTCAAATGAAAGACCAATTTGCCCAAATTTCGATGTAATTCCCGATGTGTCGCAGACCTGCTGCTTCCTCAGGCGAGTTAGTGTTATCTTCAATTATTTGTTCATGTCATCATGCTTATTTTTGATTGCAAATCGGAATTAAATTTGATCGAATACAACTTGACTACCTCTTTAATGAAAGTCTTAGATGTAATAGACACTATTTTGCGTTCTTACATTGTCGCCGCTGATTATCGACCGCTGATGTATTTTCTTATTTAGAAACACGAAGCGGCTTCACTTTCCCGACACTGGGAGATGGACACATGCGCAGTCTAGTCAGTGGGGCTAGCACAAGCTGATGCACTCCCAATTAGCGAGATTTTGTCACTCTGTAGATCAATTTGATAAATAATTAAAATTTTTGAAAGGTGTGACTAAAAATTATTGAAACATTCATGAGAGAAAACGAAATAACATCTCTACGGTCTAAAATTCGATGTGTCGTTGTAAAATAAAGTCCTAGAAATTGTCTGACAAAAATATGAGTCTCTCCGATTGCCATGTAACGTGATTATCGATGATTATCATAGATATGTAAACGGACGTGCAACGAGGCATTACAGACGGTCATTTTTGGACATTGTACGAATGCATTGAAGAAGTTTTGGCCCCAAACACGAATTTTGTTTGGTGAAACACGTGCTAATGTCTTACATGACATCTGAACTCCACATGGCAATGATACTCTTTCCCATTTGACCACTTTCCGCCAGACAAAGATGACATCCACGTCTGCTGAGTCCACTGAAGCTTGCAGAACAGTTAGTCGATTAAGATCAGTATCTATCGGTGAAATGTGTCGCTCATTAGCGAGCTTGTAAGGAGAGTCACTTTTCACTTCGGGTTATGGAACAATTAACTGGAGGTTAGCATGGATTTGTTTATCCAGGAACGGGTGAGAAAACAGTCTATAAGATACGACCTTTTGCAGCTGAAACAACGCCATCTTTCATCGACAGCACGAGTCCCAATTCTTCCAAAAAACAAGGGAATTCTTAACACTTGGAGTTGTCGATGCTGCTTGGCAGTCACCATGGCATAGGCCTACTCACCAGATTTGAATTGCGTGATAGGTGTCTCTCGAATGAGAAATTATAAAAATCGATTTGTTGTTGATGCTATTGTAGAATATTCCATCGAAATTTTTCGTTCAATCTCTCAGGAGTCCTTGACCTAAGTCCGAAAATCTCTCAGACCATTGTGGCAATGTGATTGAATATGGTGTAGATCATGTAGCCAAATGAATAAACTGTTCAAATGAATACCCTCATTAAAGTAATTTCTAACAAAATTTGGTAGATTTCCGTAAAACTCTGACTAAAAAATGTGATTGACTGAAATCATTTCTGATTGAATTTACACGATGCACGCTAATGTTTCTATCTCGTTACAGAAAATAGTGGGCCAGAGTGAATACTATCCATTGAGAGAGGCCACAAAACCAAGTATTGGCTAAATGCGAATTTCTATTAGGTAAGGCCTTTCAACCGGCCCAGCCGGTCATTGTCAGGCAAGTGACTCCAGACAACAGACTGGTCACTCACCAACAGTCGCAAAGCACAGCTCAATTGACAGGTCACAGCATTAAAAAATTACAGCATAGAAATTGGAGACATGCTTAAGAAAATAGAGACCGTAAACATGAAATAAATGGAAATCATACTTCTACAGAGGAGGAGCTAAGTAACAAGGCACAGTAAGAAAAAGCAAGAATTGGAAAGAAAGTCAAAGTTACCGTTGATACTAACTTTATACCCGCACCAGCTTAAACTTATTTTTCCGAATTTCTGAGTTGTCATTGTTGAATTCTGTGAAATAATGTGTTACACATGTTTCAAACGCGATATTTCATTCGCTCATGCTGTCGACCGCTCATGAAGATGCGATGTAGGATTTTGATAATTTGGTGCGGCTATCTTAACATTCCTACAACCTCGATTTTTCAATCGATGATTACTCATAAATTGCCGTACAATTTTTGAATAATGAGTGGTGGCACAAGCTGGCATGCTTCAACTCATGTCTAAGTGTTGTTTTCGAGAGTGGCACATCCGATTTTTTATATGTTGGGGATATTGGCACGGACAATTTCTCTCATGTAGCACCGTTTCTTATTTCAACTACACTGTAAATCGCTCAATACCAATCACATACGAAGGATGCACACCAAAATATTTTTTCGGTAAATTTCTGTATTCTCTTGGTATATATTTGTATGCTTTTCGTATGTTATTTCAAGTGTGGTATGCTTTACATACTAAAGCCATACCAGCACAATGTTAAAGGAAAGCATCAATGATTTCTAATCACAGAATTAGACAGGTCGTCTCTTCTTCTGTTTGACTAGAAGAGAGGCATTGGAACATGTAACATAAATGAAATGGCACAATCTGCTGACATAATACCATAGCAATCGAACAATAAGCAGCCAGTTCAACATAAAACACGCCAAATTGTGCAAAGTTTCAGTGACTGTTATCAACCGGATCACACAGCAAAGAGACACAGACGATGTCAAGTTCTACAAAGAAGTTTGTGCACGTTTTTTCATGCGCCTGCTATTTTTTTTTAAAATGATCGGAGGGCCCAACATTATCGAGAAAGCTTTTGCGCAATGATCTGAATTCTTAGAATCTGAAGGAATCGAGGCGATCGGAGCATTTTGAAGGAATTCAGAGCAATCCGCAAGCGACACACGACTACTTTTCATATCTCTGTAAGGTAATAGGAATTTCTTTTTGCCCACCTATTAAGTTCCTGCATGTGCCATCTGTTTGAATCAGTTTGCACTCCTAGCAAAGTGATACGATTAAACAATCTAATTCTGTGTTTCTAATATATGTTGATTTTAGGACTTTTGTAAGTAGTGCGATAGTGACATTCAAGAGTCATACTTTCAATATTGAATTCGATTTTAATACACGTAAGTCTAAGGCATTTTATGAATAATCAATAAGATTTCAACCATCAACAATTATGCATTATGCAATTTTGAAATTAAGCATATTATCAATCCGAAATAAAAACACATCATAATTCATGAACGCAAAAATAGTTATGTTTGAGATATAAAAGTCATCAAGATTTCACTAAGGATATCGTTGTAATGAAATGATGTTTATCAACTTGGGTCATAAAGTAGAGTTAACTAAATATCCTGCTAATATTGCTACACAAGTTTCATCGACGACATATTCGTGGAGCATGAAATTAGCAATAAGCCTAATGTACTTAAATAGCACTCTATCAAACAAAACATATTCGCGACTGCTATTACCGAAAAAAGGTATTTGACAGTAGTATATAATATATACATGTATATATATATATATATTGCTATGTGACTTAAAGCTGCACATACCAAACACATGCCAGAGGCATACGAATAAGGATGAATTTGCATCGGGTCTCCTATATAAAACATGCTAACAACTCGTATTTCAGTGTAAAACAGCCAATCACAGATAGAATAGTTAGTATCGCTACATATCAATCACATACGAAAGTAAGTGAGAATTCGTATGAAAAACATACCGGATCTCTGTAGACACACCAGAATCTCGTATCAGATGTTAGTTTCAAATTGTATGTGATTTTGGTATATATTTGTATGTCATTTTCGTAACCCGCGATTTACAGTGTAATGAGGTCGACTTGGATTTCCTTCATTTTAGGCAACCCAATCCTTTTCCCAATAGGACTCTCAATCCCAATAGCAAGCCTGGCCGCCCAGTCCATTGATCTTTTTGAAGCATTTAATTCCATTTCAAAGCATGCATTGACGTCAACATTGCAGTAATTTGTAAACTGATGTTTTATGAAAAATTTCCATCAAATGTTATACAAAAAAGACACAACCCAACCAAGCCAACTAGAAAGAGAAACAAAAGGTAGAATCTGGGGAATTGGCGATCAAGAACTTTTATCTGGTTCCACATGAATGAAGTGATCAAGTTACTTAGTAAGCGAGTTTCGTGCGACAATAATCAGTGACACTATGAAACATTATTCTATACCTCGATGGCATGCTTGCGAGCTAAGCTTTGAATGGACAAATAAAACAAATGGAAATAGCAGAAAATATTTTATCGAAATGGTATCAAAATTAACTTTGAAAATACTTGGATGAAAATACTAATAACTTTGCTATATATGTATGTATATTTAAAACAAAGACATTCAGCAAATGTTGCCAGACACCTGAGCCACTGTTCATGTATCGTGAAACTAGATATAATGCAAAACTACACAGATATTTATACATACTGAACATCAAATTATAATGAATGAAGATTTAGAAAATCTACGTTACGATGAAAAGGAGCATCTTACTTTTCACTTGGAAGTTTGCGTCAGTTTCAGTACAATTCATACCGATATTGTGAAAGATCCTAATTTTATTGAAACTTTAATATAGTTGCATATCAGAATTCTGCTTTCATCAAAACTAGGATCACATGAATATGATACAATTTCAATTCTATAGCTGATTGTTTCATTCTATACAAGCAACTAGAAACTGCTGTTTAGTATGATAATTTGGAATGTCTACGTAAAAGCATTACTTTTTTAAGCAACAAGCTACTTTTAGATAGTTCATCATCTCACTCCAAACTGGTCTCTGATTTTTTCAATGGATGATCAAGACGCATAAATGAAACATGATTATATAAAAGCATTGTCGGAGTTTTCCACTTGATATACCCAGGTATATTAAGTGGGAATTAATGCCAGTTAATATACCAGGGTCTGCTAACTCACGCCAAACTTTCATTATGTTTTTGCAACATTCAACATTTCTCCTGGAAATAAAGCTACTGCTGATTTTTGTAAATCAAGCACTCATCTTGGGTTCGCATGTAATCACACCGGAGAGGATTAGACGAAGTGATAAGTCCAATTGCCTGTATATTAGCGTTTTCAAAAACCCGACCTTTTTGATCCCCCAACACCTTACACCCTAACAATTGTGATAAATTGCATTCAAATTGTGAATTTGTTTTCATTACAGTTTACAGTTTCAAGCTCATGTGTATCAAATTACAAGCACCTGTAATATATCATAGTTACTATAGTGGCGAATTCTATCTCATGTATCAAATATGCTTATTTTGTGGTGTTTTCATTTAATATACCCGGATATATTATCCTGATCCAAACTTCTTCTGCAGTTTCGTCATTTTCCAGTTAATATACCCGGTATATTAAGTGGAAAACTCCGGTGGTTATTACAAAATGTTAAGACTGATAGAAAAATACATGTTTGAGATATGTAGGCCATTGAAGCGAAATCAAGAAAGAATAATCAAAGAAATATTGTGAAAACATAATTAAAAGAAAATTTTGGTATACATCGGATTAAAAGAGCAATATCTCGTCAAAACTTTTCTTGTCTCTGTACATAAAATCAATTTAAAATGGACATTGCTACTTGCAATTACTTCAGTAGCAGCTATGTCATTAAAATACTATTTCAGAAGGGAAACCAATCATCTGATAAACAACGCGAAGCGATTCACTTACAATCCAGGCACAGATCGAGGATTGCAAATTTAAGACAAAAATTCCATAATAACTTTTAATTACTGCCCAGTGTGAAAGCCAAAGTCGGCCAGAAGTCGGTCTGACTTCCGCCGGTTGGCATGAGTCGGCATAATTTTTCAATTTCGAAATCTAGTACTTTTGAGTAAAGAAATCATGATAAAACAAAGCAAATGATGCTTACAGTTGAATCTAGACAGTTTGTGATTGATCTTTTATCAGTGTATAGATTTTTATTATGTTGGCAAAAGTTGGCATGCCAAGCTGGCGCATAAGTTGGCAACCGAAATTGGTCCCACTTCCCTCAGAGTTTGGCAACACAATTAATAGTTCTGCTTACTTCTGTGTTGTCGTTGGTTTGGTATTATATATTTTTACCTCTTTATGAATTGTTTCCATTGTATATATGCAAATAAGGTGGAGAAGTAATGCATTCTTTCACCACAATTGGAATAGTTTTCAATAATTGCGATTATGTGATGCATTGATTAAACTTTCAGAATAAATTATTTGCATATCACCTAAGCCTACCGGAGTTCCGGTGCTATTTTTAACAAATGCATCATTTTGGCCTCTTCGGGTACCAGTTGGGCCTACTTCATTATTAAGCGCTATCGATATCAGTAGGCCCTATTAGGCCTAATTTTTATTGCGTTATTAGGATCTTTTTAATTCATACTTAGCAATAATTTGTAGACCTGCATTTATGGATAATATTCATTACTATTGATATTGATCATATTGATTTTGTGTTGCCGATGTTTCCTAATAATTCGTCATAATCGCTTTCGAATTTCAAAAGTAAGGCAAAAAGCCTGAGGACTCGTCACTCCACCCACTAATGCAAGAAGCAAAAACAACCAAGTGTTGCAAGCGAAGACCGATTTATTGAAAAGATTTTTCTCAATTCACTTGCTATCAAGGACAAATGTTTCCTTATAATTCGTTATAATGCACTATAATAAAAACTAGCATGTAGGCCTATATAGATGCACTTCTATTATGGCCTCCGCAATTGTGAGCATCGTATATACGACCGTGTGCGCGCAAGGCACAGAAAACTTAAATGGTCGGAGAGTTATCAACAAAAACATTGCATTGTTTCATTATGCAGGCTGGAAAAGAAACAAAAAGAGACTGGATCTTATACAGGAAAGTGGTGTTCTTGACTTTTTTTCGGTGTTATTCGTTCTAATAGTGCTCATACACTGATAAACTTTTTACAGCCGCTTGTCAGTCTCTGACCACGTATACCTCAGTTCTTTTCGCTGCTCCGCCTTCGGATCATATGATGTAGCATATTACACTTTATAATGGAAAATGCAGGCTAATCCTGACATTGCGGTGAATTAAATTTTTTTGCATTATTTTGAAAATTGTGGTCGTACTATCGAAATCAAGTAGGCCTTCCATCAAGTCACAAGTTGTCCATTTAGATCAGAAGGCAAGTATAGGAACAATATAAGTACTAGGATAAGTAAGGATTATATAAAGGACTATTTCTATGCAGAGAATTGTCATAAATGACTATATATAAAGACAAATTTTGAACTTTCATTTTGATTTCTTTTCTACCTCGTTCTCTCCCTTACTCTCTCTTCTTTCCTTCCTCGCTTCTCTTAATTCCTTTCCGTCCTTGCTCTCATATCAGCCATCTCCTTTTTCTTCTCTTTCTACTCACTTATCTTCCTCTTCCATTTCTTGTCTCTCCTCAGCTCACTTCTCTTCTTTATCTTGTTGTTCTCTCCCTCTCTTCGTCATATCTCTTCTGTCGTTCATCTTCTCTATTTCTCTCTCCTTCACTCACTTCTTGCTGTCTGTTTCCTAAATAGTTTTTGTAAACTCTACTAATGCTCATCTTCGAAAGCAAATTGATCTTTATGCACATGCTACGTAAAAATGCATCAAAAATTTCTCCCCATAAATTTCTTAAAAATTTGATTCATGAAATCATAATTATTTCGCATGATATGATATACTATTATGAAATCAAAATTTTTGCGTCTGCACTTTTTTGCATTTATTGCAATTGCAATAGTTCAATATCAGAAGAACGCACTCCAGTTGATCCTTTTTATGTATGTCTTCCGACGCAAACCTCACATTTCATTACTAAAGGAGAACTGCGCGCGCAAATTATTTCCATGCGCCCACCCGGACTATTTAGCGACCTTCAATCGACGCGCCTCATTCACATGACAATGACAGGGAGAAAAGATATCGCTCGCGGACATCATTTCATGTTACTTGTGCTGCGCGAGTAAAGGAGAATCGCGCGCACAAAATATTTCCGTGTTCCCGCCTACTGGGCTACTGATATTTGGCGACCTTCAATCGACGTGTCTCAATCATCACATGACAGCGAGAAAGGATGCAGAGGTCATGGAGTCATTCATATTCTACTTGCGCAGCGCATCGGTCTTAGATTCGTGTCCTGTGACACAGTTTACTGCCTACGATCACAAGTACTACCCAACTTTTTAAAACGATGCCTCGATCACCATTTGCTTCTTTGGACATTCAGAGGAAATTCAAATCTGCTACCGCTGTTCGACCTTCACAATCAATTCGCAGAAGTCATTTATGGATCTTTTCAAGTTGCAGACATAGGCAGTTGCCGTGATTGAACTTCTGCCTTTGTCATCTTACAAAACATTTTGTGATTTGATTCACTCTTCATATTTAGCGACTTTATCTCCGACATTGTTCGCTGACAAAAACAGATCTTTGAAAATCATCTCATGATCGGCATTCTCACGTAGTCTGGACCCTGATGTCATCAATTGCGAGCTTACAGGTGAGATGTCTAATTTCTTTTCATTTTAGGCCTAGTAGTAAAGAGAATTATTTTCTGCACATGTAGGGGTTGCTGAAAATAAATGATCAACTGCATAAGTCATATTTTACGAAATTATTTTTATATATAGTTTTGAATAAGCAGAATTACCCAGGTGTAAGTGATCTTTCTCTTTATTATGCAAGATGGCATTTACATGCCATCATGACATCACTTTGCAAAAAAAAGAAAGATCGCTTGCACCTGGGTCCGTCATCTTGTCAAAACTAATTGCATATGACTCAATCTCTGCTCGGCATTATTATATATAGATGCTGAAGCTTACCAAATAGTTTTGGAATGAAATATCTATTCATCTATCGTGCGCCAGCTGTCAATGAGTCTGCTTATATCTTGACAGCTTTCAAATAGTCCTATTCGTTAAATATTAAAACATAATAGCCTAATTTAAATGAAAAGACAAAAAGTTTTAAGAAATTATATTGATGATTGTATTGGTGCGATTGGGTAATATGCAAGTTAATAGAGTGCGATGCGGTTAATGGATATTCAAAAAAACAAAACTTCCATATTTAAATTCTCATGCATGGATTCTGTCTGAATCTTTGTGAACTTCGTATTTTATTCGATATGACGAAACCAAAGTGTTGGACGGAACAGTGCAATTTAAAAATAGAAAATATTTACATGTGAAATATATAGTGCATGTACAGTGAAATCATGAAACTCCGTACTTAATCAACATTCAATAAAATCATTGCCCTGAATGTCTGCGTATTTGATAAAATCGCGAGATGTTCGACACTGCTCCTTTCAGCAGGTTGTCAGTTTATCGACGAAAATTTAGAGAATTTAATAGAGATATTTAATAATTGCATAGCTTCCCTTGGATATATGATTTTGTGATCTTTTGAATGTACTCCGTTCTCGCATGGTGCAAAAGGGAAGCTGTGCTTCTTTAGGTTGGATGTAAAGACTATCTCTAGAAAATTTCTATTCCTAGCTGTCATTGACGATGACATTATCTTAAAACTGAGTAATCATATCATTTTATGATTCTTGTTTGGAACATTCGAAACTACAATATCTAATTTTCCGTATTATTGTGTTTGGCGTCTGCATAGTTTATTTCTCATGTACATGTTTAACATTTGTCTTTTTTATCCTCCTTCATTTAGTTGTCTACCTATATTTCTTCCTTGCCTTGTTTTCGTTGTCTGAGTGTATAGTCAATTAGTATTACGTAATATCTGTTGCTGTCTATGACCTCCTTTGCGGAGCGAGCGCAATCTGTATTTTGTGTCTGTTTGCCAAGATTTCCCGTGTGTTTGGCCTTGCCACTCGCATCACATACTTGCTCACCTGTATTTGTTCTCTCCCTCTTATTTGCTCATGTTCAATTCACGCGGACCAACGTGTGATACTGCTTTTGGTGTGTGACACACATTCTGACTCGCAAAAAGTTTGAATCGTATACGAATCGTGCAGCTGTGTGCCGCATGGAGTAGTAGGCCTATATCCTAGCTTTGACATGTCCTCTCTGTAATTATGCATGTGCGAATTGTTGGGGCTCTGCTTTGATGAAAGGGAAACTAGCAATAATAACAATTAATAAATTATTCGGTTTTAATATTGTATTTCAGATTAGCAACAATGAAATTAAATAAACGATATATCAAATTGCTATGCAAAAGATGACAATGTGCGGTTGAGACATAGACAATAAATACTTTCAATAAATTATATAATTTTTAAAAAACAGCTGCGTTCAAAAAAATTTATGAAATCAATTTCATTGCGACAAACAATACGCACTCGCATAGAAAAGTAGAATTTAAATGTAATGAAGCATTTCCCAGTACGTATCTAACGATGGTCTGTCAACTTAAGCGTAATAATGAAAGCTATCTAAGTACCTTGACCACGTTTTGCTCTCTCTATTGAGGCATGCGTCTTTCTGTGAAAGATGCAATTTGTATTTGTCATTCCTTGATGCTTGAATAGAGCAAGCGTGGCCAATAAACGCGGATAGTTTTCATCTATTATTATTCAAGTGGATAGCATCACTCACTCAGTTTTCTAAAAATGTTTATTAAAAAATAATGAATGGTTATGAGAACGTCGCTTCATTCTATCATTTTTTTATCAAATTTCAATTTCAATGACAATGTCTTCTTCATCAGTGGTTTTAGTGCCCACATGTCAAAATCAATCATTTTTCAAAAAGAAATTTTGTCCAATAGAAAGCTGAGAAGCTACAAACGCAAAAACAATGATAGGCTACTGACATTGTGTTACTATTCAACAATTAAGACCTGTCAGCAGCGGCAATGAGTAGAGATTCTGCGATGCGAGTGTTATTCCTTCGGTCTGTGGTCATTAATCTGTACTCACTGCCGCTACTGACAGCTAGGTCTTAATTGTTAAATAGTAGATTGCGTCTGTATAATTGTTTTTGCGTTTGTGACTTCTTAGCTTAATTCTATTGGACAAAATTTCTTTTTGATAACTGATTCATTTTAGCATGTGTGCTTTTATATCTAAACCACTGATGGCATTGTCTTTAAAATTGCAATTTGGTAAATAAAATGATAGAATGAAGCGAAATTCTCTGAAGCGCTATAGCTCAATCTGTTGCGAATGAATGATTGATAGCAAGATCATAGAGAAACATAATAATGCAGTTTTAAAAGAATGCACATGAAATTATCTTTTGTGACGTAAGGCATTGAGCAGAATTTCATAGAGATTTGCATTCATATATTTTTGGAAGAACGGAACAATAATAACAAAGTTGTAGATCTTGAAACGCTGAATACAGAAATCAAATTCTTGAGTGTCACAGCCAGTCGCTTTCGATTAAAGGCAAGGTTGAAGGATTCCCATGGGAATCCAATTCTAAAATTCAAGAAATATCTATGGATTGTGAAATACCTGGCCATTTTCGTACATTTTCTTTTGCAGAAAAGAAACTATTTATCAGAATGTCATGAAATCTGAAACATGATTGAGTTCAGAACATCAACTTCGATATAAAAGTTGAAGTGAGTCACATGATTCAGCATTTCATGTCTGAGATACTCTACAAAATGAGTAAATTTCATGCTTTGATTTAATTTTGGTAATTTTACTCATTTTGTAGAGTATCTCAGACATAAAATGCTGAATCATGTGACTCACTTCAACTTTTATATCGAAGTTGATGTTCTGAACTCAATCATGTTTCAGATTTCATGACATTCTGATAAATAGTTTCTTTTCTGCAAAAGAAAATGTACGAAAATGGCCAGGTATTTCACAGTCCATAGATATTTCTTGAATTTTAGAATTGGATTCCAATGGGAATCCTTTAACCTTGCCTTTAATTGAAAGCGACTGGCTGTGACACTCAAGAATTTGATTTTTGTATTCAGCGTTTCAAGATTTACAAATCCATGCTGTTAAGCCCTTTGTGCGCGAATTTAGGAAGAAAGTGTCAGTAGCACCCGGACTAACAATCAATATTGATCATTTGCCTTTCCTTGATGACTTAAAGGTCGATTAGTCAAATATCACATCTTTTTGTATGATAGGCCTCCGTTAGCGTTATAAAACCAGCCTCCAGGCAATGAATTTACTGCATGGAAAGTTAGCAAAAATAGGCATGCCGAGAAATCATAATGAAGAATTTTTGACAATCGATGTGTAGGCTAATACATAAGCTAAGGCGTATTTAACTTTTTCATATTATTCTCATTATATTATACATCAATTAATTATTACATGTTTTATATATATTGTCTTATTATCCCGATTAACCAAAATCTATGGCACTCCTATAGGAAACGTCCTACGGAATTATTGTAATTTTCCTATAGCGGGTAGTGCTATTGCTATGGAACTCTATTCTATGGCACTGTTGGAATGTTTTGTCCCATTGAATTTTGGGGAACTTTGATCCTATTGCCTGTGGGACTAATTTGTCCCATAGACTTGTGGGAAATCCTGTCCTATCGAATTTCGGGAAATCCTGTTCTATCGAACTTCTGTCCCATAGAATTTTGGGAAATTCAGTTTTCATGGCAGCTCCTAATGCTACAGCGTGTCTAAACCTTTCCGCGACATACTGACGCTTTATGTGATCATGATTGTAAAGAATAATCAGTTTAGTTTAGCAATTGTGATAATGTCAATTTAAAGACAACATGCATGAGGTATTTGCACTTTTCACTTTCGATCCCCTTGACATGTCGGTGAACGTCCGGCCCAGATTTAAAAAAAAATAGTTTGAGAATCAATCACACTATGGAGCATAATTTTTTAGCTAATTTCATGATCATCACAAAACGCCATTAAATTCAAAAAACAGCCAATGATTTTTAATATCTTCTCTTTTTAGCCGTTTGAACACTTGCTTCGATGAAAAGTTTCTCAGAAATCATTCACCATATTTCTTTCTCTCCCATTGGGAAATGTAGTAGGAGTTGATCTGCAACGAACAGGAAATACATTATAAATATGCGATAAATGATAAGTTGATGATGGAACATAGACGTTCTGCATATAGGCAGATAAGCTTCATTTAAATAAAAAATAATGCAAAATATTGCAATTGAAGAGTATTTGATAATTGCTATGTTTCTTGTATTGGAGATTTATATTATTAATATAGGATTATAACATAATAATGCAAATGCGCCCCGCTGTGATCTTGCGGATGAAAAATATCGCCAGAAGTTTCATTTTACTTGTTTATTGTCACAACTGCGTTTCGTCTGCTCTCAGTAGTTGTGACACGCAGAATGAATCAAACTGATTGAAACATGATTCCTGCTAGAATATCGATCAGACAATGGTCCTTTCTTTTTATTCAAGTTGTCGATGTACTTCTTTTCCTATTAGTAATTTTTCTGCATATGTACTTTTTAGCTACTACTTATTCATTTCGTGATTGCTTGTCCAGTGACTGTCCATTGCTTGATCGATACTCTAGCAGGAATCATGTTTCAATTAGTTTGATTCAGTCTGCGTGTCACACCTAGTGAGAGCAGACAAATAAACTTTTGACAATAAGTAAGTAAAATGAAACTTTATGGAACATTAGACTATATTGGTTTCCATGCATGCATGCATGCGTATATTCAAGGTGTAAGTATGTAAAGTTATTGTCTTTTCTAACTTTTTGCAAGCATCTTGCGATATTGGTAGAATTTTAGATTTGAAAGCACTGCTATTATTAGAGATAAGATTTATGCTCTTATGCTTTCACCTACTAAAACCGCATCAGATAAAAAGGAAAGAGGTTAAACTTATTAGGGTGATTATCATGTTTGTATTAAAATTCAAGTGTGAATTTTAATTTTAACACATAATTAAAATAATTTCAAATATTATGGACCATGGATTCAAGCTTCATAGATAATTAAAATACTGTGGTGGCGGTGATATTAGATTTCTGTCATTACATTTGGTCCATACATGCTTATTTAGAGAGCAACTCATCATCATTATGAATAGATTCTCTTCTTTGTTTCTTTGAAAAGTCGGTCACCTCAGTTTGATGGGAATTGTAGCATGGGAATAACAAAGAAAGGGCAATCATGGCTAGTACATATTTAATCTCAATAATACATTAATGGATCACGCATACTTAATTACATACATGCATAAAGACAAATATAGGAAGTATCACTTATTTGCTGGCGATCGACACACTCTCAATTGTAGAGTCTCTCGTTTTAACGATCTATTTCTTCACTTATTCAATTAATCAATTAATAAGATTTGATGATGTAAAACCGAAATATAATTATAAGTACAAAGTGGAACAGAAGTATCTGTCGAATGTGCTAACTTATAAGCTAAGATAAGCTCGTAGTATTCACTGCTTTTATGTGTTTTATATCATTATTCATCATGCGCTATTCCCACAATGACCTCCACAGTGGGAAATTTTTAACATCTAATTCAAGATCGCATCCCGATTCCCGACAATGCAGTTAATTTCAATTCCGGTCTCACCAATATAAATAAATACCAATTTTGTAATCTCGTTCGCGGTGCTTGAATGTTTTATCATGAATGCCAATCCCTCCCTATGTCGGCGCGCTCTGTTCTTATCTTACCTGTCAACTTCTTCATTTTTATCTTTCAGTGACACGTGTAAATGCCTGCTCAATTTGATTCATTTCATGATTATAAAAATCTGAAGGAAGGTGGAAAGCTCGATTAGCTTTCTCTCATTACTAGTGTGACTTTTACTATATTCAAAAAAATAATACTTTCTCGTAATTATTTCCTTCCTTCTAAGAGAATTTCAAATAAAATATTTATCTTCTTTATCATTTAAAAGTTCTTAGATGCAAAGCGACATTTTCCTATCACACACGGAAAGGGGCGGTCACAGAAAATTCCAGTGGGGGGATTAAATTTAATTGTTCCAATCCTCAAAGAGAATAAAAGGTGAAATAATCAGCAAATGTCATAAGTTATATTGAATTGCCTGTTTTAAATTACATTTTCATGTATATGTTCATTTAAATGAGATACCATCATTTGAATTATCAGAGAGTTAGGAAAACGAAATCCGTTAATTAAGCACGATAGAATATGTGTTAGGTGATCCATCGGCACAACATTTAAGAAATATTGAGAACGAATCGAATGACAGATACATGTTATAGTCGTTCCAATTGGCAAACCACCACACATGTGGGTGGAAAGTCCGTGGGTGGAACGGATTTGAAAGCACTTGTTCAACTTTCTTGCATCACAGAGCTGATGGGCAGAACATCTGTTAATTCAAGTGCATCATGTAGGATACGCAATATCACAGCGGGTCATCAACATCTGAGCTGCCTAGGATAAACAAACCTATTGCGGAGGCCGCTACATTCCTTGGTTTTACATGTCTCTAAATTGATAAGCTCTAAATCAGTGATATAAGCGGAAATGATGTAACGAGATAGAGTTCGTTTCGCTGTCCGACTTTTGTACTATTTCAGTGCAGATACATTGCCAAATTATTGCTTGGAAGCTAAAATGTAGAATTTGCTGATGTTAAATTGATAAATTGAATGTTCATATTTTATATCACAATACTTTGGGCTGGTGGGGGGATGCATCCCGGCATCCCCCCCCTTCTGACCACCACTGCATACGTAAAACGCTGCTTGATAGTGATATATTTCCTATCAGAACAACTAAATGTCGGAACTTACACTCCTTCATTTAAAGCGGCCGTCTTGAAATGTATTAATAGATGAAAAGTATTAATTTAATAATTGCAGGATCACAGAACTGAATCCTAGTCCTGATATTATTAGTGATATTCGTGTGGAAAGATATCTTTCATCAGACTGCTGGAGCAGGATATTAAATATGAAAATCCGCAAAATCTGAACCATCCGGAAAAGTGCATGAAAATATGAAATTCTTTCAAAATTATGTCTGAAAGCAACTAAATGAAATTAAATAATTTTGGGTCCCAAAGTCCTGGGAGACTTCAAGCCATGTGCTGCTGACTTCGCAAATCTCCCCAACTCCCAGTCAAAATATTGCGTAACACATACTCGTATAAAATTAGTTCAAGCCCTTCACAATTGATCTGACAATTGACTACAGGTTTTAATTTTCGAACTAAAATGGATCTATTTGTCTTCAGTTTTGATAATATTTTTTACAGAGGTCAATATTTTGATGAAGAACATTTTTTTAAACGTGGAGTTATTCATATCGATATGTGATTGATATAGATGTGAATCATTGCTTAATCGTAATGTTTTTAACAAGTAGGTAAAGAGAACTGATTTTTAACACATAATTTCCATGCTTGCAAATATCATTTCCTCTTCGTTTTTTCCTTCTTCATTTCTATGAAGAAAAATGTGATTTTTTTCAAAACTTGGATTGGCAGTATAAAGCGGCCTCGTTCACATCAGAACAAAGAAATTGAAACACTTCTCAATTAGCTATCTACAAGCACCAAACATGTCAAGCAACAAATTTGATCTAAAAACATTAGCTATGGCAAAAACGAGCCAAACTAAATATAACACAAAGATTAATATCTTGATTTGAAATCTAAAGCCTGCAGTCAATACCTGAGTCGAAAGGCAAAGCCTTAGACACTAATCACCATATCTTTTGCATCTAGCTCTTGAAATGATTGATTGATCTTTATGAAATGAAATTAGCTCTTGAGAATAAATCGAAATATAAACACACTTTTGAATAATTCTTTTACTATTTCCAATACTCATTAAAAGTAAATTCTCAGAAAAATACATTGATTTGGCATATTGGATTTGCTGATACGCACCCGCATTGACAACTCTATCACCGGTGCTTAAAAAAAATTTGTTACTTTTATATGAAAGAAAGACATGTCTGATCTTTAATCATGCTATTAAAAAAAGATTGTTGAAATTAGTCGATCTGAGATGAATACATGTACGAATTGCGAACAGATTATGTTAAAATACTATTAATGTTGTAACAGAGAAATATGACTATAACACACTATCTATCGCAAAATGTTATGACTGAACTGGAATAATGACAACAATAATAATCTACCTAAAGTTGGGAGGTAGAATAATTAAAAATTGAGTTGCATCCTCAGTTGAAAATAATTGGAACAGATCTGAATAGCTGCTATTTCATCCAAAATCAGGAATCATCAACAGGCCTAGTTCACATCTCTCAAGATCGACACAACTCCCTATTTAAGGTTGCAGCCATGCCTGGGTAAATTTGGGATTTGCAATTAGCCAGTTAGTGAAATTTCGATTCATTAAATATCACTTTAAACACACTGCTGGCAAATCGCCTAAGTAAGTGCGCCTGCAATAATTAATAATAACTTCTTTTTGCATACACAATGTAAATAGAATAATTAAATAGGCCTATTTGATTTTTAATATTGAAAACAATGTTTTCTTATTCCATGTGCATTGTGTTTGCAAAGAGCAGTTTTTATATTAAATTTTATATTATCATATTAATTATTGCAGGTGCAGTAACTTAGACAATTTGCCAGCAGCAGTGTGTTTAAAGTGATATTTTATGAATGCCCGTCGAAATTTCACTAACTTGCTATTTGGAAATCTTAGAATCTTTAGAATCTTTAGAATCTTTAGAATTAATAGTGGAGTCAACCTGATAGAATACATATCAAAGCTTTTGAAAGTGAAATTAAATAACGATTTTCTAAATGATAGCTAAAAGAACAAAAATAATTGAACTATGATTCTTTCAGATAGTAGTGCATAAATTGTTAGAACACCGAGGACTTGATAACTTACCTCATGATTCGAGGATTTCACAAAACGTGGATTTCTCAGAAGACGCAGCAGACTCGTTGAAAGAACCCGATCAACCCTAACTGAAATTTAAAAACATAATCAAAATTGTTTACTTAAAAACTTTGCGTATAGCATTGGATGATATTTGCACAGCTGTTTGAAGTAACTACTAGACCCCTAGATAACTTACGATGATATGCTTTGGCCAGTGAGAAAGCTATGAAACAAGCGGAATCAAAAGATATACCCGGAATCTAAAATAAGAAAAATTCTGTTTTAATTTCGATGTAACTAACTGCTGCATCATTTAAGTGTTTACAGCGTGTCTTCAAGACTTATAGCATAAATGTATGCGTTGGACTTCGCTTAGAAAGTTCTACGATTTTTTAATTAATATCCTGAATAATTAAATCAAAATAAAATATTCAAATTTGCAATAATTTTTGTGCTGTGATAGCACACATCGAATAGCACTTGAACTGGCTACTTTACACATACGACAATAAAACGAGGAATAGATAAGACTGTCTACATAAATCTTATAATACAGTAGTTCTAGTTCCTACCTCAAAAATCTAAATAATTGCATAATTCAATAAAACAGTGCGTGAATGAATTGCTGAAACAATGAGGACTTGATGATTTGACTGATGGACTATATAAATGATAAATTCGTTTCAATTGAACTTACTCCATTGGTGTGATGGTTGAGACAAACCGGATAAGATGATTAATTCAACAAACGACGGATTTTCATAAAAATACGAGACACTGAGACACGACCAAAGGATGTGATTAACAATGACTGTTGCACATGCCAAAAGCATCTGAAATTATACTGAACATGCAAATGTTGCAATATCATTGGACGAAGTCAGATTACGGAGTCAAAACTGTCGCTGCGCGTTTGCTTCTTTTGGATAGCTTCTATGGCACTCATATTTTCCCACTTCCAGTGCAATTGGATCCAATAGAGTTCGATTGAACGTTAAGGTGTGCTATGGCACTCCCATTGCGTGTCATAGAATACCATAGAGTGCCATTGAATTTGGTTAATCGGGAAAATAGATCTGTCATAATCTCTTCACCTCCAAAATTTATTGCCCTACCTTTCTCATCTGTTATTTTGATGGTAATTGAATTAATTGTTTTTCGTGTAACTGGAAAACATATTAATGATTTAAGGATTACATTTAAACTGCAACCAATCGGAACTGTAAATGTTGGATAACTGAAGATATTATTTGTTAGCTTTCTATTAACATAACCACCTTCTGTAATATCACACTGAACGTTGATTGAATTTATTTCAGTTATTTTAGGTATATTTTCACTGCTATGAAAACCTTTTGCATAGAGTTTCTTTTTAAATCCTAATAGTCTTGATAAAGATTTGTCAATATCAAAATCAACTTGATGATTTTCATCTAAAGTAAGAGAAAATTTATTTACTGCTGGTTCAACTGCGAAATGTAATTGTTTCTTGTCTTTAAATTGAATACCTAAATGTCTTTTTATTTCATTGGAAATCGATTCAACTTCATAAGATCCAGGAAGAAAAGTCAGTATTTTCCAAGTTTTGCCTTTATCATTAGAATATTCAGATCGGTCATTTGCATCTTTGATAATATTTTGTATAGTGTTAAATGTTGAAAAACTAGTTAATGCTACTTCATAATGTTTGTCTTATTCTAAGTGAATAATAGGGTCTAAATTACAAGTATGCGAGGACGTAGTTGCTATAAATTTTAATGACGTACTAAATTTTGATGAGGACAAATTCTCGGTTAAATTTTCTAAATGTTTATTAATTTTTTCTAGTTCTGCCGATGATAATTCTCTCGAAGACATTTTAAAATTAAATAATTTAGATAAGCTTTTGTAGTCTTTTTCTCTTATAATTTTCTTTTCCAATAACCGTTTCAATATTGCATGTATTTCGTTAAAGCTAGAGTTATGTCCTTCATTTGTCGCAGCTAATAAAATCTCTAATCTGTTTAGTAATTCTTGTGGATCATCGGGCAGGAAAACCGTTGTCTCTTTTAGTCCTGTTCCTGTTTTTGGGTAACTAGTCGGCGTTGAATAACCAGTTCTTGCAGGAGAAGCAGCCATTGGTGTTGAATAACCAGTCGGTGTTGAATAACCAGTTCTTGCAGGAGAAGCAGCCATTGGTGTTGAATAGCCAGCTGTTAGCAGTGGTATCTTTGTTCCTGTTTTATTGGTACTAGACGTTTTGAATAATAAGCCATTCAAATTTTTATAACGCTTAAGAGTTTTTTCAGTTCCAACCTTATCTAACGTAGTTTTACATTTCAGTAGATCATCAGTATGATATTTATCTAAATCCGCTCCTCTTAATAAATCCACAAAATTTCTGTCTAAACTGAAAGCTGTTTTGTCTGGTGTGAAAATTAAACTTTCTTTAGTATTTATAAATAATTCTTCTCCACCTAAGAAAAATCTAAGAGATGGCTTTCCCTCTATAAATGAAGTAGAATGTTCAAATAGCATAGATTTTGGTAATTTCTTTTCTATGTTTGCTTCTAACAAACCATAATCATCCATGATGGTTTTCTGCAGTGGATCAGATATGTCAATTCGTTTGTCATGAACTGCAAGTTCTTTCTCAAGAGTTTTGAGTGGTGCAATAGTTTTTTCAAAATCAGTTTTCACTTGTTCAGATAGGTGCATTTTTTCTAACATATCAGATTGAACGCCAGCTTGTAGCATTCGATATTGTCTATAATTTTTCTTCATAATATTTTTCTGTTTTATTAATTGTTCTAGTTGTTATATTTTAGACTCATTTGTATTCATTATTTTATAATATAATATTTGAATTTTGTGGTAGCATAGAGATACAGCAAAAACACTTTACTGAACAACTTATTTTTGTTCTAATCATTTTTCTTGTTAAGCTTTTCCAGTGGGATTTTGTTCTAACGTTTTTAATAAATTTCTTATTTCTTCTAAAAAAGCTTCACTGTCTACTTTGTCTTGAGATTTAACAGGAATTTTATTTGCTTTTCTAGCTATTTGATCAAATTTTTCAATCTCATCTAACGTAATAACATTGTCATCACACACTCTCTGAAAGCAGTAATGTTGTTTATCATATACTTCTTTTACATGGGCATGTTTCTTACTTAAGGATTTTCATTTCTTAGTCATTAAAGATTTATCTATCAATGTTTCAAGTGACGTTGTAAAAACACCTGTACCTGTTAAAGCTGTAGCAACAACAGGAATTGTAAGAACGCCAGATGAAATGACAATAGTGAGAGCGCCTAAAGAAACTGTTAAAAATGCTCCAATACCTTGTGTTACATTCTTGACTGTAGTCCATCTTTTTCTAATTTATCATAATGTTCTAATCTTAATAATAGTTGCGCTTCTGTATCTTTCATATACCTGACTCTATCTTTGTGTTTCACTTCGTGCGAACCGAAGGTTCGATTTGCTATATCCATTTCATATGATAATGAAGGATATAAAGGGGCTGATGGTTCTTTTGTTTTTTCATTTTCATCTTCCATTTTTAATTATCAATTTTTATTGCATTTTTGTCCATATTCATTTTTATGATTGTATTTTTTTTGTAAATTTCAGGAGGACCCTAATTTTTGTATCTACCTCGGTGTGCGATCCGGTGCTGAGCGAAGCGTGCCGATCAGTGTGCGATCCGGTGCGGTGGGATCCTATACCCTATACTACCATCAACTCTTCGAGAATTTTTTGAGTGGACAAAACGGAGGACCTCTTTTGTTGGATTTTACCATACTTTTTGAGATTTGATCTCACGCCATTTCTAGTTTAGCTTTGTTTCTCAAATTATACCTTCATGAAATAGGATTTGTTTGCTCGAAATGAACTTGTGAAAGCAAATAAAGAGATTTCAGTAGCTTAAACATATTTTTGATCGAAATATACAACAGTTAAGTATTGTATTCCTCAGAACTTCATCAAAAATCAAAAATACATGCAGTCGAGCAATGCGCATCTATTCTTGGTATGAGACAAATCGATAAACAAATTCATCAAACTTAAAAAGTTAAAATAATGGTGGAGAGGCATGACGTTTGTTGGCAGCATGTCGTTTATGTGGAGAGCCATGACGTTCGTTGGCAGCATGTCGTTTATGTGGAGAGGCATGACGTTTGTTGGCAGCATGTCGTTTATGTGGAGAGGCATGACGTTTGTTGGCAGCATGTCGTTTAGGTGGAGAGGCATGACGTTTGTTGGCAAATGACTGGTGGTAACCTCCAACACCTTGAATTTCAATTACAGTCTGCGACATTTTATTAGGACCACCCATATTTTTTTAGTTTTCTACACCTAGCTACTTGTTGATGTCATATTATCTTTCACTCTTGTCAATACATTAAATAGGCATGTATGCCAACAATATACCACAACATAGACATCTACTGATTAATAACATAGACACTAGACAATCAAATACAAAAATTGACCGCGACATATTATTAGGACCACCTTCGACATTTACATAAAAAGTTTTCCTTTGGACATGACAACGCTGCGTTTTTGTTTTGTAATTGGCAACCCAAACATCTTATGTAAATCTTATGCAGCCGATGCTTCATGATAGCGCATTAATGTTCTGAATGGTTTACATCGGAGATGGTCCTTCCAACAAAGTGGCGCTGATGTCATCAAAACGTCGCTTCACAATACTGACAGTGTGGCAGGGAGCTCCCTCTTGCATAAGCAGTCCGTTGTTTTCCGGAAACCAGCAGTCACGTACTATGGAATCACCCTTCTCTGAAGCACTTGTAAGGATGAAGTCGAATCGAGTTAATAGAGCACTCACAAACATGAAGCCTACCAGTTTCCTCGCAAGAAAACAGGCCTACAGCATGACCTTTGCTTGGTGTTTGACGGGCTGAAACGCAGGAGCAAGTGATCCACGTGACTGCCACATTCGCTGACGAGTAGTCTGGTGACACTCAAGGCTCGGCTCTACGCAGAATGCCACCATTCACCAGTCATTGACGCTCCAATTGACATGGCGAGTGGCAAAATTAAGCCTATTAGATCTTCATGCATGGGGTCAGTTACGACACTTTCCTTGACCGCAATCCCGCTGGCAATCATTTTATGCATCCCTCGTTGAACAGTGTGTGCCGCTTCGTTGATGTAACGCTTCTACCATGGTCTTCGTAGCTGGGACGACGTTATTAGCCACCCTTTTCAAACAGTAGGCCTGCGCTCTTGGAATCGGCCATCTTGTGTCGTAGATTTTCATCATGCTCCACAACGTCATCGTCGGTTTGCTGCATAAGGATTTCCAGAAGTCATATTCCGTTGAACAAGTAGTGCCGACTACTTTGAAACATAACAACGAGTAGCGATTTCACGCTGAGAAAACTCTTCGCTATACAAAACTTCCATCTACGAGCCACTTATGCTTGTTGTTAGATCCGTTTTTACTCATGAGTAAGATTTAGACTTTCCACGTTAGACCTAAACATAAATCGTATTGGTAGATATCCATGTTATCTCAATAGTTCAGATATCTGGTCTCAATGATGCAAAGCAAATCAAGGATCGATTTGATATAATGAATATTAATATCTTTATTGTTGACAGACAACAGTGTGCGTGCGCAGGCGACGACACACACCACACATTAATGATAGTTTCTCACATGCGGCTTTCTCACAGCAAGCCGACAATGCACAAATAAGGCAACCAGAACACACAATTTGTATTGCTAAGAAATCGACATATAAGTAAATAACTGATAATAGATCTTTATCTTGCGCTGTCATGTCTAAAAGAAAGCTTTTTATCTAAATGTCGAAGGTGGTCCTAATAATATGTCGCGGTCAATTTTTATGTTTGAGTGTCTGGTGTCTGTGTTATTAATCAGTAGATGGCTATGTTGTGGTATATTGTTGGCATACATGCCTATTTAATGTATTGACAAGGGTGAAAGATAATATGACATCAACAAGAAAGTAGTTGTAAAAAACTAAAAAAATATGGGTGGTCCTAATAAAATGTCGCAGACTGTACATAATCTTCACCGTCATCGGATCTCTTGTGTCCACCACCGTGTCGCTTCTCCATAGTTTCTCGATAGCCAGACTTGTTTCCGATCGTAAGTGAGTTACTTGCATGGTGTCCTCCGTTTTGTTGCTGTTTGCCCCTTGGCAGATAGGAATTTTCATACTGCACCTTCGTTGCTCCTCTATAGTTGTCGTCTTCAATGTTGCATCTGCAGAATGAACAAACTGCAAGCAAGATTAACATGCCAAGATACATGTTTGGACCCTTCTTCTCGTAGATGAATGACAAGAGTGATGAGAAACGTTCCTTTATATGTCCGTAGCCGGTTTGCGTTCCTGATTGGTCATTTGAGGCACCAGAAGAACATGAGTAGAAGAATTTGATTGTATATTCCATAGCATCCAATTACCCTATTTTGTTCAAATAATATACAGATATGAAGTTCATAACGTGCATGTGATTGAATCAGAGCAGCTAATCATTTTTCGCAAAGGTTTCGACAAAGTCGCCAATAATGTTGCTTGCACCATTGTTGTGCTACCAAAGATGACTTTCAAAGTAAACAGAAGAGATGCTCTAAGTATAGCAAGACTGTTGCCTCACTGCACATGATACTAGTATGTAGTCTTTCTGACGTGATTGAAAAACCTTTGGGACAACAAAGGTTACTACAACTAATTATCACCGGTTTTGAAATCCAAGCTTGACACTTGTTGGGATTGAGAAATTGACCACAGGGCCGGTGGCTGGTGTCTCTGTGCCGGTTGGTTGAAGCTTTGATCGTCAGACATTGGATGATCAACTTATGTCATTAGACATTAATATATTTCCACATAGCATATACATGAAATGCATGAATGGTAGCCATCCGGTACTCCTAATAAGCGAAAGTTGCCTATTGCAATAGACTATCTTAGAATGCAATTATTCGCATTTCGATAACATGCTTTGTTCTACAAGCAGTGACACGCGTAATGACTTATTTACTAATTCAATGAGTTGTAGACCCATATTATATATTTTTCGACTATGTTAACTGTATTTTCATGCGCAATTAAATTAAAAACAGAGAATCAAAATGATGACCCAAACGGCACAACATTGATACAGTAATAATAAGATATGCGTATATCTATATTCCGCGCATCCACAAGGAGGCTTTAAACGGTCAATAATTCTAAGTTCCAATGTAATAAAAGTTTTTCTGACGATAAAAGTTCTGAGATGAACAATTAGATCACTGACTTAGTGCTGATGTTACGAAATGCTTTGTGTGCGACATGCAAATATGATTTAAAGTGATTCACTGAAGTGAGATTTGCTTCTTCACTTCTTCACTTGTGATGGAATTCCAATGATTTGCGACGTCAATTGAGAACTCTCTCTCTACTACAGTTTAAATCCAGATCCTTTGAGTTTATGCATTGATGACCAAGAGCTGACGAATAGGAGTCTGGAACAATGAGTTCCCCAATCCTGTCATCAATTTTTCATTTCAGGGAGTGTCCCTGTACAACGTTAATCAAAATTTATCGTGTTCTGTTAACTTGTGAAACAATTATCCACGATCCAATGTCTAACGTTCGGATAGTAGGCCCTCAGGTTGCACTGAAATCCATTGTACATTGCGTCTCTTAGCTCCACGTGTTATATAAACTATCACTTGTAGTTAAATTATTCGAAATATCTGGAATAACTTTACAACAAATATTCTGAGGAATACACAATGCTTCCAAAATTCATGCACGCTAGAATACAGGATTGTAGAAAATATACATCATAGATAAAGTAGGGTTTGAGCTGCATGTATAAATTGCCGGTAATCATTTCATAACTGCTTAGAGAACCCTGTGGTTACGAATCTTGCGAAAAACTGGCGGATGTCAGCTGCAGAATATCATGCTACAGTTCAGTCATCTTTGCGGCATATTCGCTGGCGAAGTTCGCCGGCGACAATTCGCACTCTATATGCCACCTTTTACTTTTGATTTTCTCTCTTATTTTCTTTAGTAATCCGCCTCTACAGCCGAGGGTATAGCAAGATGCGTTCCCTCAGGGAATAGCGCCGCAACATTTCTGTTACAAAACATGCGTGTAGATACTCTCAAATTCTGCTACATTTACATGCTTTACATGTTGCAATGATTGACCAAGCAATTTATTCTCGACTGAATGTCGTCAGCGGTCAACATGGGTCTAATTTCGGTTTTAAAAATTTGCGGCTGGTTCCAACCTTGAGACATGCTGTCCACTTCATGTCAAATATCATACCAAATTTTATTTTTTCATTTTAAGATATACATGCATCAAGCTCATCAGGACTATAGGGTAATCACTATAGGCCTACTGAGGGCTTATAGCATGAATGACCTCGATCATTAATGAGTGCAATATAATTCAAACTTCCGGTATGGCAAGGATAAAGACGATGAAGCTATCTTTGAGTTGTACGATAAGCAATAGCGGTTCATTTTCATTCAGTTGGCTGACTGTGTGTTACTGAGATATCTCTTTTCTCGAATGACTGAATGACTGCAGTAATTTTTTCTTAGGCGTCGCATTTCAGGGTAACTAATAATAAACTAATGATGTAATTGCTCTAAAGGAATATTGCCTCATCTATAGAACTGTAGCAACTAATAGCACTGAAGCGGCACCGTATTCAAAATTGTGACCCCAGCTGGCATTCTTTGCCGTGCTAACAAACTTGGTAAAATATCTGAGTGTGCAGTAGGAGAAAATATTAATAGGCCTATACATTCAAGGTTGGGTCTTGGGTTCACTCTTGGGGGTACCCAAGAATCTTGGGGTGCGGACCCAAGAGTGAGAACCCAAGAGTAAATAAATTGACCATGAATGATCATTTGCAGTTTTCTTGGAAAAATGCTGCCTTAGTATATGACCACATCATGTCATAGCAAGTCATCTACATATAAGCTTACATGTATGTACATGTAAATATGTAGCCTACTTCAACCACACGATTGGTCTTTCTATGATAAAACTGTCCTATCATCAACTTTGATATAGACCTACCGTAAATGTCTATCTGATAGTTTGTTTAATTAGCTTTTTAAACTATGCTTTGATTGCCTATGGCTTCCTGGTGAATTTAATCCATTAAGCTAGATGTAATGCATATTGTGTTAGACAGAATTTTGTATGAATCATTTTGCGTGTATTAAAGCAAATAATACATGAAAAAAGCAATGCATTAAACCAATACCTGCATAACGCTTATGCTGTTAAATTGGTAGCCTACAACAATTCGTAGATAACTTGCTTCATTTAGCCTCTTGCCTTGAAAGTTAAAAACGTCGGCCTATATTGTTTAATCTACTATTAGGCTGCATGTATTAGAAATAGAAAGATATTGGCATCATTTAATGCAGTGACTTTCTTTGATGATTGCTTCTTACGATTATTAAAAATATCGTTATATCTACATTTGTCCTATTTTCATCTTATACGAGGCCTATGTTATGTGTGTTTCGTTTCTCAATCAGACATGTTGTAAGGAATGTAGCTTAGTCATGCATGTTGTTCTAATTAGGAAATTACTAGGCTGTAAACGAAAACAGGGTTGATGATATTAAGCCCAGAGATAACCTATGCTGATAATTAAAACTTTTAGCTGAATATTTATAAGCCTCAATTCCTGTAATAATAGGATTCACTTCATATTAATTGGATAGCAATATGTACAATATGGCATGATTAAAAATATCTTCATGCAATTTTAAATCTCAATCAAAATTCCAAACATGTTCTGGAAATTGTTGTTCCACTTCATTGGAGAAATAGGGGGTACCCAATATTAGACCTAAGATTAATCTTCGTCTTGGGGGGGTACCCCAACATTTAATCTTGGGCTTGGACCCAACCTTGATACATTGCAGATATCTAAAAACTAAAAGTCATGTGACACTTCTTCACAAGCATCCGGTTTTCTTATATGAGTCAACAGATTGGGTAAAATATTTGCGAGCTCAGTAGAAGAAAATGTTCATGCATCAATGTCATTTCAAAACCGATAGTATACGACCCTCCCTCTCTTCACAGAAAATACTCTCAATCATCTGCATATTCCGATTATTTTCATCGATTAACTCTGTCAATAATAATGAATCGATGATATCCTACCGTGACTATAATGGTGGGCACTCCTGACATGATGGCTTTAGAAAATGACTTTACGGATATATGCTGCAAACTTGATGACCCAAAAATTCATTTTCCTTCGTTCGAGTTGTCAGATTAAACGGTTGTGCATTAGCTGTGGTAAGGCTGATCATAATCAACTTTTGCAAGATGCAGCAGCATCATAAACAAATGAGGTCATAAACAATTACTTGATCTGATCACACGCGTTTCAACCGAATAACTCTCAGCCTTCAAACCCAGCCAAGTGTGGTGTCCTTCGCTAGTGAAATGACCATTCGGATTTTAATAAAAAGCATCATAGATAGCTAACATGATACATAATAAGCAACGCATTTGGTTGTTAACCATCAAAGTTGGTCAAATTAATTACTGCTTGCAGAAATTTCCTTATCCTACGGTAATGCAAGAGTTAATGAGTTCCTTACTAACTTTTTACTTGCTAGAGTTAAATTGCTCCTTACTAACCAACTTCTTGTTAATTTTAATTTGTAGGTTGTCACCCAGTATCAGCAAAACGACAATTCTTAAGCTATAACTGCAGTCGTCTTGCAAGTTGCGGTCTAACATCGCAATATTCCATTTGTTTGTGTAGATCCATGTGCTTTCGAATTTGGTACACTTAGTAACGTAATGATCTAACATTCATTTAATCACTCAAAATTCATTCATTCAATCACTTTGTCTTTTTCTAAACTATATATTTCAAGTCTGAACAATAAATTTTGATTTCATATTGATGCTTTCTGTTGCTTTGTTGAAGCCAATAATAGCCTGATTGAAAACATCGGCAAGCGATTCCATCAAGATTTCCAGCATTTTGAGAAAAGTTTCAATGCATTCAATGCTCCGCTGACGGCAGTTAGGCTATATTAGAAGCTGATGATTTACAGATTGAATATGTGACTTACAAATTGATCAGGTTTTCCTAACCATAGCTACTCTGCCAATAGATCAATTTTG
Source organism: Prostheceraeus crozeri (assembly GCA_907163375.1). Lineage (NCBI taxonomy): Eukaryota > Metazoa > Platyhelminthes > Polycladida > Euryleptidae > Prostheceraeus > Prostheceraeus crozeri. Next base: position 42,552 of record CAJQUW010010349.1, read on the forward strand.
TACTCCTCTTTCTGAAGATCAGTACCAAAATTTGCGCCGCTTTGGATAACGCTTTCTCTCTATGTTTGGAAGTACAGTACTTACCTTTGTGAGTCAGTATTTTCCGCAATGAACTCGATCAAATCTAGAGAGAGAGAGAGAAAAGGCTTCTGAATCAAGCATCCTTTGAGGCTTGTCTTCGTTAGCCCTAACCACAGGTTATAGGTTAATTTGTAAGTAACCTATAACCTGTGGAGTCTTGCCAGAACATGTTTCTTTGGATGAATTAAATTCATTAAATTTGGAAGTCTTATCCAAAATGTTTTTTTGCTTTCGTCACATGCTTCCATGCTAATTATCAGGATAATTTGACATTTATTTTTACGATGCGTCTAATACGGAAGATAGTGAAAAAGTTGAATAATGCGAACAACAGCCCGCGGCTTTATTTCCTTGGATAGCCCTGGCTTAGGTGAATTGCTCTTAGAAATAATAAAAACCACATGACAACCGATGCTTTTGTTGCAGAAAAACAACCAGACTATCATCATCACATACTAATATTCGCTGCATTTATTATAGGTACAACACGATCTCAGTAATGAGGTTCTTCTAAAGATCTAGCAACATTTAACAAGATCGGTGTCTGACTTAACAGCTGAAGTCACTGTCAACAAACATGTATTCTATTTTATTTATTTCTATTTTATGCATTCTAGTACTATGTAAAGCAAAAAGTAGAATTTCTATGCAAAAGTCAGCTGAAATAATTGCTAAACCATGGACTTCTACATTTCTCAGGACAAGTTGGTGAGCAAAATTTGACATCACTTTCTACATGATGAGGCCAACCAACAGTTGTGCTTCAAAAAATCGAATTTTGCAACTAATCGAAGTGATAAATGACTATTTGAAATGAGTCTTCTGTGCTATCCATTCCAATGCAAAATACCGAACAAATATACCGCTTCTGCCTCGTCTACCGAAATGTAATGGCAATATACCATCAATGCATTTCTCTGTATAAAACAGGAATTTGAATTTGTAGCTGGATCGGGTTAGTAGAAAGTATTATATCCCAACTAAACATTCCGTGTTGTGCAGCCTTCACTTCCATTAATCTGACTTCAATGCCACCTCGAAGGACATAGATCATTATCGCAAGCAAAGAAGAAAAATTGAAAAAAATGGAAAATGTGATCTAAAGGACAGTGCCATCAAAATCCCTTAATCGGTCTGGATGCTTCTTCAAACAACTCCAAACCCGCGATCTGGTATGGCTACGTTTTCAAGTGCATGTTCTGGCAATGGAAACACATTCGGAAGATTTTATTTGGAGAGATCGAATATCTTATAATGACGATTATTTCTAAAATCTACAAGGAAGCCATTCAATCTGGGTTTGTGTGTGATATCTCAAAACATTTATGGGTTGAATGTGGCGGTCATGAGTTAAAGTCTTCCCTTCAGTGTTGTCACATCATTGACTGTCGAAAAATCTGCGAATGTTCGCATCTATCACAGAGAGAAATCCTTTCCAACAAGCACATATCACCCAAAGCTGTCAATCTGATAATTTTTGCTTGATCTATAGATGACCAACCAGTAATAGAAATTCGAGATCGGATTCAATTATCTAACACTGAAAAGTGTTGGAAAGTGCTGTAAAGAATAGAAAAGTTGCTGGTGAAATCGAAGTCAACAGACGTAAGATCCACCCGTAGCATTGACCATTGTAGGGGACAGTTTCGAGAGGAAAGGAGACGCCACCGAAACCCACACTATGAATGTCCTGAAATCAAAGGGAACAGAAAAGGGATCAGGAAAGAAAAGTTAACTATACGGAGATCCTTCTTTGCATTTATTTTCATGAAAACAATGATGATGGGATTCCCAACCGAAACAGCCACTTCTGAGGAGGTCTGAACAGATATGGAGCGATCCGACCTGTTATGGAGACTCTTCTGAGATCAATGACCAATGCTCGGAAAAGCACAGTCGGATTATCTTGAGAAAAGTTTTGGATGAATGTGTCATGAGTGGAGCAAATTATTTCATCTCCATGTATCACCTTACAGAGAGGGACAATGAAGTGAAAACAATTTCTATATTGAAGTTTTCCGAATTCAGTCTGAGAAATGTTGATGATAAAATATCATGCAGTCAACCAAAGAAGATGAAGTGTATATCTCACAGCAGTACCAAACGAATTTATGCTTCAACTATGCATCTTTTCTGGAGGGTATCCTATGAGATCAAACTGAATAGTTGTCTAAGAAAATAGTCTCTCGATTTAAAAAATGAAAGGGCAGTGCTCAGAATATCGATGAATATTTGATGACTCTTGATGGTTCTTCCGATTACTTACACGTAAAATCTCGTTGCGCATACGTTTCAAGTTTCCGAAATTTCAATGAAATTTTTCAACAGCATGTGCAAGAGTTTGTTCATAAATTTCAGATACCTCAGTTCTGAGAAAGTTGTGAGAAAAAAATTAGCAAAACAAGCAAATAAGGCGGAGGTGTAGCACGTGAGTTTAACGCATAAGCAGATAGGCTCAAGCATCCTAACTCCTAAATGTTCATAAATATTCATACTGTGCTTGACATGCATTGCGTGGACAAAAATTTGATAATGCTTAATGACAGTCTATTGTAAGGCAGTCTAACTTAGGATTTCTGGCCTGATCATGGTGGAGGCCAATTTCAACCTATCTGTCCAGAGAAATTTAGAAGTCTATGGCTAAACAATAAGGCTTTTGTTGAATAGATATTGAACCGACTCATACCAGATCACAATTAACGTTGATCTAACGAGATGAAATGCTTCCATAGAAGCTAAGACAGTCAGAAAGAAAGACCAAAATGCATCATACACTCTAGTGATATGGATTGGATATCGTCCACACTTGTCGGAATACAATTGATGTGGGAAGTGAAATTGAAGAAGAAATGAGAATTCACGTGCAAGACGACTGGAAGTAGAGCTCAAAAATCGGCGCTGTGTGACAACCTGGGCGACCGCACAGAAGCAGAGCTAGATTGGGAGTTGTAACAAATTTCCAACAATTGTTAGAGATTTATAAGTCCCTAACCGCATGGTGCGCACATAAGAGTTGATAAAGTCTTGTTTCAATCTTTACATGACATCCCCTCTGTGTGACAGCTTGCATGGAGAGGAATTCCGCTTTTAGCATTAGTTGTCACGTGATAAACTGAAACTCTAAAAGCGCATCACACTTCTATTGTCACAATGTCCATAGAAATCCAACTTTTTGCTTTGTTTGAAGTGATGATTGGGGCTAACCATCATAGTCAATTTATGACACCGAGGGTAAAGATTATTCGCATCTGTGCTGACTGATAAATCTGTGTACTATTTATGCTAAAGAAGCTCTAAAACAAGTCAGAGAACACTGCGGCATGAAAACATGTATTTATAAATAGCATATTGGCTGAGGCAGATAGTTACTATGTTGGCTGAGGCATGGACTTCTAGATATAATAGTGGCTCTGGATGCGAAACTGGAATTCCCACACTTCCAAAAGAAGGCCACCAAATAAGTCTGAGATCAACAATGATAGTATTGTTTATTCATCGAATTTATGCATACTGTTCCTCGTAAAGAGGAAAAAAGAGACAAAATTCAAAGCAAGTGGGAAGCAGAAAGTGTAGTTGACGCACAGTACGATACAATATGCACGCAGTACAGTAAGATTTCACAAAAGAATGAGACTAATGAGTCTTATTCATAAGAAAGTCAGTTCATCTACTGCACAGTTTCTTAATTTTTCTGTGTGACGCAGTTTTTGAAGACGGTGCAGGTCTCTTCTGAGATTCCTCAGTTACATCTTTGGTTATCTTTTTACCCATGCAATTGAAAAATTGTGTTGATAACGACTTTATCAACTGAGATGCTGAATGATCACAGATCAAATCAACATTCAAAAGAGATTGCAGTAACGAGTCATTCGATATTTTCAACAAAACTAGCTCTGTAAAAACCATACGACAATTATTCAAGCGCAGGAAGCGATTACGTAGCGTAGGACAACTCAATTTTTCAAAAAGTGTATAACAAACAATCGAGATCATGAAAACAAATTCGGATGGATGAATAAAATCCCCACGGTTTATCCCAGCGAAAAATATTTCAAAGTCCTCCCTACCACTCAACGCCAAGGAAGGGATAGACGTCGCTGTGCAAATTTGCAATGCAAATGGAGCACTTCTGTCGATTAATCATCGAGCGCGATACATATCAGGAAACATAAAAAATTACATTCAGATCTGCAGAGTCGACGTTATCGAAGACTGGAATATCTTCTACAAACACACGTAGATCACTGACATCATTTTGAATAGCCATTGCATTGATCGAATCGTCGTTTTCAGAATTATCTAAAATTTCGTCGAACAATAAATTAGAAAATTCCAGTAAAGATGTAAGACGTATTTTCTTTTCATTTTCTAAGACTTGGCGAACTGACAAAAAGTAATTTGCACCTGATAATTGCCCATATAATCCAAAGCGTTTTTCAATAGGATCGGATAGCAACTGTCCTAAGAGGACGTATTCAAATTTAAAATGTGCAAATAGAAACTCGGATAACTCGGCGACCGCTTGGCATGTATGCTGGAAGGCCAAAAAAGTTTCTCGAGAGAGTCCGGAGCTTTTGGAATGCTTCCAGCACAGAAGCCAATCACTAACATCTTTAAGAAACTGGATTTTTCAATCAGTTGGTCCTCTCAGAGCGTCCATCGCATAGTTTCGTTTGTGATAACCTTTGCTGGGCGATTTGACATTTAGTATATTCCATGCTTTCAGTATCAACTGGAGAAATGCTGCCGTATCACACCATGGCTTTTGGTGTTGCTCTGTGAAATATTGCATTGCACGAATAGTACTTTCATGAAAGACGCTTAGAGAAAACTTCATGCTCGTTCGCTGAATCGATGTCGGGTTGAGAACTTTTGGTTTCAACTGATGTGCTATCTTCAATGGACGAGTCCGCTCTACATTGTAAAGATCGATAACATGATTGAAGTCGGGATGAATTGTCGTATCAGGAGATCGAAACTCCGGCACTGAACATTTCTGTTTATGTTGAAAGTTATTGTACACGTTTTTGATGTTATGCGATTAATCGAATAGCAAAAACAATCGAAGATCAGGGATATTTGGGTGAGGAATGCTTGTTTGTAAATTTCCGTTGCACAATTCATTGACATAAAAGGAGCGATTTGGCGCGGCATTGTCAAGTGACACCGCCATCACCGTAAGCCCGAGTTCTGTAATCAAAGTCATCACTTCATCAAAATAACTCTTCAACTTTGAAGCTGTCAGGCGTGCTATTCGATACATCGCAACTATATCTTTGTATTTACTACGTAGAGATTTCACCATAAAGCACAGCACTGTGGAATCTGGCTAACCATCAGCCAAACCCAAGAACTCTCCTCTAACAAATTCAATTCGTTTGGCTGTGTAGATTTCGTCGATCATTAGGAATACCAATTTCTCCATATCGCCGAGGTTGTGCAATCTTCTTCTCAAGTAATCAGACGCAGCAGCTGCTCCTTCAGTCACATTGTATCGACTGGACAACGTTTGGAGATGTCTCACTGATGGAAGGGTTAGGAGGCCATCGCTACGAATTCGTCGATACCCAGTAGGACTTGTCGCATTCCATAACATTGCCGTTGCATTCAACGAGGCTGAGGAACGCCTTGTCGTCTTTGGGATGTTAATTAATTTCATTTTTTCAATTAGAAATAACAGTTTACTTTCCTCTATGACACCATTCGATAACTTCAAGCACAATTTCATGGAATTAACTGCGTTTAGAATAAGTTCACTTCTTTCTTCATGTAAATCAGTATCAGCAAAGGACGCAAGAGCATTTACTAGCTGAGAAAATGTCACAAATTGATCTTGTACAATATGAGAAAATCGTGAGCCGGGAATAATTTTGTCGACAACAAAAGAAGAAAAAGTCAAATCTTCGTTAATCAGCAACGAACATAAAATCCTCGGATGAGTAGAAAAATCCACTTTGATGAATGCCAGTGATGAGTCGTCATTACGAATCATATGAAATCCAGATGGAATGTTGTACGAAGTTATGTTACCTTCAATTGATTGGAAGTCTCGAATGCTATCTCCATCTAGTGCTTGTTGAACATGGCTATCATAGCGCATGAATTCTTTCTCATGACGTTCTTCTGCCGATGATGTCGATGCTCTAGAATTGACCGCTTGCTTTGAAAGGTAGGATGGTAGATTCGGGAAAATGCTTGGAACACTTTCTTCTCGAAGGGTCCGTTTCACCCTTTCGCCCCGAGCAGCCTTCCTGCTTGTTTTCGAATCACATCTTTCGGTAACAAAGTCGAAGTCACGAAAATGCAAGGAGCAGACACGGCTAAACTTCGATGGAATAAAATCCTTGCGAGGGATTCGACGTAGCCACTCATCCTTTAAAGCGTCATCATTTGGAAACTGATGGATAGACACAGAGGCATTTACTGAAGTACTTGATGCATATCCAGTTAAGCATTTCGGGACACAGCATTTGTAGGGCATGACAGCTTGAGGAGTTCACAAGTCAGAATGTGACACTCGGCAACGCTTGCAGTTCGACTTCAACGACTGAATATCACCAAACTCCCATGACGCTGGTATAATAGCGAATAATCGATCATAGCAATGAGTCAGTTGTCTATCGAACAATAGTCTTAACATTGACAACGCACACACACACACACGAAACACGAAGCGCCGCATACATATGGTTCGTGTCTTGTCAGCTTGCCGCTCTCAAGTACTCTACAATTACGCCTTGGTTGAATACCTGCCATATCACATTTAATTAATCTCAGCTGAACATCGGCCTGCATTGGTCCGGGAATTCCCTCTCTGCAAGTCTTGTTTCGCGTCCAGAATCACTATACTATATCTAGAAGTCCATGGCTGAGGCCACATAGAAGAATCACATGCCATTGTCATCACATGCTATTGTCAATGCCATGCAGCGCATAATAAGAGCTATGGTCATTCTTCTTTTACCATGTAGTGGTCAATAAAGCTTTGCACGCGCTTTAGGTAAGTCATCAATCTCATGTTAAGCTGTTAAAGGTGGAGCTGTGGTAATTTTGGACATAGTTTTTTACGAAATGTGCATTCTTGACATGCCTAATGATAGTTCATTTTATGAATATATTTCAGAATTTGAGGACTCCAAAATCATGAAATCCATTAGAAAATTAGTCTCAAGCCAACTAGCTATACATTTGACTAAAAAGGGAAAGGCTTATTTGGTAAATTTTGAAGGCAAAACCAGCAATTTCTACGGAATACCAAAAATTCATAGGTCTACTATTACAAAAGCAGCTAGCTGTTAACAAACAAAATTCATGCTACGTGTTCTGCCATAATCCAGATGACTTAAAATTCAGACCTATTGTCGGAGGTCTAATAATATCGGCTTACAAGCTATTCAATGCTGGTTACAACACTATCCAACAGTATTTGATGGACGCATTAATCAAGAGTTTATAATCGAAGGTTAGAAACTATCTTTTTACTTGTAATACTTTTTCATTCACGAACCATAATTATAAACAGATAAAAGGTAATGCTATGGGAACAAAGGTAACTCCCAGTTACGCAACATTAACCCTAGGATATTTGGAAGTCAAATTAAGAGAAATCATGAAACTTACGTGGGGTGAAGAAATTGCAGATTCCATCATCAAAACATGGCGAAGATCTCTTGATGACTGCTTCGTAATTTGGGATTATGATCCTGATCGGTTGGACACATTCAAAGACTTATTGAATAATTTGGATCAAAATGTTTAATTTACTATGGAAGTTAGTGATTGCAAAATTGCATTTTTGGATATTTTAATCATTGAAGAAGAAAACCATGTCATTGCTGATATGCATTATAAATCTGCAGACAACCATCAATACTTGCGCTTCGAATCTTGTCATCCACGTCATATCAAGCGTGCAATTCCATATAATTTGGCCAGACGAATCTGCACCATCCTAAATGATGATAAACTCAAACGCCTTTAGGCAATCAAATTAAAAGGATATCCTTGATCGTAAAATATTCTTAATTCATATAGAAGTGAATTAAGAATTCTTCACGATCAAAGATAACTTTTTAACCCATTTAAGGCCGCCTATATAGATATCGACAAAATTTATATAAAAATGGTGGTAAGTATTTCAGAATATTATAATTAAGAATGATACATGATGACCAGTGCACTACAATAACCATTTCTTAGAAATTAAAGCCGTAGCGATTTCGTTACGATGGCGTTGTATGATGTCAAAATATACAAAAGCATGTTTTTTTTCAAGTATAGCCTATGAATTACTCCAACAATACATGCCGAAGTAATGTGTCATCATAAAAGCTCTCCATCACATTTCAGAGGTATTTGTCGAAACTGTGAATTAGCAAATTTAATCAAAGGCCTGCATTATGCTACTTGTCGTTGCTGCTTGCTGTGAAATCGTTATCGTTCAAATGAAAATAAGTTTATATGGGTTTATATATTTCGAAATTCCTGTCGAGAAATTTATTTTCTTACTGCGTCGACTCCAACGTCAAGTAAGAGTAGGAGACACCTCGGTAATTCACAATGTCCACATCAATGAAGAGCACTACGAAATGAACGCATTTGAGATTGTTCAGCATTATGCAGGCCTAAACAATTCTTTTGTCCCGGGTAGTCACTGGTTTCTGCCACTAAGAGATCGATAAGACCATCAGCATGCGCATCAAGCATCTCATAAAGATTCTTGCCCTGAAATGCATCCAGAGAATGTTTATCTTATTTGCGAAAATGAGAATCACCGATATTTGCCATTTTATTAACTGATTTTTCTGTATACTGAAATGATCATTCAAATAATATTTCGTTGCAATTTCACACTGCCTACGATGTCACTAACCTCTGAGACATCGCTTGAGACACATGCCTCTGAGATGCATATACTCATCTTCAACTCATCATCCTCAGAATTCTGATGAAGCATTTACTTCTGGAGGTTTTGTTGCAACAGTCATATGCCGTCATCGTCGGCATTAGGCCTATTGCATATTTCAGTCCATAGTAAGCAACAGCTTGGGTATTGTCTTCAGATAGCTACATAGGTTGATATAATCAAGTTTAGCCTTTATAGATCTTTTAAACCAGTTTGGGCCATCTCGAGCTGCTGGCGTGCCCTAGTAGGTCGAGACGCACCGTCTACGGCCAATGAAGTTTTGCATTGAAGTTTTTCGAGTCGGAGGACATCTTTGTATTCTATGCTCAGGCGAACTGGCACCCTGCAATGTTTATGATTACGCTATGAGTGGAAATGCTTGATATTTGATCTCTCTTTGACGCTCATTCGTACATAAGCTGACAAGTATAATGTTGAGGAACGTGATATGGCAATAGACTTTGATTGGTTTTGTGATGGGAAAGCCATAGGCTAAAAATAGCAACAAGCATTACACAGACTGAGAAGACACTTAGAGTGCAATATTCCAATGCAATTGTCGATTGTATACAATATTCAACGAACATTAGTTTTGAAGAAAATTGACAGTACTCACCACCGTTTACTTCATTTACACTGTTGTTGTTTTTGACATTTTGTATGTCATATTACGCCAGTGTAACTAAAACGTTACGGTTACAAAAATCACTTGCCATGTCATGAATGAATATCTGATGAAGTATTGATTGCTATTTTCGGTATTTTATGAATAATGAGATTACGCAAATCACATGGATAGTAAATTACATGTGCACGTTCATCCAGTGTGTCTTCCAGTATAGAAGCAGATTTTGTGCCCAGTTTTTGTCTAATTTCGTGAACAAATTTAATCACCAAAAAGTGCTAATTTCTGAATTGGCGATAGTTTGCGTAAAAATATATGATGAATCATGAATGGCAATCAAAATATTATATCATATGTCGCTAGCTGGAGAAGACAGCAGATTCCGAAAAGTGCTGTAACGAAAACGCTACGATGACGCCAAATGGGTTAATTTGATTGAAGATGGTTTAAGAAGATCTTTATCTATGAGTAGTGCTTTTTTGTTAAAACAACATAACAAAAATAAGAATAATACGGCCTACCGACGAATTCAATACTAAATTGCTTTTGTTCACATGCATAATCCAGACGATGCAGATGTTACTCCAGCTTTTAATCATATAAATTCCTTACTTTTAATGATCCTCAAACTAAATGTATTTTGAACAAAACAATTCTTTGTAGATAAACGCCAGCCTAAAAATATAAAGGAACTATCTGTAAATCTAAATTTTAGTCTAATGAACTGTCTAATTCTGTCTGATACCGTGTACTAAAGTGCAACAATTTGAGATGCGGTACCGGTGATTATCTTATGACTGGTGATTCATCTAATTTCAAAGGAGCTACTTTTGAAAAGAAATGTAACATGTCACGTGAGACAAGAAATAGGTCATCCAATCTGCAGACAAACACAACTAAGTTAGCATATTGAATCTTGTGGTATATCCTGTTTTTGTATATTTCTCTTCACCTATCTTTTCCTAAGATTTTTGATAGTAATATAAATACACGAAACAACAAAGAAAGATACTTTATGAATATTTTCCATCCTACTCTCAATTTTGCATATATTTGCATATGCGGGGGATTTTCTTGTCTGGTAGAGACTGCAGTCTTTGCGTCGCTGACTTACACTTTCACGACTTTTAATTTTGTTGCACAATTTTGTATTACTGGTCAAAGTATGAATAAGCAGGTGAGCATCTAAAATTGTATTCTATACGTGCATCTTTTACTTGGAATCAAAAAATTACATCTGAGATGCATCAACAAACTTTTGTGTTGACATTTAGTAACGTCGCTGACTTGCGCGCACAAAACTGATTTTATAGATGTTTCTACATTAAGCGGAATTCCTGCGAATTGCATGCATGAATGTTAATTTTTTTGTAGGATATATCATGTTCATATCATAGTTATCATTTGAATGGTCGAAATTTTATAGCTATATAGTAGATGTAATTGTGATAGATTTATTTTTGTATCGTGGCTGACTTACAGAAAAAATATCTTCATTTTAAGGTTCTCCAAATCATTAATGTGAGTTTTGTTCGTCTAATTATTGTTTTTGTATCAGCTCTGAACCCCAAACTCAAGTTCCTGTGAACTTAAAGAATAAGAAGTATTCATTTGAATTCAGGAAAATATAATAACAAAGTTAACACAATAGGAATTGAAAGCTGCTATCTCTTTACTAAACTGATGGTCTTCTCCGACGAACGTGAGATGTTTGTTTTATGTTTCCTCAATCAATTGTCTTGTAAAAATGTTTGGAAATGTCCTTGACCTGCATTGTGAACAAATTCCAATCATTCGTGTATGTCTTCATTGCCTCAGAGACATCATTTTTCTTGTATGAAATCACGTTAACGCCGACTTGTTTCGAGTTGTTTATGAAATCCTCAGCACAACTCACCTGCACACGACCTGTCAGACGTCCTCTCGATAGGACCTATCGTGTGACATGAGCCTTCAGCTTCCCAATAATTGCACTCACCACACATTTGCCGTGACTAGTTGCGAATAATAACCAACTAGTTATCACATTCATTTGAGCGCTAATATCAGACACCATTCTGAGCATATAGCGATTCTTGAAGTGGCTTGGCGCGCCGTCACCGAAGATTTTGAGATCACTTAGTCCATCACATCTCGCCATGGTCCAACGGAAAATTAGAACATGTAAGTCAGCGACGTTATTTATCGTCGCTGACTTGCACTTTTTCGAAGTTAAAATTTATTTGTTTTCAACAAGGAATATTACTGATATTTCATAAATGGTTCCTCCATGATGAAGTAGTTTTTGATATTTATCAGCATTTGCAAAAATAATCTATGAACATGTAACAATGTAAAAAATACATCATATAACGTCGCTGACTTACATTGCACAAAGCTTTCGTGCTTTACTTGAGTTAAAACGGTTGAACGCAGACAGCAGTGTACCTAACTTTTAAGCATGTCTTGAATTATTATTTTGTATTGATAAAAAACAGGATTGCATTCATGATCACGCCATCAACAATCTATAGACATTTGATGATTTTTTGGTAAAAATCATGACATTAGTCTTTGTGACTGTCTGAAATACTAAGTAATGCACGAATACCTTAATAAAGTCTGAAAATATCAACTTCAGGTTATTCTTTTGATAATCCCAAGCAATTTTACTCAGGAAAAAAGTACCTTATGTTTTCGGTCAATGGTTGTCATACGCGAAGAATTGCTCGCATAATCTAAATTATATATCTACTTTTTACATCTATATATCTATTGATTATTATTCCACGATATCTTGCAGAATTTCAATGATCTTCTATTGAATACATACTTCTTTGCTGTCAGTTTTCTATGCATGCATGCATATATAATCCATAGACTTCTATGTACAATCCATGGACTCCTAAATATGTAACACCTGGACTGTTAGCTTTTCACATTTTTCACAGAAAGTGTACAATTGGCGAATAACTGTCAATTTAAGTAGTCACGCTTGTAATCTTTCCATCAATTTTCCTCTTCAAGCTAGACGATACCTAATATTTATTCAGCATTTGATTGCAAATGTATAATGGCAATAATGAGAAAGGTCGTAGTATAATACTTAATCGCTTCCCCAACAATAACAAGGAAATTTTGAGGAAATGGAACCATTGAAGGATTTCGCCCTGAACAGAGAGCTCCAGAATGTGCTCTCTACACTTTGGGGGAATCCGAAGAAGCAGTCATTAAGAGCCATAATGATATTCTCCATCTTATTTATCCTTCAAAAACTTGCATCCTCGATCGACGTCAGCAACAGCAACTGACCTTCGTGAGCGTTCTATCAATGAAATGAAAGCCAAATGAGAACGATTCCTAGAAATGAGTAATGTAAAATCTTTGCAGGACATTGCCATGAAATTGAAAGTAACCAACATGTGCATACCATCCAAATTCACGAAAATTTACAATGAATCAACTTCTCTGAGAATGTGCCTTGGCTGTGCATATAAATGTCAAGAAAGTGTTGTTAAGGCCAAGTTACAATTACATTCTTAAATTTATTTGCCAAACCCTCTCAATATGTTTCGGGTATCAAAACTATAGTCATTCTCATGGTCTCTCATAGTTCCCCTGAGAATGGCTATGATTTTGATAGCCGAAATATATGGAGAAGATTTTGCAAATAATTCTATGAATATAATTGCAACTTGACTTTACATCAATCTTTTGAAGTGAATCAACTGTTCAGCTGTAGGCTACATTGCTACAAATAAAATGTTCACTCCATGAATTCGCGGTTGCATAATTATCAAGAGCGATAAGACAGTGTCGATCTGTAGTGATGAAGTTATTACGTCTTCCTCAAAGGTACTTATCCTCATAGCAAGAGTGAAGCACCTGAAATGCGACAGAAATTATGAGTCGGAATTATGTGTACAAAGATTGCACATTACAGAAAGTAACCGCAGTCTTCGATAGCCTCCAAATCTTTCAAAGTGAACACATTATTCGTGCTGTTTACTCTCTTTAAGGTTTGAAACATTGCCTCTGATGAAATCAATTCAATTACTGATGTTCAGACGTGTAATCTGATGTTGAGAATGTGGCATAATATCTTGCTAATAAAATTGAAATGAAGCATGAAAAGGAGGAATCACGTTCAGCATGGAAACTAATAATCAGATCAAGAAACGACGAATGCCGAGTGCCTTATCTAAAAGACAGATAACATTGAAACAGATAGTCAAAACAGATAGCATTGAAGAATTCTGAGATTGGTATGTCAACTTCGATATTTTAAGAAGTCACATGTGCAAACTTGTAGCCTACATCTGACATACTTTGAATTCAATTTACATTCCAACATCCATCAGTTTCATAGTAACTGAGTTACTAGATTGCCCCTAGTCTACACTTACCCTGATGACAATTGAATCCTGACAATCAATCAGTCGATTTTTTTTATTTATGACTTCTCAGTGAAATTTACTTGATGATGTGAAAAAATGTTACTATTCACTTTTTATCGTTTGAGATAATTGTAATGCGCGGGCGCTCGTTCTTGAGATCATTTATAGCTAGACAGAGTTCCCGTATGAAATCTCTATGGGAGCTCCCCACATAGCATTAACCACGTTGGCATAGGCCAGGTACACCAACTATGCGAATTATAGGCCTATATTTTGTCAAGGCAGTGAAACATAGTAGATTCCTATGATATTAGGGCCTATATCTCCGCAATGAAATCATATAAATACATTGATAAGAATACGTATTAATGCCTGATTTGCATTTAACATGCGCACTATGAACATAAACCGGTAGCAATTGCACTTGCAGATTTTCTAATTATGAGGATTGTATAGTACCTGTTTGCCTGGGCATAGAATAGAAAGATGTACTCAGACTTGAACTAAAAGCACAAAAATTCCGTGGCAGCAGCAGATCTTTGTGCTTTTTCCCTACAGGCGCTCGTCAATGCGACTTGCAATTTATCGAAGTAAATGTAGCCTAAAATATCTGGAATGGCTGCACAACGGACTTTTCTGTGTTTGTCTATCCTGGCTATGCCATGCGTATGATAATCACAAAGATTACAGAGTTCCTATTCTAGAAGTTTTAAGCTAACCTGGGCCATTCCGAGCAGTGACCCTTGTAAGCTGAGCCGCAATGTCACAGAATTCTTGTGCTTCAAATTGTTCAAGTCTGAGGACTATTATCTCTCTATTAGATTTGCTAATGTTTTGCAAACGTTATAAGTCTAACAGATTAATTTAATTGATGCATAATTATGCTTACCTCAGGGCTGATAGAAGAAACGGCAAATAGGCTACCAACACTCCTACAGCCATGTTTGATAAAATATGACTGATGAAGACCAAAAGAATCAAAACTGTGAATTCAAAATATTGATAATATGCTTCATAGTACATGTACATGTACATGATGTAGCGCTTGAAATACTTCTATGATGGCAGAATTGCAGTAGAATCTTATAAGTACGTAGATGATCAAGACTCTTCATGACCTGTTTGCGACTTTTCTGTCGTCTGATGTTTGCGGTACTGATTTTTTGTGATTCTGGTCACATGCTTTAAATTTTTATGGAAATTATAATACATTGAATGAAAAATGGTCTAGAAATGAGAAATAATGTAAGCTAGATTAACTGTAAACTTCTAGTAAATGAAAATCATAATATTCAGAATCGCGCGAAAATCGAATCGTTCCCATCACTGGTACAGAATAATATTGTCGTGAATTATTAAGGCAAGCTATTAGAAAAAGATGAAATAATTAGATATTGTATTTGATATAGAATATATTGCTTGTCCTGTAACTGGATGGTTAACACAATATTTTCTGGTGTCCAATTTATATTTCATCGAGAATGAATAGAAAAGTCTGGAAAGAAGCAACGATAGTTACACATCATACACACCGAAATGAAAAGAGAATCAGTCATATGGCGGAAATACTACATGATCCCTACGATACATTTATACGATAAAGGCGGCATGTTTTTGAAAGGTAATAGAATTTCGAAAACTAATTTTCAATAAAGTTACATTTCCAACCAGATCAATGTCGTTTCATTAAAATGTAATCAAAGATCAGCTCATTTACAGACATTGTGAAAAGCAACGAGACGGACCTGAAGTCTTGATACAGCATGTTTTAATCTTCTAGATAAATGAATGAAAAACATCAGCTACATCTGAAAAACTGAGACTTCCTGAATTGTCTTCATATTTTATCAAACTTTCGATAGGCCTGTGAAATGCAATTTGCCTTTAGGGTGAAACAACGTTTTGGTATTAACACCACGAATGAGGAAGCATAAGTCAGACCCAGTTCATCTCCTATAAAATGCTCCAACTAAGATAGAAATTCCATGATGAAAATAATACATCAGAAAAGCATTGCATAGCTAACTTCTTGCGAATTCAAAGAGGGAGGGAACAACTTAATAAGCATAGCTTTCCTTCTTTCGCGGTCTGATTTTGAAGCACATGGAGGCAAGTGATAAAAGGGAGCAGCTGTGAATCTCAAACTTGGTCAAAGCTTGCTCATCAGGAATATGAATTTTAATTGACACTTAATTATTAAATATTAATTAAAAATTTGCATTCATGATGAGCAAGTTTTTTCTGATTATATAATTACTCAGGATGCCTATTTTCAAAGAAACATATATATACAGTACAGGGTGAGCCGTAAAGGACCGATGAATTCTCTGTAATAAAAGAAAATATGCTTAGAAGAGTTAGACGGTGCTTATGTGTACCGTAATTTAGCTTCCTTCCATTGACTAATTGAATGAATAGTATCTGATGTGTTTCATGACACATGCGTGCAGATTAATTAGGTGATTTTCGCTCAAGTATTTGCTTATGCGTTCGTCTTTATTTCGTTCATTATCACGAATGATGGCACATAAGTTGGATGTACAACAGCGAATATTCTGTATTAAGCGATATTATTCTACAAACAACATCTCTTCCGTTTGTCGAACTTTTCAGGAAGAACATGGAAACACTATTAGATGGAATACGGTTAAGGACCTTATCGAAAAATTTGAGGAAACGGGTAGCGTTCTTGATAAGAAAAGTTCCGGTCGTCCGAAATCAGTGAATGTTGCTTCGAGTCAACAAATTGTTCGAGATAGGTTGCATGAACAACCTTGTAATTCAAGCCGGCGTCTATCTGATGAGCTTCAGATTTCGCGAACGTCCCTAAGACGTATCATTAAAGATCTAGGGTTCAAGATCTGGAGACCAAGATTGCTCCATCAACTTCTCGAGGATGATTATGATCGCCGATTAGAAATCTGTGAACATTTTGAACAGGCTTTCGCTAATGACGTGAATATCTTGTGGACCGACGAGGCCACTATCAAACTCAATGGGCATGCGAACAGACATAATTGTGTCTTTTATCATGAAGAAAATCCTCATCAAGTGTTTGAGAAAAGTGTGAATAGCCCAGGATTGACTGTTTGGGCTGGAATTTGCCCTAATGCTGTAATTGGACCTTATTTTTTCCCAGGTACTGTTACTGGTGAAACATATCTTCACATGCTTGAGACTTTTGCATTACCGACACTTAATGAAATGGGATTGCTCGACGGCGATAGGTGGTGGCAGCAAGATGGAGCTCCACCGCATTATGCTCGAAATGTAAGAGATCGTCTGAATGCCGTTTTTCCAGACAGATGAATGGGTCGGAGAGGCCCACTTGAATGGCCTCCTCGTAGCTCAGACCATTCCAGCATGGATTTCTCAGCTTGGGGAATAGTGTTTAGCGATAGAGTTGAGGGACTAGAACATCTCAGGGACAGAATCATCAATTCTTTCTAGAGGTTTGATCAAACTCTTTGTTCTGCTATCTGTTCATCTGTTCGTGAGAGGATCTGACAATGTATCAGTGAAGGTCATTTCGAAAATAAGAGAACATAACCAGTTCGTAAAGTTTGCGTGGTTACTTCCTATGCTTAACTTTTTTGCAATATTTGTTATATTCCAATGTTATATTGTGTTCTTTTTATCGAAATTAACTTTATTTTATTCTGTCACACAATCGTGCTGCGTTTTCTTTTGAATTAAACAATTAGAATAATGAATTTAAAGATTTGAAGAAATTCATCGGTCCTTTACGGCCCACCCTGCATACATAGGGTCTTGGTCTTTAGCACACGACGCAGTATGCTGGCTGACCTTCAGCACTCTGTAGTTGGCATGAGCTATTTGCTGACGGTGAACAGTGAGTCGGTTGCGGAATTAGTCGCCACTTTGACCGACGTAGATCGCATTACATCCGTTACAACGTAGAATATAAATGATGTTCTTTGATAGACAATTCATGTTTCACTTGATTTCAAAATTTGTTAATTTTTTGTTGATCATGATATTGATATGTTTTCCCGTTATCAAAATAGGGCAGCAACCGCATCTCGGTTCCTCACACTTAGTGATGGCGTGTATTGCTGGACGATTGTTCTTGTTCAATAAATTGAAAAGAGATGGAGGTTGTTTCCATGATCTAATGAATTTATATCTCTGAAAAGGTTCCATTAGGCTGAAGAAAGATAGAATGTAGAGACACCTTTGATTACAAAAAAGAATCCGATTTGTTCATGTCTATTAAACGAGTATTCAAATCATTACCATCTGTCTCATGTACCATCATTTCGACAAGGTTTGGCAACATTGGCATATGAACGTCCATCAGTCTTCGGTCCAATGGTAAAGGTATGCTAGTTAAGGTATGCTAGGTAAAGTTCATATGCCAATGTTGCTCTTGAATGTGTATAGAGCAATGAATACATTGAAGGTGTCTCTACATTCTATCTTTCTTCAGTATGCTTTGATACTAACGCTAAGACATTATTATCAAGAGGAGGCAAATTTGTACCAAACCCAAACAAAAATTTGCAGCGAATGGAGGGCGAAGTGAATCCATTTTGCCGAAATCTGCGGCTGAAGGACTTTTTTAAGAACAATGAAGATCATGAAATGAACTTCTACAAAAATTCTAATTCTCAGTTTACCCCACAAAAAGGGCTGAGTGATAAACTTGATTCGCTTATCGATTTAAACATGGACAAAGTTAACATTTTAAAAAGTGATTCTATTCAACCAAAATTCAATTTGTCAAGGTCTGAACGTAATCGTCTAAAACTTTTGAAAGATAATGATCTCGTACATGTTACTAAGGCGGACAAAGGTGGTGCGACTGTTATCCTTGATTATGCAATGCATTCTATCGTGAAAGAATGTTAACAGAACACCTAACCGACACGAGCACGTATGTCCCTGTTGAAAAATAAAGTCTTAACAACACCTTGGTAAAAATAAAAAGTTTGATGGATAACTTCAAGGATTGCGGCTTCACAGAAAATGAAAAAGAGCATCTCACTCGATTTGACTGTGAAATGCCATATACGAGTATATATACGGATTGCCGAAAATCCACAAGCATCAGGATTTCTTCAGTAAAATGCATGTAGATAATTATAACTGCATTACGACAAAACCACCTCAATCAAACTCTTAAATTCAGACCAATAATTTCAAGCACTTTTGCCTCGACATCTCATCTCAGCGAATTCGTTGATGATATTTTGAAGCCCTTGATTCCCCTCTTACCTAGCTACTGCAGAGACACCTTTGATTTTATAGAGAATATCAAGAAGTTTAAAAGTAATGGTCATGATACTCAAGATTTCATTCTGATCACTTATGACGTAATGTCATTATATACAAATATTCCTATATCTCTGGGAATAGATTCTATTGGTTTCTGCCTATCTGAGAAAAGCGAGTTTATTGATAAAAGGGTTTCAAGAGACTTTATTCTGGCTGCGGTACGATTAGTATTAGAAAATAATCTCTTTTCATTTGAAGACCAAGTGTACTTACAGACATCTGGGACCGCCGTGGGCACTAAGATGGCACCCACTTACGTCATTCTTGTCATGGGATACTTAGAAACAAAATTATACGTAAAAGTCAAGGAATTATTCAACAACGATGTCGCCAATATCATACAAGAAAGGTGGACACGTTACATAGATGACTGTTTTTTGATTTGGAATAAGATCTTCGGTAATATAAAGATATTCAATGACATTTTAAGTAACCTCCACGAGAACATCAAAGTTCCAGCAGTGTCAGCTTTTTGGATGTATTGATATACAAGGAGAACGGATCTTTGAAAACCGACATGTACCGAAAAGAGACAGATACACAAAATTATATTCATTTTCATTCCAATCACCCGAGACACGTTATCAAGAATATTTCTTACGCCCTGGCAAAGCGGATCATCAAAATTGTCCCATTGGAAATAAATCGTAGCAAACAATTGCGTGAATTAAAGAAACAACTTCTAAAATTGAAATATTCTCAAGGCGTAATTGACAATGGAATTTCTCGAGCATTAAGAGAAGAAACGTCCCCAGTTCGAAAAGAAAATAGTACTACTAAGATAATTCCTTTTGTGAGCACCTATAATAAAAATAATCCAGACATTTATAACAAAGTTATTAAGCCCATCAGTACCAGCTTGAGCCTAATGGAACCTTTTCAGAGATATAAATTCATTAGATCATGGAAACAACCTCCATCTCTTTTCAATTTATTGAACAAGAACAATCGTCCAGCAATACACGCCATCACTAAGTGTGAGGAACCGAGATGCGGTTGCTGCCCTATTTTGATAACGGGAAAACATATCAATATCATGATCAACAAAAAATTAACAAATTTTGAAATCAAGAGAAACATGAATTGTCTATCAAAGAACATCATTTATATTCTACGTTGTAACGGATGTAATGCGATCTACGTCGGTCAAAGTGGCGACTAATTCCGCAACCGACTCACTGTTCACCGTCAGCAAATAGCTCATGCCAACTACAGAGTGCTGAAGGTCAGCCAGCATACTGCGTCGTGTGCTAAAGACCAAGACCCTATGTTTTCAGCGGCTCCTATTTATAAATTGTGTGCCTGTGCCACTAAGATAGACAGAGAGAGGCAGGAGCAGATTTTCATTTCTATGTTTCGTCCCAGTCTTGATTCTGATTAATTTCTATGATGAATCTCTGCTTTAATGTATTCAGATTTCTTTTGGTCTTTAAATTTTATAAATATATCATTCCATGAGTAGCCCTCGTTCAAGAGGGTGAAAACGGTTGGAAGTATGGCTTTTCCTCGTATTATTTTATATATATATATTGTTTTATATATATTTATATATATTTTTTATATATTCTAATGTTTTATATATATATATTTGATTATATATATTTGATTATATAATTATTATACATTATATTTAATATATATTTAATATATATATATATATATATATATATATATATATATATATATATATATATATATATATGTATATCAAATACTGTATATGTGAATGTGATTCACTTCACCGACCGGGTGTCTTCATCGACACGTGGATATCATGGATTGTGGTCATTTCATCGACAGTTCTTTTGATCTAGTGGGCAACTTCGAGTGGGTAATTAGTGGTTCTTTTATCGACTGTCAATTGATGTACAGTGGTTATATGTTCATAATATTTCATTCTTCCTAGGGTTTGATAATATTCGAAGAAAAGCTATTTAATCAAAATAAAAATTAAAATAATGATGTAATTTTTATCTTTTAATAATAATTTTTTTGTCTATGATTTGAATAAAATAAAAAATAAAAATTAAGAAAATTTAGGATGATTATTTCTTTCAAGTAATCTTTAATCAATTATAAAAGTTATCATAAAAGTTATCTGACAAAAAAACTTCAATTTATTCATATTTTTGCAAGATTTAATAAAACTACACGGACTATCAACAGTTTTGCATCAAAATCGAGCAAAGAAATTCATTTAATTGGAACATTTATAGCAATACCATGTAAATGGTCAGTGATTGGTATCATTTTCTGATCAAACACCTTTTTGAAACTAAAAAGAGCAGCTTCTCCAGTACCTCAACTCTATCGCTAAACACGTAATCTCTAGCAATTCCCCAAACTGAGAAATCCATGCTGGAATGGTCTGAGCTACGAGGAGGCCATTCAAGTGGGCCTCTCCGACCCATTCATCTGTCTGGAAAAACGGCATTCAGACGATCTCTTACATCTCGAGCATAATGCGGTGGAGCTCCATCTTGCTGCCACCACCTATCGCCGTCGAGCAATCCCATTTCATTAAGTGTCGGTAATGCAAAAGTCTCAAGCATGTGAAGATATGTTTCACCAGTAACAGTACCTGGGAAAAAATAAGGTCCAATTACAGCATTAGGGCAAATTCCAGCCCAAACAGTCAATCCTGGGCTATTCACACTTTTCTCAAACACTTGATGAGGATTTTCTTCATGATAAAAGACACAATTATGTCTGTTCGCATGCCCATTGAGTTTGATAGTGGCCTCGTCGGTCCACAAGATATTCACGTCATTAGCGAAAGCCTGTTCAAAATGTTCACAGATTTCTAATCGGCGATCATAATCATCCTCGAGAAGTTGATGGAGCAATCTTGGTCTCCAGATCTTGAACCCTAGATCTTTAATGATACGTCTTAGGGACGTTCGCGAAATCTGAAGCTCATCAGATAGACGCCGGCTTGAATTACAAGGTTGTTCATGCAACCTATCTCGAACAATTTGTTGACTCGAAGCAACATTCACTGATTTCGGACGACCGGAACTTTTCTTATCAAGAACGCTACCCGTTTCCTCAAATTTTTCGATAAGGTCCTTAACCGTATTCCATTT
This sequence comes from Prostheceraeus crozeri, assembly GCA_907163375.1. Lineage (NCBI taxonomy): Eukaryota > Metazoa > Platyhelminthes > Polycladida > Euryleptidae > Prostheceraeus > Prostheceraeus crozeri. The sequence goes on from CAJQUW010010349.1 coordinate 64,923, forward strand.
AATAGTGTTTCCATGTTCTTCCTGAAAAGTTCGACAAACGGAAGAGATGTTGTTTGTAGAATAATATCGCTTAATACAGAATATTCGCTGTTGTATATCCAACTTATGTGCCATCATTCGTGATAATTAACGAAATAAAGACGAACGCATAAGCAAACACTTGAGCGAAAATCACCTAATTAATCTGCACGCATGTGTCATGAAACACATTAGATACTAATCATTCAATTAGTCAATGGAAGGAAGCTAAATTACGGTACACATAAGCACCGTCTAACTCTTCTAAGCATATTTTCTTTTACTACAGAGAATTCATCGATCCTTTACGGCTCACCCTGTATATATATATATTTTTTTCTTTGAAAATAGGCATCCTGAGTAATTATATAATCAGAAAAAACTTGCTCATCATGAATGCAAATTTATAATTAATATTTAATAATTAAGTGTCAATTAAAATTCATATTCCTGATGAGCAAGCTTTGACCAAGTTTGAGATTCATAGCTGTTCCCTTTTATCACTTGCCTCCATGTGCTTCAAAATCAGACCGCGAAAGAAGGAAAGCTATGCTTATTAAGTTGTTCCCTCCCTCTTTGAATTCGCAAGAAGTTAGCTATGCAATGCTTTTCTGATGTATTATTTTCATCATGGAATTTCTATCTTAGTTGGAGCATTTTATAGGAGATGAACTGGGTCTGACTTATGCTTCCTCATTCGTGGTGTTAATACCAAAACGTTGTTTCACCCTAAAGGCAAATTGCATTTCACAGGCCTATCGAAAGTTTGATAAAATATGAAGACAATTCAGGAAGTCTCAGTTTTTCAGATGTAGCTGATGTTTTTCATTCATTTATCTAGAAGATTAAAACATGCTGTATCAAGACTTCAGGTCCGTCTCGTTGCTTTTCACAATGTCTGTAAATGAGCTGATCTTTGATTACATTTTAATGAAACGACATTGATCTGGTTGGAAATGTAACTTTATTGAAAATTAGTTTTCGAAATTCTATTACCTTTCAAAAACATGCCGCCTTTATCGTATAAATGTATCGTAGGGATCATGTAGTATTTCCGCCATATGACTGATTCTCTTTTCATTTCGGTGTGTATGATGTGTAACTATCGTTGCTTCTTTCCAGACTTTTCTATTCATTCTCGATGAAATATAAATTGGACACCAGAAAATATTGTGTTAGCCATCCTGTTACAGGACAAGCGATATATTCTATATCAAATACAATATCTAATTATTTCATATTTTTTTAATAGCTTGCCTTAATAATTCACGACAATATTATTCTATACTAGTGACGGGAATGATTCGATTTTCGCGAGATTCTGAATATTATGATTTTCATTTACTAGAAGTTTACAGTTAATCTAGCTTACATTATTTCTCATTTCTAGACCATTTTTCATTCAATGTATTATAATTTCCATAAAAATTTAAAGCATGTGACCAGAATCACAAAAAATCAGTACCGGAAACATCAGACGACAGAAAAGTCGCAAACAGGTCATGAAGAGTCTTGATCATCTACGTACTTATAAGATTCTACTGCAATTCTGCCATCATAGAAGTATTTCAAGCGCTACATCATGTACATGTGCATGTACTATGAAGCATATTATCAATATTTTGAATTCACAGTTTTGATTCTTTTGGTCTTCATCAGTCATATTTTATCAAACATGGCTGTAGGAGTGTTGGTAGCCTATATGCCGTTTCTTCTATCAGCCCTGAGGTAAGCATAATTATGCATCAATTAAATTAATCTGTTAGACTTATAACGTTTGCAAAACATTAGCAAATCTAATAGAGAGATAATAGTCCTCAGACTTGAACAATTTGAAGCACTTGATAATGAGTTCGCTAAATGATCACAGTCGGCACAAATGACTGCTTGGTCTCATACTAATGGGCTTTAGTTGAACCGAGAAAGACGTAAATCCTTATTTTGACCACTTCTCTATTTTGAAATGGTAAGTGTATTAAGAATTTTGCGAATACTGATCTACAACCACAAGGTGTGGCTAAAAATGCTGATTATCGACAGTCACACTCCATAAGGCTGCTGACCAAGAGGATTAGTCAAAGGATGTATAGACTGAGAATTCTCAAACTTCTCTCATCCCCAGCTGACAGTGGTATATCAAATACTTATACTCGCTGCTTGTCCCCTGTGTTTTTGCTGGTTTATCGGCATATTTGGAGTTGCAACTCAGAATGATTCCAAGATATGTGCATTACGCGAGAGTTGCAGGTGCACTGTAAATCGCTCAATACCAATCACATACGAAGGATGCATGCCAGAATATTTTTTCGGTATATTTCTGTATCCATTTGCATGATTTTCGTATGTTATTTCAAATGCGGTATGCTTTGCATACTAAAGCCACACCAGCACAATGTTAAAGGAAAACATCAATGTTGTCTAATATATGTTGATATATATGTTGGCGCTTTGTCAATAAAGATCACACTTATGTTGCATGGCACTTACTACTGTTTTGTAAGTAGTGAGATAATGAAATTTGATAGTCAAACTTACAGCACTGAATTCGATTTTAATACATGTAAGTCTAGGGCACTTCATAAATAAACAATAAGTATTCAACCATCAACAATTATGCATTGTGCAATTTGGTATTAAACATATTATCAATCCGACATAAAACGCATTATAATTCATGAACGCAAAAATAGTTATGTTTGAGATATATAAGTCAACATGGTTGTACGTAAGATATCGCTTAAATGATTTGATGTTAATCAACTTGGTTCATTAAATAAAGCTAACAAAGTATCCTGTTAATGTCACTACAGCAAAGTCGTATCGACGACATACCGCATAAAATTCACAAAAAATCTGACATAATTGAATACTACACTATCAAAAAGAAATATTCAGGACTGATATTACTGAAATAAGTTATTTGACAGTAGCATAACTAGTATGAATACACATTTTTTGCCATGTGACTAAAAGCTCTTCATACGAAACACATACGAATGAATACACATACGATCATATATGTATATTTTATGCAGCTGCATTTTTGTGTTATCACTATAGGGAAACCTAAATTTAACCTCCAAATGTCGGAATTTTAGCCTTGCGAAATTGTTAGTTTTACGTTTTTCAAAAACGGCATTTTTTTCTGTCATCAATTTTAAATCGTCACTCAACCCCTAGATTGCCTTTTCACAAACAAAATCAACGCATTTCAGTCAAAAATTTTCATAAAATGGAATTCATTAAGACAATTAAAAGTTAAAAAACAATTTAAACTAAACTAATGATATCATTTTCTTATTCTTTATCTCCAAAGGTAAAGCACGACTATTGTCATATATGAAGTTGTATGTTTCAAACGACTTCAACAGTAAAACTTAGTAATTATTGGAGGACAAACAGACAACGAAATAGAACTTTCTTATGTCAGATTGTGGCGGAATTGATGTAAAAAGTGGCATAATTTTGCACATTTTTCGGAAGAAAATGACGATCATTTTGATGCTTAGACTCCGCTGAACCGACAAACGACTCTGACGTCGGTTGAGCTCCAGGAGGTTTCGCGCAAACTCAATTCGTTCTATTAACTCATTTAGTTCAAGGTGTGCCTGGATACACGTTTCAGTCCATATATATCATCTCCGAAAGAAATATTATTCAAGTCCTGGAAAGCTTCTTTCACAGTTATAAGTTGTGTTTTCCATCTTTTCGGTTTAAGGAATCAGCTGTGAGTTACAGGATTTAATTGTTGCTACGAGAGAATCACACAACGTTGGTTTGGAGATAAATGCCGTGGCATTTCTCACTCTAATCCAAGTATATTCGACTGATCCAACAATCACATTGGTAAATTCGTCGAATAATATAATGCGGCTTCAAGTATTTCATCTTGTTGGTACTAGCTGTGGTGGATAACCGATATCATCAAACAGAGGTTTGCGCGTCTTGTTTTAACCACACAGGCTTTGACATGTCCCCTCAACTGATTAACATCTTCTTGATTCCTGATACGCACAACACAGATGTGAATCAAATGAGCTGTGCACGTTATATAAGATGGAGAAGAATAAAACTGTTTCAAATATTTACCATTGTTTAACATATAAGAGGCCGAATTAGTCAATAACAGACAAACGCTTTGAACTTGAATATTTGTCGCATTGTGTCGTCAATTAAAGGAATAATCGTCTTTGCAGACGCCGAACAAATCAAAAGTTTGCAGATTACGAAGTACCGGTATGTTTTCTGGTTGATTTAGACTATCAACTAAGATGTTTGCATATTTCTGAGATGAAATTTCTGCTTCATCCACAACAAGAAAAATATCGTCAAAATAGGATTGATGCAAGCCTTAATAACAAACCCAACTTCACATTGGCTGCACTCGTGCAAGCTGCAACTGTCTATGCTGTGACAATGTTTATTCGAATGAACCCAGACAAATGAATGAGGTTTCTTGTCACGCCTCAGAACGACAAGAGAATGAGAGGATAGTCATTACCCGGGCTTCTCCATATCTTTTTGAAGAAACATAAAGCTTAACACAATTATAGCATCTACCCAATTCCTTCAATATTAGCTTTATATAACTTTATTTAATTCCGGTTGCCCTAGTTATCACCATGTGTCGTCTTCATTCCTTATGTCACACAATTTACTAGCGATATACTAAATTTAGCAGATAGAGTAGATAGAAGTTAACATAGTGAAGTCCGCTTTAGAAATCTGGTTGTCAAACAGAATGTGATCATATTCATGTACCTCGTCTATACAGTCAAACGTATTCAGATTTGTCAAGCTATCTGATGTCAGCAAGCACATTTTGGCCAACTTAAGCTGCATTTAGCACCATTCTCACATCAAAGATATGAATAATAAAGTGTCTTTATTCAAAGAAAATGAAAATCTAAAAATCATGCAAGTAAGATCACAATAATGGAGTAATAAGAATAAAATATCCATGGACGATCAAAAACTATTAATGCTATTATACAAAAGTGCAAAGCGGAGTAGAGAATTTCAAAAGGCTCTGCATGCACGATTTATAGATCGCAATGAGATCTTCCTTGGATACTTGTCTCTGTAAAGACTAGACGGCCGGAAGTCTGCATATGTGAGGAGCATGCTTACTCCATGTGAAATTGTCTTAAAAATCACACCTAAAATCCGCTGCATAAAGATGTACCAGTGCCAATGTTGATCCTCGCGCACTGGAGACAAATATATGTTTTGTTTTTCTTGTATTCATAAGGAAGCCATTCTCACTACACCACAATTTCATGTTGTCAACTTAATTCATCAACATTATATTACGTCAACATCTTTGCAAGATGGAATCAAGACCACAGCATCATCAACATACCATATCAGCACATTTTGAAGCCGGTTTTGCTGACCCAACACGGACCTTTAGGGAATACTTGATGCTACATACCCCGTTGAGCTGAAGACATCGTAATTCAGGTGACTGGATCTACCAAAATCTTGCACATTGTGCAAATTTTTCATCTTTCAAACTATAGTAATGATGCCTGCGGACTAGTAACTCTGCAGTGTTGGTTACACTTCATAAATCTCTTGAGCTACAACTTGCTCTTCCTGACCAACTCAATTTAACTTTGTAAATCTCTAATCTGGCATTTGGTCTTCAATAATTGTAGGCGTTGAAATCCCTTGCCCGATCCATCGATTCAGTAAAGCAAGTTTGACAAATAGCGTTATCCACGATTTGTCACTACTGGTCATTAATACCCTGGTCTGAGGAACACGGTTATTAATGCAACTTTGCAGATAATCATGTAGGAAGTTACATTTGTCATCCAGATTCAATGGAAAAAATAAAAGCAATTCCAATTGACGTCAAGTGATGCGACGATTCTGTCTGAATTTTGTAATGTGATTCGATAAAAATTATTGACTGGAATTGATGCTTCCTTTGGTGCAGCAAGCATACAAAAACGGGACGAGGGCACTATCAAACTCAATGGGCATGTGAACAGACATAATTGTGTCTTTTATCATGAAGAAAATCCTCATCAAGTGTTTGAGAAAAGTGTGAATAGCCCAGGATTGACTGTTTGGACTGGAATTTGCCCTAATGCTGTAATTGGACCTTATTTTTCCCAAGTACTGTTACTGGTGAAACATATCTTCACATGCTTGAGACTTTTGCATTACCGACACTTAATGAAATGGGATTGCTCGACGGCGATATGTGGTGGCAGCAAGATGGAGCTCCACCGCATTATGCTCGAAATGTAAGAGATCGTCTGAATGCCGTTTTTCCACACAGATGGATGGGTCGGAGAGGCCCACTGGAATGGCCTCCTCGTAGCCCAGACCTTTCCCCCATGGATTTCTCAGTTTGGGGAATTGTTAGAGATTACGTGTTTAGCGATAGAGTTGAGGGACTAGAACATCTCAGGGAGAGAATCATCAATTCTTTCTCGAGGTTTGATCAAACTCTTTGTTCTGCTATCTGTTCATCTGTTCGTGAGAGGATCCGACAATGTATCGGTGAAGGAGGTGGTCATTTCGAAAATAAGAGAACATAAAGTTCGTAAAGTTTACGTGGTTACTTCCTATGTTTAACTTTTTTGCAATATTTGTTATATTCCAATGTTATGTTGTGTTCTTTTTATCGAAATAAACTTTATTTTATTCTGTCACACAATCGTGCTGCGTTTTCTTTTGAATTAAACAATTAGAATAATGAATTTAAAGATTTGAAGAAATTCATCGGTCCTTTACGGCCCACCCTGTATATATAAAAGAGGAAAGAAGTAAAATCCCAAAATGGCTCCAATAAATGTAAAATCAAAAATTAATACGAGGAAAAGCCATAATTCCAACCGGTTTCACCCTCTTGAATGAGGGCTACTCATGGAATGTTATATTTATAAAACTTAAAGACCAAAAGAAATCTAAATACATTAAAGCATAGATTCATCATAGAAATTAATCAGAATTAAGACTGGGAAGAAACATAGAAATGAAAATCTGCTCCTGCCTCTCTCTGTCTATCTTACTGGCAGAGGAACACAATTTATAAATAGGAGCCGCTGAAAACACAGGGTCTTGGTCTTTAGCACACGACGCAGTATGCTGGCTGACCTTCAGCACTCTGTAGTTGGCAGGAGCTATTTGCTGACGGTGAACAGTGAGTCGGTTGCGGAATTAGTCGCCACTTTGACCGACGTAGATCGCATTACATCCGTTACAACGTAGAATATAAATGATGTTCTTTGATAGACAATTCATGTTTCTCTTGATTTCAAAATTTGTTAATTTTTTGTTGATCATGATATTGATATGTTTTCCCGTTATCAAAATAGGGCAGCAACCGCATCTCGGTTCCTCACACTTAGTGATGGCGTGTATTGCTGGACGATTGTTCTTGTTCAATAAATTGAAAAGAGATGGAGGTTGTTTCCATGATCTAATGAATTTATATCTCTGAAAAGGTTCCATTAGGCTCAAGCTGGCACTGATGGGCTTAATAACTTTGTTATAAATGTCTGGATTATTTTTATTATAGGTGCTCACAAAAGGAATTATCTTAGTAGTACTCTTTTCTTTTCGAACTGGGGACGTTTCTTCTCTTAATGCTCGAGAAATTCCATTGTCAATTACGCCTTGAGAATATTTCAATTTTAGAAGTTGTTTCTTTAATTCACGCAATTGTTTGCTACGATTTATTTCCAATGGGACAATTTTGATGATCCGCTTTGCCAGGGCGTAAGGAATATTCTTGATAACGTGTCTCGGGTGATTGGAATGAAAATGAATATAATTTTGTGTATCTGTCTCTTTTCGGTACATGTCGGTTTCCAAAGTTCCGTTCTCCTTGTATATCAATACATCCAAAAAGCTGACACTGCTGGAACTTTGATGTTATCGTGGAGGTTACTTGAAATGTCATTGAATATCTTTATATTACCGAAATCTCTATTCCAAATCAAAAACCAGTCATCTATGTAACGTGTCCACCTTTCTTGTATGATATTGGCGACATCGTTGTTGAATAATTCCTTGACTTTTACGTATAATTTTGTTTGTCTTAGTACCCATGGCGGTCCCAGATGTCTGTAAGTACACTTGGTCTTCAAATGAGAAGAAATTATTTTCTAATGCTAATCGTACCGCAGCCAGAATAAAGTCTCTTGAAAACCTTTTATCAATAAACTCGCTTTTCTCAGATAGCCAGAAACCAATAGAATCTATTCCCAGAGATATAGGAATATTTGTATATAATAACGTTACGTCATAAGTGATCAGAATGAAATCTTGAGTATCATGACCATTACTTTTAAACTTCTTGATATTCTCTAAAAAATCAAAGGTGTCTTTGCAGTAGCTAGGTAAGAGGGGATTTTTGTTTGGGTTTGGTACAAATTTGCCTCCTCTTGATAATAATGTCTTAGCGTTAGTATCAAAGCATACTGAAGAAAGATTAAATGTAGAGACACCTTCAATGTATTCATTGCTCTATACACATTCAAGAGCAACATTGGCATATGAACTTTACCTAGCATACCTTAACTTTACCATTTTACAGTACAAACATCTAGTACGAATAGTCTCTCAAAACAAATTCATTGGACCGAAGACTGATGGACGTTCATATGCCAATGTTGCCAAACCTTGTCGAAATGATGGTACATGAGACAGATGGTAATGATTTGAATACTCGTTTAATAGACATGAACAAGTCGGATTCTTTTTTGTAATCAAAGGTGTCTCTACATTCAATCTTTCTTCACTATGCTTTGATACTAACGCTAAGACATTATTATCAAGAGGAGGCAAATTTGTACCAAACCCAAACAAAAATTTGCAGCGAATGGAGGGCCAAGTGAATCAATTTTGCCGAAATCTGCGGCTGAAGAACTTTTTTAAAAACAATGAAGATCATGAAATGAAGAAATACAAAAATTCTAATTCTCAGTTTACCCCACAAAAAGGGCTGAGTGATAAACTTGATTCGCTTATCGATTTAACCATGGACAAAGTTAATATTTTAAAAAGTGATTCTATTCAACCAAAATTCAATTTGTCAAGGTCTGAACGTAATAGTCTTAAACTTTTGAAAGATAATGATCTCATACATGTTACTAAGGCGAACAAAGGTGGTGCGACTGTTATCCTTGATTATGCATTCTATCGTGAAAGAATGTTAACAGAGCACCTAACCGACACGAGCACGTATGTCCCTGTTGAAAAATACAGTCTTAACAACACCTTGGTAAAAATAAAAAGTTTGATGGATAACTTCAAGGATTGCGGCTTCACAAAAAATGAAAAATAATATCTCACTCGATTTGACTGTGAAATGCCATATACGAGTATATATACGGATTGCCGAAAATCCACAAGCATCAGGATTTCTTCAGTAAAATGCGTGTATATAATTATAACTGCATTACGACAAAACCACCTCAATCAAACTCTTAAATTCAGACCAATAATTTCAAGCACTTTTGCCTCGACATCTCATCTCAGCGAATTCGTTGATGATATTTTGAAGCCCTTGATTCCCCTCTTACCTAGCTACTGCAGAGACACCTTTGATTTTATAGAGAATATCAAGAAGTTTAAAAGTAATGGTCATGATACTCAAGATTTCATTCTGATCACTTATGACGTAATGTCATTATATACAAATATTCCTATATCTCTGGGAATAGATTCGATTGGTTTCTGCCTATCTGAGAAAAGCGAGTTTATTGATAAAAGGGTTTCAAGAGATTTTATTCTGGCTGCGGTACGATTAGTATTAGAAAATAATCTCTTTTCATTTGAAGACCAAGTGTACTTACAGACATCTGGGACCGCCGTGGGCACTAAGATGGCACCCACTTACGCCATTCTTGTCATGGGATATTTAGAAACAAAATTATACGTAAAAGTCAAGGAATTATTCAACAACGATGTCGCCAATATCATACAAGAAAGGTGGACACGTTACATAGATGACTGTTTTTTGATTTGAAATAGGATCTTCGGTAATATAAAGATATTCAATGACATTTTAAGTAACCTCCACGAGAACATCAAAGTTCCAGCAGTGTCAGCTTTTTCGATGTATTGATATACAAGGAGAACGGATCTTTGAAAACCGACATGTACCGAAAAGAGACAGATACACAAAATTATATTCATTTTCATTCCAATCACCCGAGACACGTTATCAAGAATATTCCTTACGCCCTGGCAAAGCGGATCATCAAAATTGTCTCATTGGAAATAAATCGTAGCAAACAATTGCGTGAATTAAAGAAACAACCTCTAAAATTGAAATATTCTCAAGGCGTAATTGACAATGGAATTTCTCGAGCATTAAGAGAAGAAACGTCCCCAGTTCGAAAAGAAAATAGTACTACTAAGATAATTCCTTTTGTGAGCACCTATAATAAAAATAATCCAGACATTTATAACAAAGTTATTAAGCCCATCAGTACCAGCTTGAGCCTAATGGAACCTTTTCAGAGATATAAATTCATTAGATCATGGAAACAACCTCCATCTCTTTTCAATTTATTGAACAAGAACGATCGTCCAGCAATACACGCCATCACTAAGTGTGAGGAACCGAGATGCGGTTGCTGCCCTATTTTGATAACGGGAAAACATATCAATATCATGATCAACAAAAAATTAACAAATTTTGAAATCAAGTGAAACATGAATTGTCTATCAAAGAACATCATTTATATTCTACGTTGTAACGGATGTAATGCGATCTACGTCGGTCAAAGTGGCGACTAATTCCGCAACCGACTCACTGTTCACCGTCAGCAAATAGCTCCTGCCAACTACAGAGTGCTGAAGGTCAGCCAGCATACTGCGTCGTGTGCTAAAAACCAAGACCCTATGTTTTCAGCGGCTCCTATTTATAAATTGTGTGCCTGTGCCACTAAGATAGACAGAGAGAGGCAGGAGCAGATTTTCATTTCTATGTTTCTTCCCAGTCTTGATTCTGATTAATTTCTATGATGAATCTCTGCTTTAATGTATTCAGATTTCTTTTGGTCTTTAAATTTTATAAATATATCATTCCATGAGTAGCCCTCGTTCAAGAGGGTGAAAACGGTTGGAAGTATGGCTTTTCCTCGTATTATTTTATATATATATATATATATATATATATATTGTTTTATATATATTTATATATATTTTTTATATATTCTAATGTTTTATATATATATTTGATTATATACAAGGTGTTTCAAAAGTAGGCTAACAGTTGATTTTGCCCTAGGAAATCTATGTTGACCGTTCTATTGGCGATTTACACCTGAATCAGTCGATGGATATCCATGATCAGTCCAACATGAGCCATAGACTTCGAAGTAATTGCTACTATCATTTAGAAGTCTATGCAGTAGCATTCCATTGGCAAAGGAATTTTGAAATCTATCATGGACAAGATATAGCACCAATCTGACATTACGTACATGGATATGTTCAATTAATTTGATTTGAATCAAGCACTGTTAGTTTGACTTGAAGTGAATTAAACAAGCTTGAAGCTTTTTTGAATTTGCTGCTTCTGTCATGTCAGGTCATCTAAAAGATGATCAGAGAAAATGGATTTTGAAATCCTTTTGGAAAAACAAGAATGCTGAAAAGGTGCGAATGGAATGGAGAGATGCCTTTCACAGCAATCCTCCATCAAGATTTGCTATTTATCGCATTCGAGATAAATTTGAAAAGACCGGTTCGGTATAGAATGCACCGAAGTCAGGACGCCCTCGATCAGTTTCAATAACATCAAACGAGGAGCTAGTGGCCCAAACATTTGTTCAAAGTCCGAAGAAGTCAACAAGAAGAGCCTCATTGGAGTTGGACATTTCTCTAAGCTCTACTTGGAGACTGATGAGGAAAGTTGAGTTGAAACCATACCGACCCAGACTGTTGCAGCACCTTCTACCGGATGATGCTGAACGACGCTTGCAGTTTGCTGTGCTCATGTTGTCGGAAATTCGGGAGAACCCAGATTTGCTTGACAAGATAGTTTGGTCTGACGAAGCCAGTTTCAAACTATCAGGTCACGTAAATAGACATAACTGTGTCTACTGGTTCCCTGAAAATCCGCACATGGTATCAACAAATGAGCTGAACCAGCCTGGCTTAACGTCTGGGCCGGTATGTCAAGCAACGGTGTGATTGGGCCAGTATTTTTTGAAAGAACTGTGACGGCTGAGGTGTACCTTCAAATGCTCCAATCCTTTGCGATTCCTGAGATGCAGTCATTGAACAACTTCAATGAGCTGTACTTTCAGCAGGATGGTGCACCAGCGCATTTTGCAGTGAGTGTCAGAAGCTATCTGAATGACACTTTTCCAGGAAAGTGGATCGGGAGATGTGGTAGCATCCTTTGGCCTCCTCGCTCTCCCGATCTAACTCCGATGGACTTTTTCTTTTGGGGCGTTGTAAAGGAGAAAGTGTACGGACGAAAACCTCACACACTTTCTCAACTCCGCTCCTACATCACAGATGCCTGTCAAGAGATCAGTGATGACAGGAACTTATGCAGAACTGTGTGCCACAGTGTGGCCGAAAGACTACAAGAATGTGCCGATGTCCATGGTGGACATTTTGAGCATTTGCGTTCGTGAATTTTTGCAACTTTAAGTTGATTAATTTTTTGATATGTTGAATAGGCCTTGGTTATTCATTTGTTCATTTTTTTGTTAGGAAACCAGGCAAACAAAATGGTAGTTGTTTTAATGTCAATACCTTTATTAATTTCAGCCTCCTCTAGGCCATCGTCAGAAGCTTCTGACGATGGTCTAAGAGGAGGCTGGAATTAACAAAGGTGAAGGACATTTGGATGTCAGCTGTTCTTCCTTCTTCGCCTCCCTGTCTTGTGTTGACGACAGCGTCTTCGTGCACCAGGCTGAGGGGCGCGGAGGACATTCGAATGTCAGCTGTTCTTCCTTCTCCGCAGTAACACTGAAACAACTACTATCTTGTTTACATGGTTCCCTAATAATTTTTTTTTGATAGATGTTGGATAGTTATTCGACTTCTCATGATCGGTATAGATTCAAATTGGGTTGTAGTGAAATATGTAGGCATGAAAACACTGGAGATCATGAGATATTTTAATATGATTTACGCGATGTCAAAGAGTATTGAATTTTTGCCCCTTACGAATACAAGGCATATTAGCTATCTGTGGCATCGTGAAAAAGATTATTATGACATAGCTTATTAATCTATAGCATTAAGCTTTTCAAGGCCAATTTCTACTGTTAGCCTACTTTTGAAACACCTTGTATATTTGATTATATAATTATTATACATTATATTTAATATATATATATAATATATATATATATATATATATGTATATCAAATACTGTATATGTGAATGTGATTCACTTTACCGACCGGGTGTCTTCATCGACACGTGGATATCATGGATTGTGGTCATTTCATCGACAGTTCTTTTGATCTAGTGGGCAACTTCGAGTGGGTATTTAGTGGTTCTTTTATCGACTGTCAATTGATGTACAGTGGTTATATGTTCATAATATTTCATTCTTCCTAGGGTTTGATAATATTCGAAGAAAACCTATTTAATCAAAATAAAAATTAAAATAATGATTTAATTTTTATCTTTTAATAATAATTTTTTTGTCTATGATTTGAATAAAATAAAAAATAAAAATTAAGAAAATTTAGGATGATTATTTCTTTCAAGTAATCTTTAATCAATTAAAAAGATAGGTTATAAAAGCTAGAATAATCATAAAAGTTATCTGACAAAAAAAACTTCAATTTATTCATATTTTTGCAAGATTTAATAAAACTACACGGACTATCAACAGTTTTGCATCAAAATCGAGCAAAGAAATTCATTTAATTGGAACATTTATAGCAATACCATGTAAATGGTCAGTGATTGGCATCATTTTCTGATCAAACACCTTTTTGAAACTAAAAAGAGCAGCTTCTCCAGTACCTCAACTCTATCGCTAAACACGCAATCTCTAGACACTATTCCCCAAACTGAGAAATCCATGCGGGAAAGGTCTGAGCTACGAGGAGGCCATTCCAGTGGGCCTCTCCGACCCATCCATCTGTCTGGAAAAACGGCATTCAGAAGATCTCTTACATTTCGAGCATAATGCGGTGGAGCTCCATCTTGCTGCCACCACCTATCGCCGTCGAGCAATCCCATTTCATTAAGTGTCGGTAATGCAAAAGTTTCAAGCATGTGAAGATATGTTTCACCAGTAACAGTACTTGGGAAAAAATAAGGTCCAATTACAGCATTAGGGCAAATTCCAGTCCAAACAGTCAATCCTGGGCTATTCACACTTTTCTCAAACACTTGATGAGGATTTTCTTCATGATAAAAGACACAATTATGTCTGTTCACATGCCCATTGAGTTTGATAGTGGCCTCGTCGGTCCACAAGATATTCACGTCATTAGCGAAAGCCTGTTCAAAATGTTCACAGATTTCTAATCGGCGATCATAATCATCCTCGAGAAGTTGATGGAGCAATCTTGGTCTCCAGATCTTGAAGCCTAGATCTTTAATGATACGTCTTAGGGACGTTCGCGAAATCTGAAGCTCAGCAGATAGATGCCGGCTTGAATTACAAGGTTGTTCATGCAACCTATCTCGAACAATTTGTTGACTCGAAGCAACATTCACTGATTTCGGACGACCGGAACTTTTCTTATCAAGAACGCTACCCGTTTCCTCAAATTTTTCGATAAGGTCCTTAACCGTATTCCATTTAATAGTGTTTCCATGTTCTTCCTGAAAAGTTCGACCAACGGAAGAGATGTTGTTTGTAGAATAATATCACTTAATACAGAATATTCGCTGTTGTACATCCAACTTATGTGCCATCATTCGTGATAATGAACGAAATAAAGACGAACGCATGAGCAAACACTTGAGCGAAAATCACCTAATTAATCTGCACGCATGTGTCATGAAACACATCAGATACTAATCATTCAATTAGTCAATGGAAGGAAGCTAAATTACGGTACACATAAGCACCGTCTAACTCTTCTAAGCATATTTTCTTTTACTACAGAGAATTCATCGGTCCTTTACGGCTCACCCTGTACTGTATATATATATATATATATATATATATATATATATATATATATATATATATATGTTTCTTTGAAAATAGGCATCCTGAGTAATTATATAATCAGAAAAAACTTGCTCATCATGAATGCAAATTTATAATTAATATTTAATAATTAAGTGTCAATTAGAATTCATATTCCTGATGAGCAAGCTTTGACCAAGTTTGAGATTCATAGCTGCTCCCTTTTATCACTTGCCTCCATGTGCTTCAAAATCAGACCGCGAAAGAAGGAAAGCTATGCTTATTAAGTTGTTCCCTCCCTCTTTGAATTCGCAAGAAGTTAGCTATGCAATGCTTTTCTGATGTATTATTTTCATCATGGAATTTCTATCTTAGTTGGAGCATTTTATAGGAGATGAACTGGGTCTGACTTATGCTTCCTCATTCGTGGTGTTAATACCAAAACGTTGTTTCACCCTAAAGGCAAATTGCATTTCACAGGCCTATCGAAAGTTTGATAAAATATGAAGACAATTCAGGAAGTCTAAATTCATTTTTTCAGATGTAGCTGATGTTTTTCATTCATTTATCTAGAAGATTAAAACATGCTGTATCAAGACTTCAGGTCCGTCTCGTTGCTTTTCACAATGTCTGTAAATGAGCTGATCTTTGATTACATTTTAATGAAACGACATTGATCTGGTTGGAAATGTAACTTTATTGAAAATTAGTTTTCGAAATTCTATTACCTTTCAAAAACATGCCGCCTTTATCGTATAAATGTATCGTAGGGATCATGTAGTATTTCCGCCATATGACTGATTCTCTTTTCATTTCGGTGTGTATGATGTGTAACTATCGTTGCTTCTTTCCAGACTTTTCTATTAATTCTCGATGAAATATAAATTGGACACCAGAAAATATTGTGTTAACCATCCAGTTACAGGACAAGCGATATATTCTATATCAAATACAATATCTAATTATTTCATCTTTTTTTAATAGCTTGCCTTAATAATTCACGACAATGCTATTCTATACTAGTGATGGGAATGATTCGATTTTCGCGAGATTCTGAATATTATGATTTTCATTTACTAGAAGTTTACAGTTAATCTAGCTTACATTATTTCTCATTTCTAGACCATTTTTCATTCAATGTATTATAATTTCCATAAAAATTCAAAGCATGTGACCAGAATCACAAAAAATCAGTACCGCAAACATCAGACGACAGAAAAGTCGCAAAACAGGTCATGAAGAGTCTTGATCATCTACGTACTTATAAGATTCTACTGCAATTCTGCCATATAGAAGTATTTCAAGCGCTACATCATGTACATGTGCATGTAGTATGAAGCATATTATCAATATTTTGAATTCACAGTTTTTGATTCTTTTGGTCTTCATCAGTCATATTTTATCAAACATGGCTGTAGGAGTGTTGTAGCCTATTTGCCGTTTCTTCTATCAGCCTGAGGTAAGCATAATTATGCATCAATTAATTAATCTGTTAGACTTATAACGTTTGCAAAACATTAGCAAATCTAATAGAGAGATAATAGTCCTCAGACTTGAACAATTTGAAGCACAAGAATTCTGTGACATTGCGGTTCAGCTTACAAGGGTCACTGCTCGGAATGGCCCAGGTTAGCTTAAAACTTCTAGAATTGGAACTCTGTAATCTTTGTGATTATCATACGCATGGCATAGCCAGGATAGACAAACACAGAAAAGTCCGTTGTGCAGCCATTCCAGATATTTTAGGCTGCATTTACTTCGATAAATTGCAAGTCGCATTGACGAGCGCCTGTAGGGAAAAAGCACAAAGATCTGCTGCTGCCACGGAATTTTTGTGCTTTTAGTTCAAGTCTGAGTACATCTTTCTATTCTATGCCCAGGCAAACTGGTACTATACAATCCTCATAATTAGAAAATCTGCAAGTGCAATTGCTACCGGTTTATGTTCATAGTGCGCATGTTAAATGCAAATCAGGCATTAATACGCATTCTTATCAATGTATTTATATGATTTCATTGCGGAGATATAGGCCCTAATATCATAGGAATCTACTATGTTTCACTGCCTTGATAAAATATAGGCCTATAATTCGCATAGTTGGTGTACCTGGCCTATGCGAACGTGGTTAATGCTATGTGGGAAGCTCCCATAGAGATTTCATACGGGAACTCTGTCTAGCTATAAGGTTATCTCAAGAACGAGCGCCCGAGCATTGCAATTATCTCAAACGATAAAAAGTGAATAGTAACATTTTTTCACATCATCAAGTAAATTTCACTGAGAAGTCATAAATAAAAAAAATCGACTGATTGATTGTCAGGGTTCAATTGTCGTCAGGGTAAGTGTAGACTAGGGGCAATCTAGTAACTCAGTTACTATGAAACTGATAGATGTTGGAATGTAAATTGAATTCAAAGTATGTCAGATGTAGGCTACAAGTTTGCACATGTGACTTCTTAAAATATCGAAGTTGACATACCAATCTCAGAATTCTTCAATGCTATCTGTTTCAATGTTATCTGTCTTTTAGATAAGGCATTCGGCATTCGTCGTTTCTTGATCTGATTATTAGTTTCCATGCTGAACGTGATTCCTCTTCATGCTTCATTTCAATTTTATTAGCAAGATATTATGCCACATTCTCAACATCAGATTACACGTCTGAACATCATAATTGAATTGATTTCATCAGAGGCAATGTTTCAAACCTTAAAGAGAGTAAACAGCACGAATAATGTGTTCACTTTGAAAGATTTGGAGGCTATCGAAGACTGCGGTTACTTTCTGTAATGTGTAATCTTTGTACAAATAATTCCGACTCATAATTTCTGTCGCATTTCAGGTGCTTCACTCTTGCTATGAGGATAAGTACCTGTGAGGAAGACGTAATAACTTCATCACTACAGATCAACACTGTCTTATCGCTCTTGATAATTATGCAACCGTGAATTCATGGAGTGAACATTTTATTTGTAGCAATGTAGCCTACAGCTGAACAGTTGATTCACTTCAAAAGATTGATGTAAAGTCAAGTTGCAATTATATTCATAGAATTATTTGCAAAATCTTCTCCATATATTTCGGCTATCAAAATCATAGCCATTCTCAAGGGGACTATGAGAGACCATGAGAATGACTATAGTTTTGATACCCGAAACATATTGAGAGGGTTTGGCAAATAAATTTAAGAATGTAATTGTAACTTGGCCTTAACAACACTTTCTTGACATTTATATGCACAGCCAATGCACATTCTCAGAGAAGTTGATTCATTGTAAAGTTTCGTGAATTTGGATGGTATGCACATGTTGGTTACTTTCAATTTCATGGCAATGTCCTGTAAAGATTTTGCATTACTCATTTCTAGGAATCGTTCTCATTTGGCTTTCATTTCATTGATAGAACGCTCACGAAGGTCAGTTGCTGTTGCTGACGTCGATCGAGGATGCATGTTTTTGAAGGATAAATAAGATGGAGAATATCATTATGGCTCTTAATGACTGCTTTCTTTCTTCGGATTCCCCCAAAGTGTATAGAGCACATTCTGGAGCTCTCTGTTCAGGGCGAAATCCTTCAATGGTTCCATTTCCTCAAAATTTCCTTGTTATTGTTGGGGAAGCGATTAAGTATTATACTGCGACCTTTCTCATTATTGCCATTATACATTTGCAATCAAATGCTGAATAAATATTAGGCATCGTCTAGCTTGAACAGGAAAATTGATGGAAAGATTACAAGCGTGATTACTTAAATTGACAGTTATTCGCCAATTGTACAACAGTCCAGGTGTTACATATTTAGGAGTCCATGGATTGTACATAGAAGTCTATGGATTATATATGCATGCATAGAAAACTGACAGCAAAGAAGTATGTATTCAAGAGAAGATCATTGAAATTCTGCAAGATATCGTGGAATAATAATCAATAGATATATAGATGTAAAAAGTAGATATACAATTTAGATTATGCGAGCAATTCATCGCGTATGACAACCATTGACCGAAAACATAAAGTACTTTTTCCTGAGTAAAATTGCTTGGGATTATCAAAGAATAACCTGAAGTTGATATTTTCAGACTTTATTAAGGTATTCGTGCATTACTTAGTATTTCAGACAGTCACAAAGACTAATGTCATGATTTTTACCAAAAAATCATCAAATGTCACTTCGAACAATCTTGTGCTTGGTGTTGAAAGCTTCAAGGTGGCAGTTGGACTTCGGTTATTTGCATAAAAAAGTTGAACAAATTCAAGTCTGATAGGCAAATCCATCACTTTCACACGCGAGAATCAATATCACAGTTCGCAAAGACGAAGAATGTGCTATTATATGCGCATGAAGCACGCATTGAACTGACTATATGATTGATATTCAACGCGTTTATTGGTGATCACGAGATCCGGATGAATGAATCAGTGAAGTGTTTGACTTCGTTCAGTTCTTGTTAGTTTCTCTATCAAACGCAGGTATCTATGGAAGTATGACGTATGACATAGCATTCTCGAAGAATTGAAAGACAGGATTCGATCGGAGATTTCCATGCTGACAGCTACTGAGTTCTCTGCACTGTCTCATCTACATGTAGTTCGACGACTTCAACTTGTCACCGAAAATAGTAGAGGTCATTTTAAACATTTATTGTGATGCACTTTTACATGTATATAGTTTTGGAATAAATGTGATTGTATCACTTTCTGCTGTTATTCTAAAAATCTTCAAACGTGCTAGTGCCCCTGATGCTCTATCCTACGCAAAATGTTGCATAATAAGAAAATTACAGCTCATATATATTTTGCGTTACTTTTGGCCAGCCCTGTATTTCCTGCATGATATTGAGTTCTGGCACTAGTACGAGGAGTTACAATGATATCTAAATGCAGTCAATGCATAGATTGTAGGTAATAGGGCCACTTTTTAAATGCACAGATAAAAATGCAAAGAACTAAAATATCATGCTGAAAATCACACTCCGAATTACAGGTAAAACTATGCGTTATGATAGATATCATACGATATTTTCAAGCATTATCCTATGACATAATCCGGCCTGCGGCCTTCGTTTGTTATGTTGATGATGCTTTCAAATATCGTTTGTATTCTATACTTAAAACTGCTAACTTTGCAAATTTGCGATTTTGATATTTGCAAACTTGAAAATCCCAAAAAGTAACTGATTTTTTGATAACTCTGCTGACCTCGTTTCTTCATCCTTCTTTACCGTTTCTGCACCATCATATAAAGCAGATCCCTATCTATCGCAACAATATTTCAAATTTTTGATGCTGTAGGATATCTAGTCAAGAGCGAGCGTAGAATAAGATAACCCGTTTTTATTGATTAGGACCCACCAGGCAGGGATGCAGTCATTTTTGAAAATTCGAGTGACTGAGAGAGAGTTTCGGGCATGTGCTACAATTGTACCAAAGAGAAACATCAAACTATTGCTAGAAGTTATAGAAAATTGCTTTAGAAAAGGAGCAAAACATTTTCTACGAGGACTTTTTTTTGAACAGCATACATTTGTAAATTAGATAATAAGAGAAACCCCAAAAAAAGTCAGTAATACATATATATATATATATATATATATATATATATATATATATATATATATATATATATATATATATATATACACAGGTTGACTCAAAAGTCTTATTCGGGTTTCAAATTGAAATTACACTGCGAACTTAATTTTTCGTTTATGATGTAAAGGAAGAATCTCCAATATATACAATATATGCTGGAAGTGAGCTCCGTTAATTTCGGTGCTAAGAATTACAAGATTTTTGAAGTGTACAAAAGAAGTCCTATTAATAGTGACTTTCGTCAATGACTGGACTGCTTCAGTAAGTAATCCTCACTCGCCGTCCTTTGATGTTCGTTGGTCTATTCTTATACACCATTTCCTTGATGTGACCCGACCAAAAATAATCAAGAGGCGTCAGATCTGCGCTCCTAGCTGGCCAGTGGATGGGACCGTTTCAGCCAATCCATCGATTAGGTAATTGGATGTTTAGAAATTCAATTGATAAACTTTCCACATTTGATAAACTTTCCTCGAAAATGATTGATAAGTGGTGCAGCAATGATCACTAAAAATAGGTTCAGGTAATCCTATGATGATCTATGATGCAGGTTACCAGTTTTTCAAAAAACTAGGCTATATATACATGTACTTGCCACCCGGAGTCGGAGCCTATCATTGCCTTCAACATCTCAAGATAAGAAGTCTCTGGCTTCAAAGAAGCAAGGTCCGATGATCGGGTCGCAAAACATGGCCGCCATGACCACCAGTCCTTTCGACTTCAGAGGAATCTCGTTGCATGAATGTGGATTTTCATGGTTCCAAATCACAGTTGTGTATGTTAATTTTGCTATTCAAATGAAAGATATCCTCGTCAGAAAAACAGAGTTTATGAATGAAGTTGGGATCATCACAACGCCAGTAATTTCTTCGCAAAACTGAGACCGTTCAGCCATCTGGCAGCAGTTCATGCACGCGTGAAATATAAAATGACTTCATGCCAATTGTTCGCTTGAAAGTACCTCGAACAGTCTCACGTGGCATATCAAGCTTATTGGCTGCATCCTGTACTGACGATCTTGGATTATTCTCAAACTCTTCCTTGACAAGCGAAACATCACCCTCGGCAAGGGATGGGCGATCACTTCACTTAGCATCTTGGACAGTGCCCGTCTCGGTAAATTTCTTAAACACAAGTCGGAATGTGCTTTCAGAAGGTGGTTTCGATGTAAAATTTATTTGCCATCTGCCGTGGGGAAGCAGCTATGGATTCATATTTAGCCATTAGTAACACAACGTAAATTCGATCTTCTACAGATAACGTCACCATGGTTTCTATGAGTAACAAGTGAATATCAACTACTAGTACTAAACGATTTTTGAAATCCTTCTTTTCACAGATATCTAGGCCTATGCTTCAATTCAACGACATTGTGACATCATACATAACTAACATATTTTGTAGGTCACTCAATCAATCAGATTTCGTGAAAAAACAGTTGTGACTGTAGTAATTGAGAAAAAAATAGAAAAATATTTAATAGAAAAATGTTTTTCATGACATTTGAAAAATTGGATAAAAATTGGAAAAGCTTGGCTGGACCGTTACCTTGATTTTTTCACAATTGCGAACTGTTACTAAAATTCTGGTTCTTTCTCTGCAACATCAACGAAAAATGAACTTTGTATTAATATTGTTAATACTAAGTGAGAAATCTTATTTGAAACCTAAGTAAGACTTTTGAGTCACCCTGTACACTGCGTGACAAAAAATCTTAACAATTTGAATTATAGGGACCATTGTTTTCTTTAATGTAGTAGCACTAAAATTATAACTTTAAATGATAAAAATTCATTTCACACATATCTAGCAACTTGCATGGTCCCCTCGCATTATAATGCTAGCTGAAATTCTATTGTTCACAGAGTTGCACGTTGTTCATGCAGCTGCACATTGTTATCTTGGATGATGAGACCCATAGTGCTGGAATAACAAAATGAGTCACATTCTCCAAGAGACAACATTAGCCATCAAAGGTGCCTTGTTAGCAATAGCAGCCTTGACTAGCCCATCGTGTCAAATGCCGTCGGAAATCATGACGCTACCACCACTGAATTGACCATGTTCTGAAATGCAGCAGACTGCGCATCTCTCACGTCTGTGAGTAGGCCTACAAACTCTTCCGTCGTGGAAATCGCAGGTAAAACGTAAATACTTGTCCACATCACGCGATGCCACTCATCAGCGCTCCTTTTGGAATGTCACTCACACCATGTTTATTTCATTGATTGATATGCATTTTTCACACCATGTCTTTGTATTGATTGATATAGCCCACTATGCTTGATAATGAGTTCGCTAAATGATCACAGTCGGCACAAATAACTGTTAATGTTACAAATTGACCTGTTAATGTCACTACAGGCAAGTCGCATCGACGACATACGGCATAAAATTCACAATAAATCTGACATAATTGAATACTACACTATCAAAAAGATTATATTCAGGACTGGTATTACTGAAATAAGTTATTTGACAGTAGCATAAATAGTATGAATACACATTTTTTGCCATGTGACTAAAAGCTCTTCATACGAAACACATACGAATGAATACACATACGATCATATATGCATATTCTATGCAGCTGCATTTTTGTGTTATCACTATAGGGAAACCTAAATTTAACCTCCAAATCTCGGAATTCTAGCCAATTTTCAAATTTTTAACTTTATTTGACCTTGCGAAGTTGTTAGTTTTACGTTTTTCAAAAACCGCATTTTTTCTGTCATCAATTTTAAATCGTCACTCAACCCCTAGATTGCCTTTTCACAAACAAAATCAACGCATTTCAGTCAAAAATTTTCATAAAATGGAATTCATTAAGACAATTAAAAGTTAAAAAACAATTTAAACTAAACTAATGATATCATTTTCTTATTCTTTATCTCCAAAGGTAAAGCACGACTATTGTCATATATGAAGTTGTATGTTTCAAACGACTTCAACAGTAAAACTTAGTAATTATTGGAGGGCAAACAGACAACGAAATAGAACTTTCTTATGTCAGATTGTGGCGGAATTGATGTAAAAAGTGGCATAATTTTGCGCATTTTTCGGAAGAAAATGACGATCATTTTCATGCTTAAACTCCGCTGAACCGACAAACGACTCTGACGTCGGTTGAGCTCCAGGAGGTTTCGCGCAAACTCAATTCGTTCTATTAACTCATTTAGTTCGAGGTGTGACTGGATACACGTTTTCAGTCCATATATATCATCTCTGAAAGAAATATTATTCAAGTCCTGGAAAGCTTCTTTCACAGTTATAAGATGTGTTTTCCATCTTTTCGGTTTAAGGAATCAGCTGTGAGTTACAGGATTTAATTGTTGTTACGAGAGAATCACACAACGTTGGTTTGGAGATAAATGCCTTGGCATTTCTCACTATAATCCAACTATATTCGACTGATCCAACAATCACATTGGTAAATTCGTCGAATAATATAATGCGGCTTCAAGTATTTCATCTTGTTGGTACTAGCTGTGGTGGATAACCGATATCATCAAACAGAGGTTTGCGCGTCTTGTTTTAACCACACAGGCTTTGACATGTCCCCTCAACTGATTAACATCTTCTTGATTCTTGATACGCACAACACAGATGTGAATCAAATGAGCTGTGCACGTTATATAAAATGGAGAAGAATAAAACTGTTTCAAATATTTACCATTGTTTAACATATAAGAGGCCGAATTAGTCAATAACAGACAAACGCTTTGACGTTGAATATTTGTCGCTTTGTGTCGTCAATTAAAGGAATAATCGTCTTTCCAGACGCCGAACAAATCAAAAGTTTGCAGATTACGAAGTACCGGTATGTTTTCTGGTTGATTTAGACTATCAACTAAGATGTTTGCATATTTCTGAGATGAAATTTCTGCTTCATCCACAACAAGAAAAATATCGTCAAAATAGGATTGATGCAAGCCTTAATAACAAACCCAACTTCACATTGGCTGCACTCGTGCGAGCTGCAACTGTCTATGCTGTGACAATGTTTATTCGAATGAACCCAGACAAATGAAAGAGGTTTCTTGTCACGCCTCAGAAGGACAAGAGAATGAGAGGATAGTCATTACCCGGCCTTCTCCATATCTTTTTGAAGAAACATAAAGCTTAACACAATTATAACATCTACCCAATTCCTTCAATATTAGCTTTATATAACTTTATTTAATTCGGGTTGCCCTAGTTATCACCATTTGTCGTCTTCATTCCGTATGTCACACAATTTACTAGCGATATTACTAAATTTAACATATACCAAAATTACATACAATTTGAAACTAACATCTGATACGAAATTCTGGTATGTCTACAGAGATCCGGTATGTTTTTCATACCACATCTCACTGACTTTCGTATTTGATTGGTATGTAGCGATACGAACTATTCTATCTGTGATTGGCTGTTTTACACTGAAATACGAGTTGTTGGCATGTTTTATATAGGAGACCCGATGCAAATTCATCCTTATTCGTATGCCTCTGCTATCCATTGGGTATGTGCAGCTTTAAGTCACATAGCAAAATATATATATATATATATATATATATATATATATATATATATATATATATATATATATATATATTATATATATATATATATATTATATATATATATATATATATATATATATATATATATATATATATATATATATATATATATTACATACTACTGTCAAATAACTTTTTTTCGGTAATACAAGTGGTGAATATTGTTTGTTTGATAGAGTGATCTTTGAGTACATTAGATTTATTGTGAATTTTATGCTCCACGAATATGCGGTCGATGCTGCTTGTCTGGCAACATTAACAGGACGTTTATTTAACTCTACTTTATGACCCAAGTTGATAAACATCATTTCATTTAAACGATATCTTTAGTGTAATCTTATTTTGACTTATATATCTCAAACATAACTATTTTTGCGTTCATGAATTATAATGTGTTTTTATTTCGGATTGATAATATGCCTAATTTCAAAATTACATAATGCATAATTGTTGATGGTTGAATACTTATTGATTATTCATGAAATACCATAGACTTACGTGTATTAAAATCGAATTCAGTATTGTAAGTTTGACTCTTGAATGTCATTATCTCACTACTTACAGAACAGTAGTAACATGAGTGTGATCTTTATTGACAAAAGGCCTGAAATCAACATTCTTTGGACATGATTTATGCTTTCTTTTAACATTGTGCTGGTATGGCTTTAGTATGTAAAGCATACCACATTTGAAATAACATACGAAAAGCATACAAATATATGCCAAGAGAATACAGAAATATACCAAAAAAATATTTTGGTATGCATCCTTCGTATGTGATTGGTATTGAGCGATTTACAATGAAACACCACAATTTCATGTCGTCAACTTAATTCATCAACATTATATTACGTCAACATCTTTGCAAGATGGAATCAAGACCACAGCATCATCAACATACCATATCAGCACATTTTGAAGCCGGTTTTGCTGACCCAACACGGACCTTTGGGGAATACTTGATGCTACATACCCCGTTGAGCTGAAGACATCGTAATTCAGGTGACTGGATCTACCAAAATCTTGCACATTGTGCAAATTTTTCATCTTTCAAACTATAGTAATGATGCCTGCGGACTACTAACTCTGCAGTGTTGGTTACACTTCAATTTAATTCAATTTCATCTCAATTTAACTTTGTAAATCTCTAATCTGGCTTTTGGTCTTCAACAATTGTAGGCGTTGAAATCCCTTGCCCGATCCATCGATTCAGTAAAGCAAGTTTGACAAATAGCGTTATCTACGATTTGTCACTACTGGTCATTAATATCCTGGTCTGAGGAACACGGTTATTAATGCAACTTTGCAGATAATCATGTAGGAAGTTACATTTGTCATCCAAATCCAATGGAAACAAGTAAAAGCAATTCCAATTGACGTCAAGTGATGCGACGATTCTGTCTGAATTTTGTAATGTGGTTCGATAAAAATTATTGACTGGAATTGATGCTTCCTTTGGTGCAGCAAGCATACAAAAACGAGACGAGTAACCATGCGCAGGTTCAAATTCGCATCTCTTCTGATGTACCTGAGGAAGAGGTTTTCAAAACTAACGCCGTTTTTTACAGCAATCGTTCTTGACCCATTGAGATCTTCAAACACTATTGTATCACAGTTCGCATGTTGTGAAAGAATTCAATGATCGATGGTGAATCAGATGTCACACTATCAGGATTCAAATAAACGCATGTCGTGATGATCATGCAGTGTGGTACAACAATTCATAAATAATCAATTAATGCTGTAGAAAAAGAAGGAATTATTCGATAGGATGAAGCAATTCGATAGTTGCTGACTTGAAGCAAACGATTGTCTTTATTCCTGTGCAGCCAAGACTCAGTTGCCAAAAATACATCTATCTTTAAATTTGATGCAGTTGCACAAAAATCGTCAATCCCAAGCAGGATAGATCACACGGTAGAAGCATTATAGATGGAAGGCGACGATGTGAAAAGCAAGGTTCATGTTGACTCATCGAATCTCTAAAATCCGAAACTAAATTTCTTGGTCAACGACGCCGTGCAACTTCCTTTCACCCTAATCAGCCCGGCAAATCCATCTACTTATTCCGCCCACCACACTACGTATGTAGTTTTTGCATGCTTTCATTGGTTATCAATTGCTTGAAGGTACATATACTCCCCCACTTATGCTAACCTGCCAAAAATGCTTTTGTGTAAATTAGAGCGCTTTCAAAAACGTGCTCATCGGTTGACATGTTGGAGAAAATTTCTCCAGCTGCTATAGAAAAAGAAAATTGAATAGTCGAATTTATTGTTTTCATACACACATGAAGCTTGTACATTTTTTACGTTTTCTTTTCCCCACTATTATTATGTATATAATATATTTCTCATTTAAACATCTCGCAATTACTTATTTTGACTTTTACTAGTTATCCGTGTCACCTGAAAGTTTAATGTAACGTCAAGTGGGATAACTTGTGTCACTTATTTGCGTTTTTTGAGACTGCGTCCGAGGAATTTTTTTTAGAACTCCAAAGTCACATGGTACTAAATTTCAAGTTTCTAGAAATACCAAACATATATTTTGAAATTTTTCTAGCTCTACTTTTGACACTAGGATCCGCCAAAGATGGAACAAGTTGCCCCCTCAAATGGGCAACCTGTGCCACTCATTGTATTTTATACTACTTCGGTCAGTTATTTACAGATATTACTCGAAATCTCAAACCCAATGTTTCTAATATATAGTACCGAATATAAACAATAACAATCGCACATGAAACTCGGAGATTGCCATTCGTCGCATTGCATTGAAGCGAAGCATAGGTCTGACACTAGGGCGTAGACTGCCACGCACAGGGGAAGGGTTCGAACCCCACCACCTGCTTTTTCAAAACTCGTCGTGAGGTCATGAAGTGGAAGACTTTATTGTTTTCGATGTTCTGTTATACTCGTATAATAAAGAATACTGTACACAGTCACAAGCCACGAATTAAATTGAAGCAAATTTTATCGCAACATCAAGTGCCGATACTGCATGTACAGCATATTTAGTAAAAGCCCTCACGCAAAACTAGTAATTACGTTAAAATTATTGGATCGAATATTGTTAGTGCCCGGTAATGCTAACAAGTAGCATAATGTACGCATGCTACAGTTTCAAATTGCAAGTGCCGTATACAGCCTTCGATAGAGTCAATCATTACATAAGTTAGATATTTTGATTTTCTGGTCATTATTCTACGTTTCGCACAGTCGCAAAAAAACGAATGCAAAATATCTCAAGCTGCAAAGAAACCGACCTTAAATATAGGCTTATATGTCTTCATCATTCAAAGAAGCTGCAAGCATCATTAGGAGTCATAGTTACAGTCAATTGATGATCTATTTTGCTGATCAATAGCCATAATTAATATTTTTGAACAGCATATAGTTAATGAGAATCATTTCTGTACAATGGAAATTTTATGTTGCCACCGGACTCCTGGGTAACTTGTGCCACGAAAATCGACAAATTTTATTAAATGATTCTCTCAACTTCAAAAATATTCTTTTTCTTATCTCATGCCCCACGTAATAGGATATCTTAATGTTGAATAAGTTGAAATAAACCATCGATACCCACCACGTGAAAGATTTTTGCATTTGGAAAAGTGCAAAAAATGACTTTTTTCAAAAAAATATCAGAAAATTTGAATTGTGTAGAAAGTCTCAGGACCGATGCAACTCTTTGTGAAGTTAAGTCAGTTTTACAGGAAAAATAATTACAGGACCGATGATATCGTTACAAATTTTCTAGATGGAAGTGATGGTCTAAAAACGACCGTGGCACAAGTTACCACAGTTGACGGTACTAAGCGTTTAAACCCAAACGAATTTAATGTGCAATAACTTGATTGTATGATTTTCAATTATTAAATCTAAACGACTTTCTCTCTCTCTCTTCTCTTGCAAGATAAATCGAAGCACTACATCGGTGCACAACAAATGGAATGTAGGAACTTTGTCAAATGGCCAACCGGGAAATTTCAACAATTTGAAGGCGGTGATTTACTTGAAGCATAACACAATAATTCCATCGAATGTTATTCAGGAACATAGAAATTGATACATAAAGGTATAAAAACTTATGCCAGACTCGCATAATGATGGTTGATATTGATTTTATTGCTCAAACTCGGCTACCATATCAATTTTTTCCTCAATGGATAGCACTTCAGGCAATTAACTACACATGTCGTCTGGTGGGCGGAATCATATGAAATTGAATTCAAATTTGTTTAAATTAACAAAATCAGTTTAAAGTACTCATGGCAAATGATAGTAACGTGAGTCAATTGGACATGATTTTTTTTTGAAATTGGAGTTGAACTTCCAGATTTACCGTATATTGAAATGAAAATCACGAAACTACACATATAGTCTGGTGGGCTAATGAAGGTTAAAGATGACAACATTCTTCTCCCAATTCTCTTCGGTGTTCATGCACTAGATCTTTATGCTTTAAGTGCTGGAGATGGGAACGGTCGAGATTGATAAAAAAGTTTTGATACTTATCAATTTTTCGCAGATGTCTTGCTTTACGAATGACTTCTTGTTTAGCATCAAAAGTCACTTAGTGAACTTTAATCATACAGTAGTGCGCGCAGCATTGCAGTCGATGAACACAAGCGACACCATGCGGCGGAATAATGTACATTTCCTTCATCATATTTTCAATCTCATTTTTGTCATCATCCTTCCTTTTATAGACAGCTTCATGCAACTTCAATTTGTAACCAGTACTCGGGCGGCCGGCCAGCCGGTCTTCAAAATTTATGGCCGGGGCAGCGACCTGTTCAAACGCTGAATGAATCACTATGAGCAGCACATGTGATTTTCAAAAGTGGTACAGATAGGTTCTGTGGATAGATTCTGTGGAGAGTTTGTGTTGTCTGCTGATGGCTAGCCACTGACTAGGATAATGAATAGACTGCGGACGCTCATCACCAGATGTAGCCAGAGAAATCCACGGCCAGTGACCGGTTGATAATAAACGGCGACAACGCGAAACAGATGCAAGAAATTCTATAGTAAGCACGCGTGAAGAGAAAACGGAATGTTCCTGAGATAATTACCCACCGAGTTTCACCAACAGCTATGAGTTTATTAAGTAACGATGTTGTTAGTAACACACGTATTTCAATACAAAGCCGAATGATGGAATTATTTAAGTGATGTATTTTGACATTGAAAAGGCAATTGATTGGATCAAGTGGACTACAATCAAGCTCGCGATCCAGCAAATCTAAAACCACATTCGAACATTTCTTTACAATATCAATGATAAAACGTTCCAATTCAAAATTTGTTGGCGGTTTTTTCGAATTGCATAAAACTTTCTTCAGGAAATAATGACAGCACTTCACGACTTGAACAACTGATTTGCTGGGCAATAACAAACCTCCCCTTTGCTTTATTTTAAAAAGTAATGATTGCGAAGACAATTCATCAGTACAAAATAAGCTCTCTCTGCATTTTTGACATTTGATTACAGATGACACTGTCTGTGGGGCCCAGCCGGCCATGTAAAACAAGACATCATCTTCAAAATGACTGAAACTATCAGAATTGAAATAGTCAACTTCTGAATGCGAACAGGTCAAGTTTTGTGATTTCGATGATGATTGCACAAGTTCTTCTATCATGCGCTCATCTTCTGCGTCTCTCTCAGACTGTTCCAAACAGTTTCGCGAGTCTGAAATACCTGACAAGCAAAGGCGAAGACAACAAGAGCTCTGCAAGTGTATAAGAGATTCAGAGCAGTGCACGCATCCAAATTGAGCATGATGTGCATGTCTCTATATTATGCTTGAGTTTGGTGGTGGGAGCTCTTAACTCGCAGCGATAGTATTTACACGGATGTGGAAAAGGATAAAAACCAAATTTGATGGAGGTGATCGGGAATGGCACTCTCCCCAGTGGCAATGTTTCACCATGATTAAATGAAATGCAATCTCGAGCTCTCAGAGCTTTATTAATTTGCTGACCAATTCATTCATTCATCACACTTAAGATCCATCCTCTAATCGGGTTCGTCTCACAATTGTGAATCTCTAAATAGAGAAAACGTATTGCATAACGCTAGCAAGTCCTTAAGAAATTATGTTTGCTATTTTTGATTAAAAAGATGATTTGAATGCCGTCATCATCACTGCAGTATATTTACTCAACTCTTCAGAATGACATCATCAGCATCAAAAGCAATCGACAATTCTTGAGAACCTGTAGCTGAGTATCTATTCATATTTACTAAATTCATTCCTTTACAAAATAACTTGAATACAAAGTCACTTGACAACTGCGACTGTGAATTTTCTGCTATTTATCAAAGCGGAGTCAAATGAAAGACCAATTTGCCCAAATTTTGATATAATTCCCGATGTGTCGCAGACCTGATGCTTCCTCAGGCGAGTTAGTGTTATCTTCAGTTAATTGTTCATGTCATCATGCTTATTTTTGATTGCAAATCGGAATTAAATTTGATCGAATACAACTTGACTACCTCTTTAATGAAAGTCTTAGATGTAATAGACACTATTTTGCGTTCTTACATTGTCGCCGCTGATTATCGACCGCTGATGTATTTTCTTATTTAGAAACACGAAGCGGCTTCACTTTCCCGACACTGGGAGATGGACACGTGCGCAGTCTAGTCAGTGGGGCTAGCACAAGCTGATGCACTCCCAATTAGCGAGATTTTGTCACTCTGTAGATCAATTTGATAAATAATTAAAATTTTTGAAAGGTGTGACTAAAAATTATTGAAACATTCATGAGAGAAAACGAAATAACATCTCTACGGTCTAAAATTCGATGTGTCGTTTTAAAAATAAAGTCCTAGAAATTGTCTGACAAAAATATGAGTCTCTCCGATTGCCATGTCACGTGATTATCGATGATTATCATAGATATGTAAACGGACGTGCAACGAGGCATTACAGACGGTCATTTTTGGACATTGTACGAATGCATTGAAGAAGTTTTGGCCCCAAACACGAATTTTGTTTGGTGAAACACGTGCTAATGTCTTACATGACATCTGAACTCCACATGGCAATGATACTCTTTCCCATTTGACCACTTTCCGCTAGACAAAGATGACATCCACGTCTGCTGAGCTGAGTCCACTGAAGCTTTCAGAACAGTTAGTCGAGCAAGATCAGTATCTATCGGTGAAATGTGTCGCTCATTAGCGAGCTTGTAAGGAGAGTCACTTTTCACTTCAGGATATGGAACAATTAACTGGAGGTTAGCATGGATTGTTTATCCAGGAACGGGTGAGAAAACAGTCTATAAGATACGACCTTTTGTAGCTGAAACAACGCCATCTTTCATCGACAGCACGAGTCCCAATTCTTCCAAAAAACAAGGGAATTCTTAACACTTCGAGTTGTCGATCTGCTTGGCAGTCACCATGGCATAGGCCTACTCACCAGATTTGAATTGTGTGATAGGTGTCTCTTTGAGTAGACTCGAATGAGAAATTATAAAAATCGATTTGTTGTTGATGCTATTGTGGAATATTCCATCGAAATTTTTCGTTCAATCTCTCAGGAGTCCTTGACCTAAGTCCGAAAATCTCTCAGACCATTGTGGCATTGTGATTGAATATGGTGGAGATCATGTAGCCAAATGAATAAACTGTTCAGCTGAATACCCTCATTAAAGTAATTTCTAACAAAATTTCATAGATTTCCGTAAAACTCTGACTAAAAAATGTGATTGACTGAAATCATTTCTGATTGAATTTACACGATGCACGCTAATGTTTCTATCTCGTTACAGAAAATAGTGGGCCAGAGTGAATACTATCCATTGAGAGAGGCCACAAAACCCGGTATTGCCTAAATGCGAATTTCTATTAGGTAAGGCCTTTCAACCGGCCCAGCCGGTTATTGTCAGGCAAGTGACTCCAGACAACAGACTGGTCACTCACCAACAGTCGCAAAGCACAGCTCAATTGACAGGTTGCAGCATCAAAAAATTACAGCATAGAAATTGGAGACATGCTTAAGAAAATAGAGACCGTAAACATGAAATAAATGGAAATCATACTTCTACAGAGGAGGAGCTAAGTAACAAGGCACAGTAAGCAAAAGCAAGAATTGGAAAGAAAGTCAAAGTTACCGTTGATACTAACTTTATATCCGCACCAGCTTAAACTTATTTTTCCGAACTTCTGAGTTGTCATTGTTGAATTCTGTGAAATAATGTGTTACACATGTTTCAAACGCAATATTTCATTCGCTCATGCTGTCGACCGCTCATGAAGATGCGATGTAGGATTTTGATAATTTGGTGCGGCTATCTTAACATTCCTACAACCTCGATTTTTCAATCGATGATTACTCATAAATTGCCGTACAATTTTTGAATAATGAGTGGTGGCACAAGCTGGCATGCTTCAACTCATGTCTAAGTGTTGTTTTCGAGAGTGGCACATCCGATTTTTTATATGTTGGGGATATTGGCACGGACAATTTTCTCTCATGTAGCACCGTTTCTTATTTCAACTACACTGTAAATCGCTCAATACCAATCACATACGAAGGATACATACCAAAATATTTTCTGTATTTCTGTATTCTCTTGGTATATATTTGTATGCTTTTCGTATGTTATTTCAAGTGTGGTATGCTTTACATACTAAAGCCATACCAGCACAATGTTAAACGAAAGCATCAATGATTTCTAATCACAGAATTAGACAGGTCGTCTCTTCTTCTGTTTGACTAGAAGAGAGGCATTGGAACATGTAACATAAATGAAATGGCACAATCTGCTGACATAATACCATAGCAATCGAACAATAAGCAGCCAGTTCAACATTAAACACGCCAAATTGTGCAAAGTTTCAGTGACTGTTATCAACCGGATCACACAGCAAAGAGACACAGACGATGTCAAGTTCTACAAAGAAGTTTGTGCACGTTTTTTCATGCGCCTGCTAACTTTTTTTAAAATGATCGGAGGGCCCAACATTATCGAGAAAACTTTTGCGCAATGATCTGAGTTCTTCGAATCTGAAGGAATCGAGGCGATCGGAGCATTTTGAAGGAATTCAGAGCAATCCGCAAGCGACACACGACTACTTTTCATATCTCTGTAAGGTAATAGGAATTTCTTTTTGCCCACCTATTAAGTTCCTGCATGTGCCATCTGTTTGAATCAGTTTGCACTCCTAGCAAAGTGATACGATTAAACAATCTAATTCTGTGTTTCTAATATATGTTGATTTTAGGACTTTTGTAAGTAGTGCGATAGTGACATTCAAGAGTCATACTTTCAATATTGAATTCGATTTTAATACACGTAAGTCTAAGGCATTTCATGAATAATCAATAAGATTTCAACCATCAACAATTATGCATTATGCAATTTTGAAATTAAGCATATTATCAATCCGAAATAAAAACACATTATAATTCATGAACGCAAAAATAGTCATGTTTGAGATATATAAGTCAACATGATTTCACTAAAGATATCGTTTAAATGAAATGATGTTTATCAACTTGGGTCATAAAGTAGAGTTAACTAAATGTCCTGCTAATGTTGCTAGACAAGTTTCATCGACGACATATTCGTGGAGCATGAAATTAGCAATAAGCCTAATGTACTCAAATATCACTCTATCAAACACACAATATTCACCACTTGTATTACCGAAAAAAGTTATTTGACAGTAGTATGTAATACATACATTTTTTTGCTATGTGACTTAAAGATGAACATACCAAATGGATACCAGATGCATACGAATAAGGGTGAATTTCCATCGGGTCTCGTATATAAAACATACCAACAATTCGTATTTCAGTGTAAAACAGCCAATCACAGATAGAATAGTTCGTATCGCTACATACCAATCGCATACCAAAGTAAGTGAGATGTGGTATGAAAAACATACCGGATCTCTGTAGACATACCAGAATCTCGTATCAGATGTTAGCGAACATCTTCGCTAAAAACATATTCGCGACTGCTATTACCGAAAAAAGGTATTTGACAGTAGTATATAATATATACATGTATATATATATATATATATATATATATATATATATATATATCGACGAGAAAACAATTCTTCACACAACATGTTTCATCTTTTTCAAAGACTTCCTCAGGTGTAACAAGAGGGCGGGGATGGAATCACTTAAATACATTGATCAACAACGTTCAGTAAAATAGTTAAGTCACAAGTAGAAGCAATAATAAAATCAATATCGTTAAAACTCGCAAATCAATTCAATAGATATCAACTGGTAAAAGACTTTTTAAAAGATATGGTAAAAAGACTTGGTAAAAGATATCTTTTACCAGTTGATATCTATTGAATTGATTTGCGAGTTTTAACGATATTGATTTTATTATTGCTTCTACTTGTGACTTAACTATTTTACTGAACGTTGTTGATCAATGTATTTAAGTGATTCCATCCCCGCCCTCTTGTTACACCTGAGGAAGTCTTTGAAAAAGATGAAACATGTTGTGTGAAGAATTGTTTTCTCGTCGATATATTGTGCACTAACAAACAATATATATATATATATATATATTGCTATGTGACTTAAAGCTGCACATACCAAACACATGCCAGAGGCATACGAATAAGGATGAATTTGCATCGGGTCTCCTATATAAAACATGCTAACAACTCGTATTTCAGTGTAAAACAGCCAATCACAGATAGAATAGTTAGTATCGCTACATATCAATCACATACGAAAGTAAGTGAGAATTCGTATGAAAAACATACCGGATCTCTGTAGACACACCAGAATCTCGTATCAGATGTTAGTTTCAAATTGTATGTGATTTTGGTATATATTTGTATGTCATTTTCGTAACCCGCGATTTACAGTGTAATGAGGTCGACTTGGATTTCCTTCATTTAGGCAACCCAATCCTTTTCCCAATAGGACTCTCAATCCCAATAGCAAGCCTGGCCGCCCAGTCCATTGATCTTTTTGAAGCATTTAATTCCATTTCAAAGCATGCATTGACGTCAACATTGCAGTAATTTGTAAAACTGATGTTTTATGAAAAATTTCCATCAAATGTTATACAAAAAAGACACAACCCAACCAAGCCAACTAGAAAGAGAAACAAAAGGTAGAATCTGGGGAATTGGCGATCAAGAACTTTTATCTGGTTCCACATGAATGAAGTGATCAAGTTACTTAGTAAGCGAGTTTCGTGCGACAATAATCAGTGACACTATGAAACATTATTCTATACCTCGATGGCATGCTTGCGAGCTAAGCTTTGAATGGACAAATAAAACAAATGGAAATAGCAGAAAATATTTTATCGAAATGGTATCAAAATTAACTTTGAAAATACTTGGATGAAAATACTAATAACTTTGCTATATATGTATGTATATTTAAAACAAAGACATTCAGCAAATGTTGCCAGACACCTCAGCCACTGTTCATGTATCGTGAAACTAGATATAATGCAAAACTACACAGATATTTACACATCCTGAACATCAAATTATAATGAATGAAGATTTAGAAAATCTACATTGCGATGAAAAGGAACATCTTACTTTTCACTTGGAAGTTTGCGTCAGTTTCAGTAAAATTCATACCGATATTGTGAAGGATTCTAATTTTATT
This sequence comes from Prostheceraeus crozeri, assembly GCA_907163375.1. Lineage (NCBI taxonomy): Eukaryota > Metazoa > Platyhelminthes > Polycladida > Euryleptidae > Prostheceraeus > Prostheceraeus crozeri. The sequence continues at coordinate 101,834 of CAJQUW010010349.1, forward strand.
GAGACTTTAATATAGTTGCATATCAGAATTCTGCTTTCATCAAAACTAGGATCACATGAATATGATACAATTTCAATTCTATAGCTGATTGTTTCATTCTATACAAGCAACTAGAAACTGCTGTTTAGTATGATAATTTGGAATGTCTACGTAAAAGCATTACTTTTTTAAGCAACAAGCTACTTTTAGATAGTTCATCATCTCACTCCAAACTGGTCTCTGATTTTTTCAATGGATGATCAAGACGCATAAATGAAACATGATTATATAAAAGCATTGTCGGAGTTTTCCACTTGATATACCCAGGTATATTAAGTGGGAATTAATGCCAGTTAATATACCAGGGTCTGCTAACTCACGCCAACCTTTCATTATGATTTTGCAACATTCAACATTTCTCCTGGAATTAAAGCTACTGCTGATTTTTATAAATCAAGCACTCATCTTGGGTTCGCATGTAATCACACCGGAGAGGATTAGACGAAGTGATAAGTCTAATTACCTGTATATTAGCGTTTTCAAAATCCCGACCTTTTTGATCCCCCCAACACCTTACACCCTAACAATTGTGATAAATTGCATTCAAATTGTGAATTTCTTTTCATTACAGTTTACAGTTTCAAGCTCATGTGTATCAAATTATAAGCACCTGTAATATATCTTAGTTACTATAGTGGCGAATTATCAAATAATCAAATATGGAATAATCAAATATGCTTATTTTGTGGTGTTTTCATTTAATATACCCGGGTATATTATCCTGATCCAAACTTCTTCTGCAGTTTCGTCATTTTCCAGTTAATATACCCGGTATATTAAGTGGAAAACTCCGGTGGTTATTACAAAATGTTAAGACTGATAGAAAAATACATGTTTGAGATATGTAGGCCATTGAAGCGAAATCAAGAAAGAATAATCAAAGAAATATTGTGAAAACATAATTAAAAGAAAATTTTGGTATACATCGGATTCGAAGAGCGATATCTCGTCAAAACTTTTCTTGTCTCTGTACATAAAATCAATTTAAAATGGACATTGCTACTTGCAATTACTTCAGTAGCAGCTATGTCATTAAAATACTATTTCAGAAGGGAAACCAATCATCTGATAAACAACGCGAAGCGATTCACTTACAATCCAGGCACAGATCGAGGATTGCAAATTTAAGACAAAAATTCCATAATAACTTTTAATTACTGGTGGTTTGAAATGTTCATATTAATCTATATCTCATCAACCGGGATTAAGGCATCTGCGATTAGCAAGATTTGAATCGTGGCACGAGTAAATGACGCAGCCTAGCGATTAAAAAGATAGAACAGTGTTGTATTACCAGAGTTGCCATGGGAAAGGGAATTCCTATGTATATGGTATACTGGAGGAATGGGAAGGAATTTTTACTCTACCGGAATGGGCCTGTGAAATAGGCCTGTGAGTCAAAATGCATCAAAGCAGGGATGCGGAGTCCTATCATTTTGGTAGTACTCCGGCTTTTGATAGGACTCCGACTCCGGGTGGCAATCATAAAAAGTCTAGTTTTTTTAAAAAACTGGTAACCTACATCCTTGCCTACATCATATATCATTATATACTTACCTGAACCTATTTTTAGTGATCGTTGCTGCATCATCTATCAATCATTTTCGATCAAAGTTTGTCAAATGTCGCTTTCAGTTGGATGCATGCGACTCGGCTCCTCCCATCTTGTTGATGCGTGTTTTGCACGGTTTTTCTCTAGTCTCTACCAGAGAGGTACATCCCCATCCTTCTTCAAAAAATATGAGCACAGCTTTCGATTTTAATATGCGCTTTAAATGAGACATCACACGTACACGATTAATGTGAGGGTAAGAGGTAATGTTCTCCGACAAACTAGCATTACATTTTTGTCTCTGATGAGACCTTTGGTGCGTAGGTGTGATCGAGGATAGGAAGGCTTGTCTTCTCTACTAAATCACTGAGTGAAAAGACAATCCTTTTTTCACTATCACGGTTCATTCCCTCAACTATTACAAGCTTTGCATGTACTGCTGTCTCTGTACTTTTGTTTGACGGAGAAAGTTGACATCAAGACAGTGACAGCTCTATGCACGAGGATAAATAGTCTGTTTGTATTATTATTTTTATATGTATAATATCTCGTTCGGGTCTAGTTACAGGCCGGAGTCCGACTCCGACTTAGCATCCCTGCACCAGTGATGTCTTATGACCACATGCTAATTTAAATGAAATCGAAACATTGCATTATGTATATGATCAATGCCTCGATAGAGGATTTAAATGGTCAGAATGTCCGAGTGGCGAAGCCCAGAAAATCTGTGATGTCGTTATGATATCACTGCCTCAAGATAGCATACATGTACATCTGTAAAAATATTTGTATGTAACCTATGCGATATCAATTTTTGTACATCACTTTTTTGTGCATTATTCTTTTCATTCTTAGAATTTGGATCATATATCCACGTCGTACTCTATACATGTAGCTCCATTTGTATGACTAAAGACAGAGATTGTCAAAGCATGGAATCCATTGTGTTTAGGTTTGTACATCTTCCTTAGTTAAAATATTGAACCACTATATTGAAAAAAATAAGAAAAATATAAGAATTTATATTATATGTGAAAAGAAGGAGCTTGGAAAGCAGATACATCAAGGATGCTGGTAACCAAGCTATGAACAGACAAGAATCTTTCAACCATATGAACTTTTGCACATCCGCCTCAAGATTTTCTTAATTTTCATATTACTTTTAATCTTTGTTATCAGTAGAATTTTTTAACCCTAACATGTGCTCACGTGATAATTTTCTTTATCGATTTTCTTCGGTCGTATGATGTGAATGTTGCGCTGTACATCTTCATTCGTGCATGATTAAGCCTTTGGGGCGAAACGTCGCACACGCAATAATAATCGCTTGGAAATACCCGAAGAATCTTTTCTTTTGAACCCTATATACAAAAGAACGTCTGATGTCCTTATAAAAGACAGTCAATTGTCCTCTATCATTCACAAGTGACAGTTTCCAGCCAAGATGCATGTTCATCCAAAAGTATTGATAGAGACAGCAACTCTAAACAGTTCAAGCTTGGAAACTTGTATTTCTCAAATTGCAAGGTCACGAACAATTTTTATGGTGGAGGTGAACCAAATTGTAATTGACTGCTTTTGTGCACGAAAGAATGTTAGAGGCGCGTTGATGTTTGGCCCATGTCGTTCAACAAATGACAGTAAGCATAGAAAGAAATAGAACAGAGTTCATGACAGATTAGTCGTCCTATATAACTGTTTAAATACGTTATAACAGAGTGGAGCTAAGATATGAATTACTCATGATCCCAAGTTTGCAACAGCAATGAACAAACTAAAAATTTACTTCTCCTTTTGGCCTCGTTAAAAGAAGCCAACCGTTTTCTCTTTTTCTTGTGACGTCATCTCGGTATACGGGAGTATGGCGTGCACCAACACAAATGCTTATGAAATTACTTAAATGAATTACTTGTAATCTAGGCCACAGCCACTGAACCAAATAAATCATAGAGACAAAAACTGTTCCTGTCACTACCTGTAACTCAAAGGAAAACGAACAGGGTTACTGCGCAAGAGAGAATTAGTTCGCCAATTAAGTTCTATTGCTACTTTAGACTGATTAATTCTCATTTGCGCACTGCGTAGTAACCCTGTTGAAATTTACATCACATATCTCAAGACAAAGGATAATTGAGATGGAGTTCACACGGTACTGGAATACAACCAAGGGTTGGAAAAAATTATTTGCAATTTAATTGGATCACATGAGCAATCAATTAGTTAACAATAGTTGCAATTATTTTTTATCGTTGCCAATTCTAGGTAGATCTTTTGGTTTTGACGGACACTTGATTGATTAACACTTAGAACTTTAGTTTCCAAGCACATAGGTCTATGAAAGTCCATTAAAACACGTACAGAAATAAAATTTGCAGTCACATTTTTCTGCACCACTGTGTTCGTTGAATTAATTTGCTTGAGAAGACATGCAAATGTTTCTGATAGCAATATCAAGCAATGATGATAATTAATATTTATATTCTCCTTTATTCTTCAAGCGTAATATTTTTCGGTTCAAACACTGTCACTCTGACCATCGTGACCATAATTTGACTTTTATCTAAGAGAAAATACGAAGCATTAGTTAGAGACGAATGTTTATTCACACGATTCTTGCTTAACTCTTAGCATTTCATTTGTCATGCCAATCAAAGTATTATTAATCAACTTGTTTTTTGCTCGTTTCTGATTGCATCATCGGTAGATTTTCTTTAGATTTTAACCATGTCTTTTACTTGTATAACAATGAAGAAGGCATGGACAGAATGAAGACATGAAGACCTATTGCAGCAATGACTGTAGTAGCAAATAAAATCATCACTGATCAGTTATCATTTCGTCCATGACTCCTTTGAGCAAGGGAAATAGATTATCAAAAATTTTCCATGAGTCCACATTTCTCCAAAGAAACACTGCTGAATCGATTTTCTCAAAGCCTGCTAATTGCTCAAAAAAACATTTATGAAATGTTCAGAATCCACACTAATAGCCATTGATGCTACGTGCCGTAGGTGAACAATTTCAATCACTAGCAGTTGATATTGCAGCTGTTATTGACAGTTGCTTATTCTTGTGGGAGTTTTGTAATTCTTTAGTCTCTTCTTGACTGGGTCCAGAATCTTCTTTCAACAGATTCCTTGCATGAATGCGCGTATTAGAGTATTAGATAATTGTTTACAACTTGTTTGACGGTTTTATCCAGATATGCACAAAATACTGTCATTAATCAAGTCTACCAAAGTCACTGGCCTCCAGTCCAGTACACACTCTGGGAGTTGAACGTCCCTTAGATATCTTATATTAATCATAGATGTCCCTGCTGTTAGTACTAGAAAAAATTTATGTTATGATATATGGCAACAGATATCACACTTACATCAACAAAATGATTATAATGACTTCCGAATTGATATTTTGACAATGTAATATTGCAGTTTAGACAGCTGAACCGCAATATGCTATGAGGCTGAGGGCCGTTAGGCCCGAAGCCATAGCCTATTGCGGTTTAGATGTCTAAACTGTAATATCATTGTGTTTCGGTTTGTCTATGTAACTGAACCGCAATATACCCACGAAGCATAGTACTTACTGTTCAACATCATAGAATTCTAATTCTATCCTGAACTGCAATATGCAGTTCTTATATTTTTACATAGAAAACTCCATTGCACGTCTTCCCAGTTACTGGGCTGTATATAAGACACTTTACACCATTTCTCGAGTCAATTTGAAACTGGTTGATTGTCAACTTCGTCTGCTCCTCGCCACCTCTCAGTGCGAAGTTGATGCCATTCAGATAAAATAATGTTCTTGTTAATCTCTCTGGAGTGTCTCCACCAAGAATTTCTGACTTAACAATTTCTTCCTCGTCAAAAATTGAGATCGGTTTGTGCTTTGTACAATTCTTTGGTGGCAGTGATGATGTTGACATTTTCATTGATGCATCCAGTGCGTCAGTGAAGCGTTTTGTTTTATAAGAGTTGAATAAATTGATTTCTGGATGCTCTTTTCTTACAATATTTTGAAGTCCTGCAGCAATAGAAAGCAGACTTTCCCGTGGATAAAAGGTTCCGTCTTGCTTTCGGACTTCGAATATGAATTTGGATAGATAGTCGTTTATTTCGTCATTATTGAAATGTTCTAGCTGTTGCGAATGACTGTCAATTTCACCCGCTTTGACTTTTTCCTCGCACCATGTATTGAAAATGTTCTTAACCCATACATTCCTTCTTTTCACGGATGTTGCCTGAGCATTATCAATTTGTGACTTAACATTAACTGTAGCGAATATTCTAGAGGAGTTCTCAGTTACATCATGTTTGTCGTGTCGTTCCCCTTTTCATAATAGGAATCAATTGATTGGTGGTCTTGCAAGTTTATCCCACTTTGCAACTTTTTCTCCACATCCTCTTTTGCCAAACAATTTGGGTCAAAATCTCTAACAAAATCAACAGAAAAGTCAACAAGAGGATTAAATATCATGTCGTCTAGATTCATCGTCCCGGATTCGTTATGTGGAAATAGATAAATGAATCAATGAATTACGATGCTAATGGATTTGAAAATCAGATTTCTTAGTGTAGAATTAATGGTATCATAGTAACTAACACAGTTTGGATTTTATATCATAGAAATTTAGCTTTCCGGGAGTTAACTAAATAACTCCCGGAAAGGAAAGAAAGAAATCTATGAGTCTATTTAGACAAGCAATAAATA
>CAJQUW010010350.1:0-28890 GCA_907163375.1 Prostheceraeus crozeri
TAATTTTTTTTGGTAAGACTGGAAAAAAAGCATATTTAAAAATTGATAGACTTGAATGGTGGATAAATCATATTACTCCTAGTTTAGAGGTTGAAAAAGCTATTGCAAATAGATTAAACACAAACAAACCAATTCCAGTATGTTTTATGAAGCGTACTGCTAGTTCAGTAACTTTTTCCGAACAAAGATTTAACTGGCATTTTACTAGAACTTCGAATACCCCAAGATATTTATTACTAACTTTTCAAAGAAATAATTCTCCAAGTTTTGATAGGAACAACAATCTCTTCCATATTAATACAATTCGAAGTTTATAAGTTTCATTAAATCAAACCCGATATCCAATTGATCCATTAAGATTCGATGATACCAATAATCAATTTATGGAAGGATATGATGCTTATAGAAATCTTTGTATAGAATTTGGAGTTGAACCACAATTAACTCCTGGAGATTGGAGACATTTATATCCTGTTTTCTGTTTCGATTTAAGTGCACAATCTGAAGATATTATTAAAAATGGTTGTGATGCAACAATTAATATTGAAAAAAAAGATTCCTCAACTTCATTGATGGCTTATGGTTTATTGCTAGAAGATGCAAAATATTCTATTGAAGTTCTTAATGGGAAGATGGCTAGAATAAATTAATTTAGTTTTTTTTTCATAACTTAAAATTTTGATAACTAGAATAGATTAAAAATTTTCGTAACTAAAATTTTTTTATTAAAAATGTCGCAAGCGAAAAGTAATAGTAATAATAATAAAACTGTTGAATTAAAATTACGTAATATTGTTGACAAAAATACCCCTAAAACTATTACGATTAACAAAAAAAAGTATTACATAAGTAAACCAATGATAGAGAATATTCAATTACAAGAAGAAAAGAATGGAGGGATTCTCCCATTAATTCCTCTAATAATAGGAGGCATAGCAGCTGCAGGAAGTGTTGCAGGTGGGACAGCTGGTATTGTCCAAGCAGTAAATAAAAATAAATCAGAGAAGGCAGCATTAGAAGAACAAAAACGTCATAATAAAGAGTTAGAGAAAGTTGCTAGGGGTGAAGGAGTAGTAGATAATTTTATTAGTAAATTAAATTTAGTTGATGAAGGAAAACGAGTTCTTAAAAATATTCTTCACAATGTTGATGATTTTATTGAAATTAAAGAAACTAAAGATGGTTCTGGAATATATCTAAGTCCTAGTATGATTCGGTAATAACCTCAGGACCTTTGGTCCGATCGGCTAAAGCCTCTAAACAAGGTTCTATTCGGTAAAACATTTATTTTATCTTTAAAAATTTTTTTATCTTTAAAAATGAATTCTACAAATTCCGAAAATTTAATTAAATTAAAAATTGCTAATTTAGATTTATTGAATTATCTATTAAACAAAAATAAAAACTCAAATTGTCAGCATATTGGAGATGACATACAAAAAACATTAGAAAACTTTCCTGGATTTATTTGGAGTAAATATTCGAAAGAAAAACATCTTCCTGGTCATTCATATACCGGTCCAGGAACTCGATTAGATATAAGACTAGATGAAAATAATAATCCAAAACCAGGTGAAGAACCAATAAACAGAGTAGATGCCGCAGCTTACAGGCATGATTTAGCTTATCGAAATCATGATCTAAGTTCTCGACATGCAGCTGATAAGAAGATGATTCAAGAATTAGATAGTATTCAAAATCCTACATTTAGAGAAAAAATTGAAAGAATGTTTGTTAAGAAAGCTTTACAAGCAAAAATGCTTTTTGGTCAGGGTTTAAATGAAAATCATGATTCAGACATTTATGCGTCTGAAATTCATAAAGAATACAGAAAGCCTAAATATTTATTGAAAGTAAAAGTATTTAATAAAGATGATATTTGGAGTGCTGATCTTATTCATATGCCAAATCAAGGAGGGTTTAAGTACGCATTGACCGTTATAGATTTATATACACGATATGCTTGGGTAAAGCCTTTAAAAAATAAAAGTGGTCTATCAGTTAAATATGCGTTTGAAGAAATCTTTAAAGAAAGTAATAGAAAACCAAGGAAATTGTTTGTTGATAAAGGATCGGAATTTTATAACCGAAACGTTCAGCCACTATTTGAAACTGTTTATTCAACTGAAAACGCTGGAAAGGCTGTAGTAATTGAGCGATTCAATCGGACGTTAAAAAATAAAATTTTCAAGAAATTTACTCAGCAAGGAAATCAGAAATGGTTGAAAATATTACCAGGAGTTGTAGAAGAGTACAATAATAAAGTTCATTCTGGTATTGAAGAAACCCCAAAGAATGCTTCTGACGACCCTGATTTAATCCGAAAGAAAATATTCGAGAATAATTATTCGAACGAAAATAATAATTTGAATGAGAGTAATCCGAATTTACAGAAACGTAAGCCGAAATTTAAAATTGGAGATAGAGTTAGGATATTTAAATATAAGAATAAATTTGAAAAAGGCTTCGTCGGATACTGGACGAAAGAGATATTTGAAGTTTGTAAAATAAACCAAACTTATCCGATTACTTATGAAATCAAAGATTTAGATAATGAAGATATCAGAGGCCGTTTTTATCAAAATGAATTACAACGAACTGATTTTTAATTATCATTATCATTATTATTGGAACTAACGTTTCGGGAATGAAATTCCCTTATTCAATTCTAACATAATATCAAGAAATGGCACCCCTTTTTGTAATTTTAATAAAACATAAAGACATAATTGACCACAATAAGTAGTTCCCGGTTTTTGAATTTGAAGTGTATTATAAATTCCATTGCCAAGTAATTTTTTGACTTCGTTTGTAGGTGGAAGTCCATAAGAGTCGAACCAATAGTTCTCAGCCTCTGGGCGGTCGAAATAGTAATTATCTCGATTTTTATTAAAGATACCTGCAGACCAATGTACGCCTTTTTGGTCTGAAGTGTGAAGATTCGTTATGAAATTTATAGTTATTGATGGAACTTTGTTCCGGGAACTGAAGGTTCCTGTTGGCTTATTTTTGATCAATTGTAATTCGTCTCTCATTAGAACATCAAAATTCTTTATTCCTAATTCATTTGCGATTTTCTTTAGGTCGAAATTTGTCGTGGTTTGCGTTCCATATAATTTAAAAAACTCCTTTATATTGCTCATTTTATAATTAAAATAATTTCTTATAGGGATCCCTAGAAGACAGAAGGGAAGGGGTATTGATTTCAAACTGTTCTCTAATGTTGACTTTCCTTACTACTTAATCAGAAGAGGGGGTATTGATTTAAAACTGTTCTCTAATGATGACTTTCCTTACTACTTATTCGATTTTGAAATGATTTAATTTAATCTAAATTAAAACGTTACATTGTTACATTTTATTTTCATGAACTCTCATTAAGAGGATATTGTTTGTTTTATCTATATTAAGACAATGGCAACATCTGTTTCCACATTTCTCAAACCGCATGATTGTTTTAGGGATCATACGGGTTGTGCACTCATAACATGGCGTTAAGAACATAAAAACAATCTATTAATTCATTCTCTGCTTTGAGGGAATATTCTGTTGTTATAGCAAGTATTCAATACAATATCGCAGTATCGATAGTCGAGACCAATTGTCGAGCCAAAACCGCAACAATTCTGGTTTTGGTCGGCAGTTTGGTTTTGGATCTGGCCGATGAAATGATTTACAATGCGGTGCAATTTCCTCATTGTCATTCAAGTACATTTAATCATACGCGTCGTCATACCCGTATGTTGTCAAGCAAACTTCATACACCTACAATGCCGCTTTGCTTAGATCACCATTCATAAATTTCACTTAAACACACACACAATTCATAAAACGTGTCGCATTACAATCTTAGTTTAAATTTTATCGTTACAATGGTTGGATCTACTGAAAGATCTGTTCGATTGGAGACAAAGCGGAGAAGAATTCAGAAGTTAACAAGGGAAATCATACATCTGCAAGCACAAAGTAAAATATTCTTACACTTGGATATGAGAAGAATTTTTGAATACATCGGAGACCCGCACATCAATTATAAGACATGATTTTAGAGAGAGAGAAAAAATTGTAATTCACAAATTTTGAAATTCTTAACTTTTATGATTTTTCGGTGTCCTAGAACGGTCATGATTTAAGCAGTGAAAATTGTAATTCTCAAATTTTGAAATTCTTAACTTTTATGATTTTTTCGGTGTCCTAGAACGGTCATGATTTTAGAGAGAGAAAATTGATCTTAATCTCAAATTTTGAAATTCTTAACTTTTATGATTTTTTCGGTGTCCTAGAACGGTCATGATTTAAGCAGTGAAAATTGATCTTAATCTCAAAGTTGAAATTCTTAACTTTTATGATTTTTTCGGTGTCCTAGAACGGTCATGATTTAAGCAGTGAAAATTGTAATTCACAAATTTGAGATTTTGAAAAATTTGAAAAATTGGGTATTTTTAAAAACGCCCAAATTTATGAATTTAGGTCTTCATAACCTGAAAAAATGACCAAAATTCATGAATCTAGTTGTTTTTAAAAAAACCATTTTTGAAAAAAATGGCACTTTTTGAATGGACTAAATTCATGTATTTAGGTCTTAAAATCCTGAAAAAAGGACTAAATTCATGAATTTATGTCGTTTTTAAAGATACTAATTTTTTTGATTTTATGGTGGTCCTGGAACGGTCTTTTTCCCATTACTGTGCTATACTGGCTCTGATTGACCGATTTTCTTTATTTTTGTTTTGCTTGATAGATTTTGGCTTGTAGAACAACATATTACATAACAAAGGAAATAAATGTAATTTTATAAGAGTGAGGTATGATTTTGTGTAACATTCCTAAATGAAGATCACATTATCTACTACTTTTTTATCTATAACAGGAAAACAACTCAATATTCATGCTTGAAATTTCCAACAATGGTATTAGTAAGCACAACTGACATATCTTCCAAATTTCAGAGAAATTCGTTCAAGTTTGCCGAAGTTAGACAAAGTTGAAGTTAAGGCGATGTTTAAGGGTGATCCATTTTTTATGAAACAATCTGTAGAAGCATTTGGTGAAGCCACAGACCGTAGCCTGCTTTGGTGTGCTGGAGAAGCACTGTTCAATAGAATGTGTTTCTTATGTCACGTCGGAACGAATAATCGTTTGAAGGTCTCCTTCAGTGACTTTTCCTAACTTTGTGTTAGCTTTCTCTGATTGGTAGCCGGTTTTTTATAGCCAATATTTTAGCCACAGGAGCCACATGAAAAAAATTTACGACAATTGTTTTTCGACATTTTGTATTTTCACCTCTATTGATAAGAATTTTGAGTTTAATATTATTTTGCAACTTCTATAATCTCCCGTTCAGTAGATATGGTCGAGCAATTATGTTAATTGATGCTCAGATGCTTTTTACCTCGTTGTGATAACTAATATAACATATGTTCTATACATACTACTTATAAATACATGTTCATAATTCAATAACTGAGCGAATTACACAAACTTCTCTAATATTCTCCGATGTTGTTCTGAAAGATCTAGTGATACAATTATTGATACATATAGCTATAAATCTTAATGATGTGATTTCATGAAATTCTGCGGACTATTTTAGATACAATTGCGAAATCTAAAAAAATTATTGTTTGAATATTAAAATGCTATATATAATAACAAGAACTGCTCAAAATGCAAAATCGACAGCATCACCAGATCTGTCGACAGTTTTAGATACAATAACGAAATTTAAAAAAATAATTGTTTTAATTTTAAAATGCTATTTCTTTTAACAAGATCAATTTAGAATGAAAAACTGACATAACAACTGGGATACAGAGAATTTTCTTTCAAGATTGTCAAGTATTTACATTTGAATTAAGTTTATTTATCATCGTTTTGATAATTTTACAATTGAATTGAGGTAAATCTTCAAAATAATCTTACATCTCAGTTCATTAATGAATAATCTCAAAACAAATCACAATTTTATCTTTGATTTGAGATAATTAATGATTGAATGTCGTATTCTCAGCTCACACATGAATTGAAAAAGGTGTATGTGATCCTTTTTTTGTAAATGTTCTATCATACATGACATCGTTGTGACTATAGAGCGGCTTGCCATTGACTCTCAAAAAATGTAATCATCCCGATCATCCACTCCAAAAATTTTACTCCAGATTTTAATCCACTCCAGAAATTTTACCACGTTTATTTTATTTATAATTTTACCAATCATTATTCAATGCCGTTATGTTCCACATCCAGACGCTTCAATTCTTTCTATCCATACACTTGCTTCCTGTCGAACAGCAATATTTCTGCTAATTAAATAGTAAATCGAAGTAACACTTGTCTGCTCTCTAATGGCGGTGTAATTTTTACATCTCTGTGCTACTCAGAATTTCAATTTGTATACTATGACTTCTGTACTTTATGATTTTAATTTTCACTTGAATAAAAGCTTTATTTTTATTATAACTTCGTTTATGTCCATGGATAAGCAAAGCTATGGTGAGACAAGTGTAGCTTTTATCAATTATCAACGTTCCAAAACAGGTAGGCGCTTGCCAAATTGATGCTTGAATTGTCTAGTTTCCTACCATTATTATCTTTAGTGAGACAATTCAAAACAAATTAAGTAATCATCACTGCAAGCAAATGAGACCCGATTAAATGACATTCAACAATTAATCTTTAGACATGGCCTTAATCCTTTCAATTGTATCCTCTCATCACGGCCCTAAAGTTAATACGTGCTGACAATCCGTTATTGCATCTTCGATTTGTATGCGCTGACAGTCAGTGCCGGGCTCTTAGGACATGAAATAACTAGCTCTTCTGTTCCAGTGTTCAAGTCGTCATGCTTTATTTCCTTCTTAAAGAAACGGAAATCATGTGTTTATTGTTTACGATCATAATAATCAAACGTTTTGGACACTGTCTTTGCCGAAGGGTGAGGGCACAATGTCAAGATCTGAAAGCACCATGTTATGAGTCAGTGCAAACATAGAGGGTTTGTTTGAAACTGACCATAATCTACCCCTCTCGAGGACTTCGCATTCGACTATCTTCTCGTGAAATCCACCATATTGATAAGCCGTAACCACATTCAAAGCTTTATCCGATAATCGGCTTTTCGAGATGAACTTGGTTGCATGAAATCGCGATTATTATGGCAATGAAATAGCGTAGTAAACGGGCGCCTCCATTTTGTATAAACAATCTTTGGAAGGAAGCACGTTTGTAACTCGAATAAAGAGAAGTTGCACCGAGATTCCTATGCGTTCTTCGTTGAATTATTATAATGGATAGTAAACGTTATGACTCAAAGAAGTTCATAGATCAACTCAAGAGAGAATTGGGACAAGCGATAAAATGTGAGGAGATCCGGCGAGTGAGAAGTATACTGAGTAGTATTCGTTCTTCGAATTCTAGTCTGGCTAGTGAACCACTGGAAGCTAATGGATACACAGCCCTTCATCTCGCTACGGCGTGCAACTTTGAAGAAGGCGTTTCTATGTTGCTTGATTATGGTGTTCAAGTAAATGCGACCTCATCGTGGGGTGAAACTCCATTACATGTGGCATGTGAATCCCAATTCGGAGGGGTTGTGGATTCCCTTCTTCAATCCGGTGAATGTGATGTTGATTTGAAAACTCGAGGCAGAGAGGAAACGGCACTTATAATTTGTGCGAGAGTAGGGAATTCCAACAGCTTGAAAATGCTATTACAAAACAATGCCAATGTTGATTTGGCGGACAAGGATGGAAACTCAGCTTTGCATCATGCTGTCCTAAAGACAAGGTAAGATTGATAAAGTCTAGACATTTAGTTGCATAGCAGCACTAAGGACAATGTTAGCAAAAATTGTGCACAACAATTAAATTGCAATAAATTGGTCGCAATTAATTGAATGATGCTATGCTATCAAAGAATTGCAATTAATTAATTGCTGTCCGAAAAAATGCGATTAATTGTTTTTATAGATCGTGAATTTACATGGAGCAGACTGACTCATCGCACTGTCAGCGATTTTTTTAAATATTACAACAGGTTACTAGTCCTATCGCCAGTGGCGTATCCAGAAATTCCTCCATGGTGCGGAGCAAATTATATTCACTCGCAACTATGGCATGTAATGCAATAGTAAATTATTGCTAGCTTACTTACTGAATTAATCTAAAATAGCTTGACTCGTCATATACTGACTTACACTCATATATATGATATATTTATACTATACTGACAGTATCTTCCATAGTCAAATATTGTACAGAAAAATTTAAAAAAGAACAGCTACCTGCCAGGCTATTACGATTTAAGTAGGTCATGCTAGCAAGCAGAAGTGCAGGTAATTTCATGATATATAGGGTATAAAATACTATTTAGTTACTTGAGAATTTTTTGGATGGAGCATGAGTATAAACACAAGCTTTATTGAAGCGGCATTTCTTGATTCTTTTTATAGTTAGACTCGGAGATGCTGAAAGATAGACCGCCACCCTCTAATAGAACGCCACGAGAGATGGCTGAAAAATAGATATTGCACGTTTTGCCATATTAAATGACTGTAATTAATTGATAATCGTAAAATAGTTAATTGGTTTGCTTCCTGAAGAAATAGAAATTAATTGATTGCTCATCCCAATTTGATTGGGTTAAATTTTTCGCAACCCCTAGCTACGGGCATTTAATTCCTTCCTACCATAGTTAAAATATTATTCCCATAAAGTCGACTTCGCATTTGATTAAGCAACCGAAGTTTGAGCGAAAACTTGTTTCGTACTTTATTATTCATAGGATATCATGCGTAATAGTCGTGCTGGACACCTTGCACGCATAGAAGATAAAGAAAAAACTACGATTTCGATGATGTTTTACTAAGCTAAAATTAAAATAAATTCAAAAAAAAATTCTGAAATAAATGAGAAAATCCCCTTTTCAAAAAGAGCGGCCCTGTTCAAACAGATGCCTCCTGTCACTAGTTCAAAAATAAATAGAAGCACGGGGTTTCTGATCGATAATAGTTTAAGAATGTATCAAAAAAGTTTAAAAATTGAGGAGCATGATACCCGAAAAACTAAATCTTTTGATAAAAATGCTTTCGCTGTGTGCTGATAGTTTTTACTTTGCCCAATTATACCTACTCTGTACCAACATGTTATTATACTATTATTCATACTATCGTCAAGAGTCATAATATCCTTGGGTTATTGTTCTTCGAAATATTATCTTTGCTTGCTTACAGTGAGTGGTCTGTGAATGAAATAATTAACCACGACTTTTCGAAATAGAACTGCCTCATGGATATGTTTGCTTTATTCTAGATGACTAGAGACAGAGAAAAACTTATTCTTTTCAAAGTAGCCCTAAAATTTAATCGTTTAGTGAGTCAACTGTGATCAAATTTTACTGAGGCTGTGGAATACAGAAGCTCTAATTTTTTTTGCAAAGAAGTTCTAAAGTAGAAGTTACAAGAATTGAATTTTAGTCATTATCGAAGATGTTAAGCGAAGTAGGTAAATAGCTCGCACGACACCGGATGAAATAGAGGTAAGCATGTCCCTCTAACCAAATTTGGACCTTGGGTTTTGGGTCGACCTTGGGTAAGTGATACAAAAGTTGGGTTTTCTATTAATGGTGCATTATACAGATCAAGTTACAAAAATTAATATTTTGATTTGAATCTTAGGAGAGCTACAGGATAGGAGCATAAAGTTATGATATTTTATCAAATTTCCACTGTATTCACAGAATATTTCAAAAATGAAATTCTTGTGATTATTAGCTATTTCATTCTGGGCTTGACAATACCGCGCATTGAAAGTTCATACATATGGCTGTATTCTACTGTAAGGCTACATGTATTTTGTTGCATTTGTGCATAATGAATTTTTATATATTCCATATATTTTATATCTTCGCACCCTTAACTTTCGGCGATAGCCGACATTTATCCAAAAAAATCATTCCGATTTTGTATTCTAAATATGTTTAACGATGCACTTACTGCGCAGCTATAATATTTATCAAGTTTGTTTATATTTCTGAATGATCAAATGAAAACAATTGCTTTGCTATGAGCAATGTGTAACTCAATCATAATTAAGTCAAAGATCTTCAATTAGTCAGTATATCAGTGTAGATTAAATTAAAAGAAAAATTTATACAAGGTGGCCATAAAGTCGCGCACCAAGCCATATTTGACATCCACTCTAGCTAGAAGCAATCACACCTCAATCACACTTTCATAGAATGACAATTTGTTCTCTTCATTTCATGAATGAACGTAATTCGATGTAGATGACAACGCACCGATGATGACATGAGTGTTACTCTGAAATCGAATAAATGGAAGTAACAATGGCTTCTTAATCACAGCTAGCGAGCATGTCTTTGACAATTGAACACAGAATTGAAATTATCTTACTTTGTGGGCGAGAGGGTGCGACAAACAGGTCTGTTGCTGAAGCGTTTAATTCAAAGCATGAAGGAATGAATGTTAGTCAATCTTCAGTCGGTCGGTTACTCTTGAAGTTCAAAGAGACAGGTAGTGTTCAGTACAAAGAGCGAAGTGGACGTCCAAGAATATCTGATGAGACAAGAATAGCCATTCTTGATAAAGTTGAACAGTGACAACAAAGGTCTGTCGTAATTCATTGAATATCGAAAGAGAATGACAGCTATTAAGTCAATACAAGACACCAACACCCTTGATTCCCCGACCGCACTCGCCTGATCTAGGAATCGAACCGAAGTCCGCGGTGGAGACGAGCTCGCACCTTCTTCACTAGGCCACGCTGACGGTTCAAAAGGAATGCGAGTGAAGGCATTCCTAATGCTGTCGATATCACTTAGAGATGACTTCTGCCTTCACTCGCATTCCTTTTGAACCGTCAGCGTGGCCTAGTGAAGAAGGTGCGAGCTCGTCTCCACCGCGGACTTCGGTTCGATTCCTAGATCAGGCGAGTGCGGTCGGGGAATCAATGGTGTTGGTGTCTTGTATTGACTTAATAGCT
Organism: Prostheceraeus crozeri; assembly: GCA_907163375.1. Lineage (NCBI taxonomy): Eukaryota > Metazoa > Platyhelminthes > Polycladida > Euryleptidae > Prostheceraeus > Prostheceraeus crozeri. The sequence goes on from CAJQUW010010350.1 coordinate 11,001, forward strand.
GTCATTCTCTTTCGATATTCAAAGTTGAACAGAGTCCAAAGAAGTCCGTGCGCAGATCATCTCATGAAACCAACGTTCCCCGATCCACGATGCAGAAGATAGTCAAAGAAGAGCATTTCCATCCATACAAGCTTCAGATTCTCCAAATGTTGCAGGAAGACGATTCGGATCGACGCGTGGAAATGTCGACATGGTTTAAAAACCAACTGGATGAAGATCCTGACATGGTGCATCAGAAAGTTCTCTTCAGCGATGAGGCTAACTTCTACCTGAATGATGAAGTGAACAAGCAAAACTGTCGCTACTATGCGCGGGAGAATCCACACTGGATGCAAGCCACAAAAGAACATAGTGGAGTGAAACTGATGGTCTGGTGCGGTCTGTTGAAGGACCATGTTTTAGGACCCTTCTTTTTTGACTCAACGCTTGACGGCAGCAGGTATCTCAAAATGCTGCAAGAAGTACTTCTGCCCCAGCTAGACTCAATTGGAGAAGGTCGACCTGAGTGGTTCATGCAAGATGGAGCGCCTCCACATTATGCCTTGAAAGTGCGTGACTGGCTGGATCGAAACTTCGGAAATTGGATTGGTCGAAGGGGGACAGTTGAATGGGCTCCACGCTCCCCTGACCTGAATCCCATGGATTTCTTCTTTTGGGGATACACAAAGCATCTAGTGTATTCCGAGCGCATGAATGACCTGGATCATTTGAGAACTCGAATTCGGGATGCCTGTCAGCAAATCAACGGTGATTCAAGTTTGCTCAATCGAGTGTTTGATAACTTTCACCGTCGGCTTGATTTATGTCTGGCTGCTGAAGGGCAGCATTTTGAACATTTGTAAATCTAAATTTCTTTGTTTACAACTAATTCATGTTCAGTACAAAATACAAGACTGCACTTCGTTTACTTGATTTCATTCATTTATTTAAACTTGGGCTTAGGTTTTGGGTTTTGACCCAAGTTATTGCCCAACCTTGCTCGAACAACAGGGTATTCTGACATTGCATACTAATATAAGTTTTTTTTGCTGCAAAAACCTAGGTCGTTACAAAACAGAGAAGTGATGCACGATGATTAATGGTGTTAATCGGATCTTTCATTATCCATATAATCCGGATCATCTTAAAATTCCTAATTTTACCGAAACAATTACAATTTTTACTATATGAAACTGCTATTGAAATGATAATATGTTCAGTTAATGTTAATGAGTTATGCTATATAAACACAACTATTGTATTTTCTAATATTTCCTTTCATCTTTTAGATATGAAATAGCCAAGGAACTTTTGATGGCTGGGGCTGACGCCAAGTTAAAGAATTCCCAACAAAGAACTCCTCTGTACATAGCCATGAAGGTAATGAACGACGCTCGTCTCACGGAAATCCTTGTCAAACAGCGAGCTGCTGCGGCCACACGTGGAGGTGGCGGAGATAATGTCAGTGTTAGTCACACCAAATGGGACAGTAAAACCCGAAATCCAGCGTTTCCACATCGCAGAACAGCAGTTTCCAATATAGCAGCTCTGAATAAATCAGAGACATCTTCGAATTCGAACACTGCAGTTCCAAATGGTCCTGGTGCTTCAATTCGTGCCTCGAGAGCATCAATGTTCCGGTCACAGTTTCAGAGCGAGAAGACTGTGGAAACGAATCACCAGCCGATGTCAGAGCGTCCCGTGGCCCCTACATCGCAGATCCACGGGGGAGGTCGACATATGTCTTATCAGCCAGCCAGAAAACGTGGTTCGGAAGACGAGGCCGCCGCAGACTTTCGAAGTCGTCGAGAAAATATGCGAAGCGCATGTGTACAGACTGGACCTGAGGTTGAAAATTCATTCCAACCTCGTGGACAGTCTATTCTTCCTAATATGGATCAGAGTGAGGTATATCCAATGCGATCGTCTCCCAAAGGCATTTGTCTAATTTTCAACAACGAAACCTACTGGCATGATGACTTTAAGGTGAGACTCTTAATACCTTTTCAAAAGCAAAACGACTACTATTATCAGATCAAGTAATACAACAATTCGCAGTTGTCATGTTGCGAAAACGTCTTGGATGGACATTGCTTTGATTATTGAAAAGAACCAATGAGGAAGATCTAGCTTTCAAACTATTATATTTCTTGATGTATACTTTTACTGTACACCTATAGGTCATCTTCAGGCAAGTGAATCATGCAGTTGCATTCACATGAACATACATAGTTTGAAGGTATTCGAACAAAAGAAGAAATATCTAATATAAAATATATAAACATGACAAGAGAAAACGCGACAGGTAGCATTAGGTTACCCCATTGTCTATCAGTTGCTACTAGCAAACATGATAGCTTGAAATGACAGGAAGCATAGAGCAGTCAAATCGCAGATTCAATTGTCATAGATTATATTTTCCATAGTGTAATTAATAATTTTGATTAACTATCTTTTTGGGACATGTAAATTGACGCATAATTTCTATCATGTTACAATTAAAAATACTTCTAGCAATCAACTAAATGCTGTTTTTTGGTAAATTGCCATTAGAAATGTAATTGACTAAATTTTAAAGATTTGTACGTACTTGTGCATTCATCTTATAATCAGTTAGAGCACGGTATCTTCTAGACAGATTTTGGTTTTTGCAATTGATAAATTCTTGCAGCTCTTTGAGCTGCTAAACAGTGTCAAACGAGATTTTTTCGATAAGTAATGGTAGCTTTTTTATCCGCTCATTTTCAATTGTATGGAAATAGATTATCAAGTAATTCAAACTTGAACTGATGCAATCTATGTAAATTGATAATCAAGCTCATCATGTAGATAATTTTATTCACAAAATTAGTTGTTGTCAATAAGTGCTGAAAAATACTATTCTGCTAATCCAGCAGCTAATGTTCAATCAAACTGACTAATAGCCGCATAGCATTACCGTTCTGAATTCAAAAGTTTGAATTGACTTATTTTCCAAAATGTAGACCTTACTGATCGCATCTGCGGGGTATGAATTGTAATTTTGACTAATTATATTACTGACGACACTACCGATAATTGTAAGTGTGATAAATAATTGAATTTTTGCAAATATGTAACCTTGAAAGCATTCATTGTGTTAAAAGTATCATCTTGTGCATTTTCTTTGCACCTCGTGAAAATATCGTTGAGATTCATACGAAATCTCATTAATTATCAGTGCATTTCATTTTGTAATCTAATGAAGCTCAATAGATATCATTTATCCGTTTGATTAAATTCAACTTAAATAACTTTGCACTGCTGTAAGTAATAAGTGCAGCATTGTGTGTTTTGAAGCATTAAGAAACTTCCTCAAGGCGATTTCAATTTATTTTCAGGAAAGGGCTGGCGCAGACATTGACGAAAGGCGACTTACTGTTCTATTCAATACATTGAATTTCAAGGTAAAGATTCATAAGAATCTCAACGCCGCTGAAATTTTCTGGGAAGTTGTAAACATTGCAAAGAATACGGACCACAGCAAATATAGCTGCTTCATGTGCTGCATCCTCTCTCACGGATCGCTGGGGACTATTTATGGTGTGGATGGAGATAGCTTCAGAATCTCAGATTTAACAGTTGCTTTAACAGCAAGTCGGTGTCCATCCTTAGCAGGAAAACCAAAGATGTTTTTCATACAGGTAAATGACTCTTTGCTTCCGTGAGGAATTTTCCTACGATATTGAATTATATTGTTCAAGTATACGTAACATAGAATAAAATAATGAAAACTGCCTATTCCCTGCATAATAAAAAGGATAATTTTCAGCATTTTGAGCAATTTTTAGCATTTTGATGAGTTTGACCTATAAATGTGAAAACTTAGGCAACCGTTAGTGCATAGGTTACGATTAGATGCTTAAAACTGTCGGAAAAATCATTGTGTATTTTCTCATCTTTTCATCCATCGCTCCATCCAAACATAAACTTAGCTTTTATAATCTAAAATCAAATTCATAAATAGACTAAACTTTGTATACCTGTGAGACATCGCAGAATGAACTACCTGAAATCAGTAAAATCCATCGAACGAGCAGTCTCAAAAGTAGTAATTGAGTACCAAAAATTCCAACAAACGCTTCAGTGAAGAAATTATTCAGCAGTCAAAGAGTCATTCATTCAAAGTTACGCAATCATCTCAGCAAGCTGTAAAGTTAATCGAAACATCCTTCTACAGAAGATTGATGGCTGAGGATGAAGTGAAGCATACTTTCCAAGTAAACAAACGGTCGTTATCGATGAAAAAACTTGAACGTGTGTGATTCTAGTCAGATATGAAAAAAAGGAAAGCAGCATATGTAAAATGAGGCTCTTCCGGTTTGCCAGGTCATTAAATGACAGCGAACAATTGGCTATGACATGCAGTTTATACTACTGCAACTTCAAGTCTTGTTGATTACTTACAATGAAATATTGGAAAAACATAAAAAACGCAAAAACTAAAAAACGTTGAATGAATTTTTTAACCCTAGTGACATTTCATGATTACTTTCGAATAAGTTGTGTTTTATCTGTCAATTTTGATGTACGACGTATGCTGTCTGCATGGAAAGGGTAGTGGTTGATAGAGCTGGGTGAAAACTGAAAATATGATTTTAGACCTGTTGTAAAACTAATACACTTTGACATCGATATTCACTCATCTGCAGCTCGACGTAGTGTATTAGAAAACAATAGAATTGCATATCGACTACTGAAATCGCAGTTTCTTACTGACACTATGAAGATCGAGGAAAGGTTTAACTGGTGCAGGCAGTATTGACATTGGACAGCTGAAGATTAGAGTAAAATCATCTTCAGTGACGAAAGCTCATTCGAACTACAACCGCCATCATCCTGTTCGTTCGTCACAATTGTGGTCAAACTCCTAATGAAAATCATTTTCAGCAAGGATTCCGTCATCCAATAAATGTCATACTGTAGTCCTGCATTTCAATTTATGGCCCAGGTCGAGTGCATGTGGTTGAAGGTACGATGAATTCCAGTCAGTACAAGGAGGTAATTTCACATTGCATAGTACCCTAAATGATCGAATGGTCTGGCACAGAAAGCTAATGGCTTCAATAAGACCTTGCAGATTGCCATTTGCCACACATCAAGACGGGTGAATGATTTTTTCCATGCGAAAATGTGCACCTTCTGACATGGCCCGGTAACTCACCCGACCTTTCGCCAATTGAAAGCATGTGGGACATTGTGAAACCGACGGTTAAGAAAAAAGTACTTCGTCCCAATTCTGAGCTTATATATACGAGATGGGCAAGATCAGATGAATTAAACCCATGTGTGAAGTACTTTCTTCCTCAATGCTCCAACGTGCATCAAGGCCTGTGGTGGACCTATAGACTATTGAGTTCATCGCTCTATGACTCGTATGTTCGTTTAAGTCTCTTAGATGGAAGTTAGACTCTTATTTTTATGAAGTAGAATGATGGGCAGAAAAAGAATACTTTCTTGTTTTGATCATGTGATGCAATTCTATTGCACAGTCCAGTATGTCATCTGGTTATCGGCATATGTAGAGGATGAAAGAGGATGAAAGGTTTAGATTTTCTATCGCAGTTTTTCAATATAATTATGCCATTTACACAGAAAACAACTAGCCTGGAGGTGACATTGCTATATTCCGACGGTTTAGCATTTACATTACAGGACTTTGTCATGGATAAGTGAAGAGTTTGAATGAAAAACACGATAAACGCCATATTGCTCATTTTGAGTTAACCTTAATATTTTGATGTCAAACTTTTAAGTAATTTTACGACCCCTAGTAATTGAGTGGCTTATGGTAATATGTTTGCATTGTTATTTGAAATGGCATGATCACAGAGTTGTGCTCCTTTGCACATACACAGACAAGACAATTTATCTCTGTACCTGATTGTTGCTTCGCCTCCAAGATATTTAGTAATAACACACATATTAAAAAATGACACATTTTGAACATTCACAGTTCTGTTTCAGTTATGGCTGGCGAAAAATTTGCTAGGTTTTGAACTTGCTTAGCAAAACTGCAGTATTTTTAATGAAAAACTATTCAAGTTTCACATTACTTATGATAATAACTAATTAATTAATTGACTTTTTTGGTATAAATCTCACACATTCAGATCGGTTAGCGTCTCAAGACCTAGGAGACTTGCCAAGTCTCATAGACAGTGTTTTTAAGGTGTTCCACGGGTCACATTCTGCACCCTGGATTTTGAACATTCATCCGTTACATGTAGTGAACCCTAGCCAACACTGTCAATGCCCAGAATTCATCTCAAGATAGCTCGCTAACATGGAGAATGGAGAGAAGAGATACGTTATCGTTATCAACACTCGTAAGATGCATTTCAGCTATAATCAAGGTAGCCTTTTCTTCTTGCTTTTCTTTGTACGACCTCCGACTGAATAGTGTAGAAAATATTTGATCGACTCTGATCATTATGAAAATTTAGAATCCAATAGTTCACTGCTAAATGCTAAATTTATACTGCATTCATGACTTCTGTTTTTGCTTATAAATCCTGAGTGCGTTAGGCCTCAGCCAAACTGCGAGCTTTTCCAAGCGTTTCCGAGCAAAGCGTTTAGCAGCAAATATAAAGTCTTCATTTCATCTGTTGTAGACTGCCACACTGGGAGCAAAGCAAACCAGAGCGATTAATGCCTTACGGACATACGTTTGCTTGAGACGCTCGGGACGCTCGTGTTTGCTTTGCTTTCAGTGTGGCTGAGGCCTCAGGCGTACACTAATGAAAGTCGATCTTGAGACGGTTTGAGTGTGACCTGTGGGAGTGATCAGATGACCCGTTGCAAAAACATTTAAAAAAAACCTGCTCATGGAGATCGAGAGTTCCACGCAGGATTTGAGCACTGCCAAGGAGTGCTGCTTTCGTCAATTCCGGCATGTGGTGTGCTCCAGGAATCTTGATAAGTTTCAACCTTGATGTGTAGGCACCCAAGGCGCCGACAACAACCGGTACAACTTCAACATTTGTGTTCCACAACTTCTTTATTTCTAAGCGGAGGTCGTGGTACTTTGTGATCTTCTCCTTCTCTTGTATATTTTTGTCGTCGGGGACTGATAGTTTTCCTTTGGATCTTATCCATCACGATTATGTCTGGTCTTCTTGCACTTTAGTGGTCAGTCCGCACTTTGAAGTCCCACAAGATCTTTGTATCATCGGTTTCTATCACCGATTGAGGGTCGTGCTTCCAATATTGATCCACCACATCAATTCCTTTGTCCTTACAAATCGCTCTCTGGCAACTTCGTTATGTCTGCGGAAGTATTCCGTTCCTGCCAGCTTTGAACAGTCAGTCAGGGTGTGAGAGACAGTTTCGTCAGTTGCTTTGCAAAGTCTGCATTTCGGGTCTGTTGAAATCTTTAGGATATGTTCTTTATGCGCCTTCGTGTTGAGAGCCTGATCTTGTGCGGCTGTTAGTAGTGATTAGGTCTCAATCTTTAATTTGACAGTTGTTAGCCAATTGTACCGTGCTTCTTTTGTTGTAATGTCCTTGGTTTGGCTGAAGTATTGCCCATGCTGAGGCTTCTGATACCACTTTCTTTGTCTGTCGTCCACTTGTGCTGAGTTCCATGTTTAGAATTTCTCGGGCCTTTGCTTGGTTTGCAAATCTGATTTCACCACCAGCAGCAGCGGATCGTCTTGAGCATTCCATATATATTCGTTGAGGCTCCTGTCAAGCATATATTCGTGTATTATATTTATTATTATTAATAATAATATTATTATTTATTAATCAATGAATTAAATTAATAAGAGACAGATATTAAACGACACTGAATATATGGATACCTTTAAGATGACTGTGTAATCATCACTGTTGACGACTTGTTCAGTTTACAGAAGCACTGTCAAAATAATCAATGGGCCTACTTATAATCAATGATACTGATACGACATCATGAAAGTGAGTGGAGAAAGATGACGGCGTCATTCCAGTTCTGATGAGATAATTATTGACCACAGTCCATAACTTAAATTGCTGCATTTGAAATCAGTGATGGGCCTAATAGGTAATTTAGATGATTCAGATGTTTTTTTAGATGAAGGTTAAATCCGCGATTGCATGAGTCAGTTTACAGACATGAACAAAATTAAAGCTAGCCATTTGCTAGTTTCTAAAACACTGTTTCCATTATAGTTTGCTCCTATGATCGACAATGCATGACATCATTTTATTTTCAAAATGATATAAAATTATATCATTTTACGAATTTCATAAAACGATATCATTTATATCATTTTATTTTTTCTAGTGAAAATATGCAATTTTTTAGTGAAATATATGTAGGTCTACACCGTAAATAGATCTAGTCATTCGAATTTTTCACACTGGTTCCATGCTACTTTTACTGCACTTAGCAATGAAATTGAAATAATATAGCATGCAGCATCGATATATTCCAAACAATGGAAGACCGAAGGAAGCAGTTTAGTCATGCAAAGCTTCTTACATATCAAAACTTAGGTAGGGCCTATGGCCTATACTTAAGACATCGCAATTTTTGGTATAAGCTTTATACACTAGAATTACAAGTATATTTACAATATGCAGTTGGTTATTTTATAGTATAATATAATAATAATATATTATAAGCTTTTTTTATAGTTTACAATTCACAATCTCATAGTTCACATGAAGGAGCTTTTTCTCTAACGGCAAATGCAGAATAATTCAGTGTCCCTCCAACCCTGAGATGATACTAACTTTCGCGATGAAAGATTATGCAGATACATGCAAGCTAAATTGTACATTTTATTTTCAGTCGTGCCGAGGCGATGAATATCAGTCTGGCCTCAATGACTATCATGACCACGATGCTCTACGCAACGGGGAGGTGTCACGAATGGTCCCAGATCATGCGGATTTTTTGCTTGGTTATGCAACAGTTGCAGGATACCGAGCACAACGTCATCGCAATGAAGGCTCAGTTTACATTCAAATTCTGTGTAATCATCTGGAAAAAGAGAGCAAAACTAATGATCTTTTAAGTATTCTCACAAAAGTTAATGCTAAAGTCGGACAGCACAACTTTGACTCCCCTGAAGGTGGAAAATATAAACAAATGCCTGAAGTGAGACACACATTGACGAGGAAGATAATGCTTGCTTGATTCTTCCAAAAATCTCCCAAAGATGACGATGACAAGGGTTTGATGATTCTTTATGCACCTTCTTGTCGAATCAAATTCCAATCTGCAGACATTTGACTGAAACATTTCATAACGAAAATTGAGCACGCCCTCAATTGTTACTTGATTTTATTTTTCTGCATTGATTAAAGATTCGTTAATGAACTTGGCTTTCATTTCAATAACCAGAGATCGATTAAGATCCAGTTTTGGATGTCTACTGTAATGGAATATTAAAAGATCAATAAAAAAACCCCGTCGCTTCATCATTGTTACGGAAGGTCAGAGTTTTAGGGAGAAAGTGAATTTCGTCTGTGAAAGCTGAGATAATTCTGCAGGGGAAGTCAATATTATCTTCTCCTTGACTGGTCAACTTGAAATTCGGCAGAATAGTGAAGAATACGTTGCAAAACAATATCATGCATGCCTCATGATTAACCGTATAAGTTTATTTTAAAATATATGGCCATAGAGTAAGCATATTAGGCATGGTGGCAACTTAGCATTTAATAAATCCCCAATGTACATACAGTTTCGATTTCATTAAATGAACATGAGTCAAGACCAAGTCGAGACATCGAACCACCTGTGAGATATGCAAACTTTTACACTTTTGGAGAAATGTACACGAATTTGACTGATCATGATAGCAATACAGAATACAGAATAAAGCATAGTATTCCACAAATCCTACATGTCATGACAACTTGGAGTTGTTGAATTAGCAATTCCATCAATAAAAGCTCAGCTTTATTACAAAGATTTATATTTTCTTAAGCGTGATCATATCACAAATTTTCACTGAAAGAGCAAGACATCATAATCAAGGAAGCTGATCATAACTAACTTAAAAAATGTCAATGGGTCCACATTCTTTCTTGAACTAGATTCAAGGAAAGACGCCTTGTGAATCATGAAATCATGCCGCTGAAAATTGAATTAAAAACATGACATCTCAGTCAAGAAATAGCTCTCAATAAGATCTCAACTTATCCTGGAAGACTTGCATGGACTTGTATATAATTCAGCTCATGATAATCCTTTGATCGTCAGCCTAAATTCTGCTTAATTAAGATGCCTGTTAACAAATATTCATTCCTTTTGATATCCAACTTGTTTCATACTAGTCATAAAGGGGTTTCATGTCGGTAGTATATAAATTTGCAAAAATGTAGCTTTATAAAAAACTGCTCAAATAATTTGTTTGGAACACAGGAACGTAATCTCATCCAAGAAACTGAATATTTTCACATAAAAAGTTTTACTGTATACAGACACTTTTTGAGTCGACATCCTACCTTTATATATACTTACTCTATGTACTCGTATATAGCAGAATTATGTGGCTGATGAAAAGTTGCAAGAATGGATAAGTCGGGTTTAGAAGAATGCCTCTTTATTTATTTACAGGCCAATGTGGATTAATTTTAATTTTCTTGTTTATGATTTTATGATTCACTAATACTTCATGTCATGAATAGTTTGGTCTATCTGTCCCTGATCTATCACATTAGATTCGTGTCTAAAATGCATCCTACAGACTTCCTCCAAAAAGAAGGTGGCCTCCCTCTTTGAAGCAAAATCTGGTGCTGCCCATTTCTCTATCTGCCTTCTGTAAAGCGTAACGCGGCAATTTTCTTTTGCTTGACTTCATCGTTCCAACCAGAGCAAGCTCCGTCATCTTACGAAAGACAAACGTGTGTAGAAGCTGTCAGAGGCCTACATTTTGCGGTCATTGTCTTCTACTGAGCGGATGAGTTTACATACGGTATCGAATGAAAGTGATTTCGTCATAATCCTTTGAGACCTGAGCTATCATTGCTGCATTTTCTATGATGTAGGCCCATCGCAGACGTCTCGCTGGCTTCATTTGAATCTTCTTCCATGTCGGATGGAAATTGCTCATAATCATCAGCATATCTGTCCCATGGCATTTGTGGCCGTATTCTGACGCCGTTGTCTTTCCACCACTGTTTTTAATCGAATCTTATCCAAAGAGTGTTTCAATACTCGGGTCATGCAGAACTTCATTGGATGTATTCATATACAAAAGGTCCCGGTGAAAAAAACTGTCGGTGAACTGTCGGTCCATTGTCGGGAAGCCGACTCGGCATAATGACGGCAAAGGTCCTAATTCCCCGACTATCTGCCGACGAATCGGTGAGCCGACAATTCCCCGACTGTTTCGCCGACGCACTACCAACAATTCCCCGACAGCCTCCGACAATTCCCCGACAGCTGCCGCCGACAATTCCCCGACAGCCGCCGACATCTAATTATATGTTCACATTCTTTTGATGAAATTACAGTTATAGCCTACTTGACGTTGTAGCAAAATATTGAAGAAATTTGCTGTTATTAGTGATGAATATTGTTGATCAAAGTCATCCTGCTACGAAATGCTCCAAGGATTAACAGCAGAAAAACTCATGCGGCTAAAACCAAAACATTCGAAGGCAGTGACAAGAATAGCCCTACAATATTTATACATTATAAAAATGCTGCTGATCGGTGTCATCCTGCTACGAAATGTTCCAAGGATTAACAGCAGAAAAACTCAATGCTGCTAAAACCAAAACATTCGGAGGCAGTGACAAATAATCGCACAAGAAATTACTTTAGCGACTCACCTCAAAAGTAAATGTCGGCCTACAGAACAGTGGTATGCTTCTCTGCCATCGGTTGTGCTGGCTTGGTAGTGTCCGGTCTCCATTGATGATATCTTTTTGAGACACAACGACTACGGTCTAAAATGCGCAGTAAGATGCTTGATGCAAAAAATATTGAATATTATTGACGCATAAAAAGAAGTTATAGAATTTAACATAATTAAAATAAATAGGAACATAGTACATGTACATCTAACATAAAAAATAGGAAAACGACACGAGCTTTTATTCACTTCAAGTAAATCTGCTGCTTAAAATCAATAGCATTATATTAATTACCCGACCTGCTGTCACATTTATTTCCCGGCAAAAAATAATAAAACGACACAATATGTATTACATGAGCACTAGAAAAGTTCCGATGAAAAATGTGTCATAAAACAAATGACGAGATTAGGATAGTAGTTAGAATTGCGGACGCACTGATAGTGGATACGAACATGGATAGGAACATGTGTTCCGAATTGCCAATGCGAACATGTTCCGAATTGCGAATGCGAACATGGATATGAACATGTTCCGAATTGCGAATGGATGCGAACATGGATAGGAACATGTAAATAGGAACCGCGTTCCGATTGATAGGCGAATTGAGATCATACTCAATGATTCGGAACGCCTTGTTCCGAAATTGAATTAGAGTATGTGAATTAGAATAGGGATGCGAACATCTATTTCGGTACTTAAACAGGTGTTTGTTTTGAGACTGCTTGCTCAAATGCGACAATTGTGGCCATTGTGACTATGATGACAATTTTATTTATTTTCATAACTAGGTTAAGTTATAAATACGTGGAAGTTGCTTGATGGTTAGTTACCCAATTTCATGGATTGTTGCAAGAGACCTTGGTTATTCGCTAAAGGCTATAGAAACTGTTACAAATCTAAATGAAAATATCAAAGCTGGTGATTTAGTTGAACGACTAATGGATCAGGATGAGCATACCATGAATGCTAAATTGGATCGTAGTTGGAAAGAAGATTTCTCAATGCTACATTATAAAGACAGTGAAATTAGGAGGATGAAATTGGAACTTTCTGAAACGGAGATAAAAAAAGTGAAACCTTCAATTGATTTATCAAAATGTTCTAACAATGAAAGTGACTTCAGAAAGAAATTAGAAACAGAGACGTTTAAACTATTATGTGAACGGAACTGCATTAGGTGTTTTGAACGGGAAAAATCCCTTCTCTTGTTACCATGTTCTCATTTTGTCATGTGTTCTACATGCTATATACCTTGGAAACTACATTTTGTCCCCTTTGTGATGAAGAAATAATTTCAACAGTCACTGTATATCGTTCATGATGAGTCATCATGCGTGTCTGTGATTGGTTGCTATTGTGCAGCTTTTGTATATAAGGTTATTACACTTCTATTACAACCATACTTGTTGAGGATTGTAGACATTAATAAACATGCCATTTACCACGATCATTCCTGTTTCAATTATTCACAAAGACAATCTGTTTACTAGCAAGATTTTCTACTCTGCAAATGATGTTATTGGTTACAAAGCTGATCTCATAGATCTGATGGAGGATATTGTCACATTCTATCATTGTGAAGATGATATTGAACTTCAGAAACTCTTAATGAGGACATTGACCAATGCCCTTACGCGAGTACTACGATTTTGGCTCGATGAAGTGTTCAAGCCTCTGAGTTTGACGGAAGCTATTCCACAGAGTTCTCGTTGCTATTGTGAAATGAGAACACGGAAATTGAAGACTTGTTTGCATGATATAATCGTATTTAGCCACTATGAGGAAAATGGTGGTAAATTCAAGGTGGACATGTTTACCGGACCCCCGTCGATGAGCGTCAATGTGGCAGTGCAAGATGACCGGGACATAATCAAGTTTAGAGCGTACTATGCTAATCTTTTAAAAGTCTTCGCTTCAAAACCATGCTGTTCATGCTGTCCTCTATCAAAGGATTTAATGTGTAATATAGAACAGCTTATAACTGCAACGACACAGACCTTGAGTGATGTTGATGACTACGACCTACCATCTGTTACCGTTTGACTTTGTTGCATGGAACTAAGCAAAAATGTATATTTTCATAAATGCTTTGCTTTTAACACAATAAAAATGACTGCAAAACGAAAGGCATCTTTTTCTCGGAAGAATGGTTCTTTTAGACCTTCAAGTCAGTTTAAGAAGGCGTTGCGAAAGTTAAACAGCATGCGAAACAATAAAGTTAAGTGCAAATTAATTCAAAACTCCAGTGATGATTTCATTCGTGATTTGGCTTTTGCAATACACAAATGCCTCCCAATATACAAGCCTTCATTGAGTACTGATTCTCTAAACAGCATTAGAAAATTTTCAAATCCAAGAAGCAGTGATATGAAAAGGCGGAACTTAGTTCAGCGTGGAGGTGGTGGGTTTTTGAATATGTTGAATGATATTGGAAACAGCATTTACAATGTACTCAACAGTCCACTAGAATAAGTTGTGGCAGGTGCCGCAGTGTTGCTGTAGACGACGAATCATGGATTGACACGTCATCATTGATTGATGACTCATGTGAATATGTATATAAGAGAGACGCGCTTGTACTCTTTAATCACTTTCAAGCTATCATTCATCGCTGACGGTTGAAAAGCTCCGAATAAGTACAACATTGAATTATGTCTCAAAAAATGTTTATAGTTAGAGAGGAGAGCGACTCATTTGAACGTGATCTCTTTAAATTCCGACCAACAAGGAAGGTTCAAGGGATTGGAAATACCTTTTACTTCCAAACGTTGAGCTATGGTGACGATGGTTTCTACCTTCAAGTTCCATTTTTCCACAGTAATGGTATGTCTTCATCTGGTTATAGCAACATGAGACAAATGCGAGTAACCTTTCCGAAATGGCAGCAGATGATACTCAAAACCATCGACTCTTTGGCGAAGGAATGCGTTGTGTTGCCCGAAAGTGCTCCTACACATTGGAGGAAGGCGTTAGAGGAAGGAAGTGGCTATAAGGATTTACCCGAGTTCGATACGCTATTCTTGAAATTGTCCGATCACTTTCAAGCATTCGATCTACTTGGAAATACAATGGAGTGTGATGATCTGAAGCGCGGACGATACATGGGTTTAATACACGTCAACGGTCTATACATTGGTGCTCACGGCTCAACCGGAAAAGTGGCATCGTTACAAATGAAAGTTCTACAGTTGGTTTATGAGCCAATGCCGATTGATAAGTGTCTAATCACCATCGATAAATCTACTTCAAAAGATGGGAAGGATGTTGAAGAAAGCAAAAAGCGGGGACGGAAATCCAAGGAAGGGAGTGTTAAGTTGAAATTGAAACGTCAAGATGCTCAAATTGACGCGAGAAGTTATTTTAATGCTGACATTGATGAGGAAACACAAATGCTGCGAATGTGAAATGAAAGTTTCTAAATGTAAATAAAGTTGTTATGGAACATGACTTGTTTTATTCTAAGCAAACTGGTGGGTGTTGGTCTTTAAAGCTTTTGAAATTTCAGGATGACAGATTTTCGCCTATTCACTGATCGCACAATGTGTGTGGCCGGACCAAGTCAGTCCGGTAAAACTACTTTTGTAACTCAATTACTACAATTTAGAAATGAGATGTTTAATAAAGAAATTAAAAGAGTTAAATGGTGTTATGGCATATTTCAACCACAACTACATTCTGCACTTCGCCAGAAAGGTTATGATGTGAAGCAAGGGTTACCGACAACTGAAGACATCAAAGCAGGTGACTTACTAGTATTAGATGATCTATTACGTGAAAGCAAATCTTCAAAGGATGTAACTGAAAATGTCCATTCAAACTGCACATCATAGGTAAGATTTTATTATCTATATCACCCAAAACATTTTTGATGGAGGGAAAGAGCAAAGAACTAGGAGTTTGAATACACATTATTTGGCAATATTTAAAAATCCAAGAGACAGCAGTCAGATACATCATCCCAGTAGACAGATATTACCTCAACAACCTAAAGTTCTTTCAAAAATATATGAAGATGTAACTAAGAAACCACATGGCTATCTATTTATTGATCTAACCCAGGAATGTCCGGAACGACTTCGATTTCGAACAAATATCATACCTAATTCCGCTGAACCAATGACAGTTTTCTCGGTTCACAGTTAGTTTTAAGCAATGTACTTTGTTGCCTTATTATTTTCAAACATGTCGTATTCAAAGATGGTAGTCATTCCTCAAGAGGAGTATGTACAATTGACTACATTACAAAGTGCACAGGAAGTCAAAAATATAGATCAACCTATTACGAATCAACTTAAGTAACTAACACAAAAGGATATGGAAATTCAGAAGATTAAGGATCCCTATCGACGAATGCAGTTAGCAGCTGAAAACATTGACGAGAGGCGACAGATTCGTGATAAGTTGCGACGATTTATAACCTTATCAACACCTCGACCATATCGTGTGCGCGCTGAGCGATTATTTGACTTCATTGATCCACATGTGAAGTTCAATGAGAGAGGGGAGATAATAGATGAAACAACTGGTGATGTTATTAGAAATAGTCACATAGATGACCTTCTGCAATATGCTGTTAGAGATGTAAGGCGAAAACTAGGTGCACCACAAGGGTGGTCATATTTTCAGAAAATTTTATCTGATCAAAATGTACCACACAATATTATTGGAGGACCGACTGTGAATGAGTTGGACAAGGGTCACTTACAAGATGAAACCAAAAAAGTAAAACACCCACGATGGCGGTCAAGCGAGAGCTTCATGATCCCGATGATCTCAACCAAAAAGAGCTACTAGGCGCTCAATGCGTGTTGGAAAGGATTATAGTAAATATTAAGCAAATATAAATTAAGCTTTGCTTCTCTCATATCATGTCGCTACAAAAGTTTTGCTGCTGTTTGAAATCTAAGCTCGAAGGTAAAGGAGAAGAGGGAATAGAGGTTGATATCAATTGTGTTAGCAGTTGCTGTGGGAGTAATACGCGTGCAAATCAGAACAAAGACGATGAGTACAGCAGTGAAACTCAGAAAGATTTATTACGACTTAAATCATCCCGCAAGTTTCAGTCGTCCGGAGGTTCTAGCTCGTGCAGCAGGTGTGGGGATAGAGAAAGTCAAGAAGTGGTTAAGGAGTCAACCGACTTACACTCTTCACAAAATGCGAGAAAGCGGTTTCCAACGAGAAAATATGTTGTTAACAATATAGATAGTCAATGGCAAGCGGACTTGGCTGACATGCAACAGATATCACAGTACAATGATGGCTATAAATACATCTTAACCGTAATAGATATTTTATCTCGCTATGCTTGGGCACGTGCGCTGAAATCTAAACGAGGACCAGAAGTTGAAGCGGCTTTTCAGAGCATTTTCGATGAGGGGCGTGTTCCGCAAAGAATACAGACCGATCAAGGGAAGGAATTCGAAAACTCTCATGTTCGAAGTCTCCTTAAAAGTCATAATGTGGAATTGTTTAGTGTCAAAAGTGCTTATAAAGCTGCCATGGTTGAGAGGTTCAATCGCACACTGGAAGACAAAAATATGGCGCTATTTCACTGCAAAAAATACACATGTTTGGATAGGTGAGCTGCAGAAATTTGTTAAGAATTACAATGAAAGCTACCATCGAATCATTAAGATGAAACCTGTCGATGTTACCCCAGATAATGCGATGGATGTATGGCTTCGATTGTATGATAAGAAAGCGAAAAACATTTCCAATGAAAAGAAAATAAATGTTGGTGATAGAGCTCGGATTTCAAAGGTTAAGTCTACATTTGAGAAGGGGTATCTACCTAATTGGACTGAAGAAGAGTTTTTTGTAGATGAAGTAAATACAAAATTTAGACCCACCAAGTATAAATTAATAGAATACCATGGCAAACCAATTGAAGGAAAATTTTACTCTTATGAATTGCAAGTAGTAGACAGAAGTGAGGAGGTGTATATGATTGACAAAATAATTAGGAAGAAAGGTCATGGCAATCAAAGGAAATATCTAGTTAAATGGAAAGGATATCCTGATTCATTCAATAGCTGGATAATGCACCAGGATCTTCAAAATGTGGAGGTGGGAGACACTCGTAACTTTTAAG
>CAJQUW010010351.1:0-36922 GCA_907163375.1 Prostheceraeus crozeri
TATGGGCCATTCCACGCAAATGTCAACCAGGGGGTCGAAAGATAAATTACATAGGACACCTCTAAACTGTGTTTCAATCGATGAAGAATACCCTTAAGTATTATAATTTCAACTTAAAATTGAACTCAACTTCAAAACAAAACAAAAAATCTTGTACTATCTGATGAGTTCAATTATCGTCTAAATTACATGTAACCATGACAAAAGAAAATTTATTTTTTCCCTCTAATATATCACTATCGGTTGATTTACTATAATTCAGAGACCTCACTCATATCAATAAGCAATTTAGAAAGGATAAAGTATGATTTCAAACTTTCGATGCATGACGTAGACATATATTTGAACTTCAGCATATTTTATGTCACGTCACTGAGATTTTGAGCATCATGTTAATCCTACACCGCAGCAAGAGTGAATTGGACCAAATCGTTCATAATCCTCTGTTTAGACGTTATTTCAATCAATATGCACATAATTATTAAATTCAGATGTTTTGATAAGTTTGATATTTTTTCTCAGTGACGTGACATATGCTGATCTCAGTGACGTGACAAATTCTTTACTCAAACTTATTTCTTGATATCGTATAATTTTATCAGAATTTCCATCACAGTTCCGTTACTCCAACTACAATCTGTATTTTCACTGAGTAATTATTATATTATCACATATTTATTACGATTTTATTACATAATTAATTAAAAAAATAATTTATTACATTATACATGTATATTAATATAGAAATTAGCGATTTACATGTATATACAATGATTTTATGCTGTATAATTTAATATGATTGAATAATTATTAATTTACAATTTATTATTACGATTAATAGTAATAATGATAGTATAACAACAGCAATAATAATATTATTGTTGTTAAAAAAACAATAATATTAATTCTTTATTTGTATACCGCCTTCACGGAAGCTGTCCTTAGCGGTCTCTATGACATCAAAGAACATAGTTAGAAATGTACTACTTCTGTTGAAGTGCATGTTACTCAGTCAATACATAGGAAGTATTGAATAATTAATTACACAATCATGTAATTAAAGTATTAATTGTACAAGTATTTTATTACCGCACCAAGAGTGAATTGGACCAAATCGTTCATAATCCTCTGTTTACATGTAGACGTTATTTCAATCAATATGCACACAATTATTAAATTTAGATGCTTTGATAAGTTTGATATGTTTTCTCAATGACGTGACATTTGCTTATCTGAGTGACGTGACAATTTCTTACACAAACTTATTTCTTGAAATCGTATAATCATATCAGAATTTCCATCACAGTCCCGCTACTTCAACTACAATCTGTATTTTCCTTGAGTCAACGTTCAACAGCTTTCTTTTAACATAGGAATTACAATGAATTCGACGAGTCATACAATCATCAACAGCGGAATGATGCTAATCGTGAGAATCATAGATATCTAAATGACCTTAGCTTACACATAGGAATTTCAGTGAATTCGATGAGTCATACAATCATCAACAGTAGATGCTAATCGTGAGAATCATAGATATCTAAATGACCACACACATTGAAATAAGCTTTCTATTGTTGTCGCCGTTGAACGAAATATATTTAAATTCAAATTTGAAATTGAATGAAGGATCTGATATATAAACTGGCCGACATTCAGATCAAATAGAATCATGTCACAGTACCAACGCACGTACAAGTCTCGGCTTCAAGAGAGCGGTAGATGGTCGGAGGCAGAAAAGGCAAGAAGGTACCGCGAGCGTCAGAAGAAGAAGATACAAGGAATGGTCGACAATGCAGAGAAAGATCTTCTTATAGCTAAGAAGAAAATGGCTCAGAATGAAAGGAAGCGTCGTCAGCGCGGAAGGCTCAGGGAGCAGAACAAAGAAAATTCCACAGACACTTCAGAACCTATTCAAAACAACTTCGGAAGTCGCCAAAGTCGGGGGAAGGCCCTGTGGAAAGTGCGCCGATCACTTCCGAAATCACCAATGCAACGAAGAGAAATTTGCTCTGTCTTGGCCAAGGAATCGGGATAATCAATCATGTCATGATAACATTCTTCACAAGATCAGCGCCACCAATGACTTGATGCGCGAATTGTCGCTTTCTACGTTCAGACCCAATTTCCGAGCGGACTCCCAGATCCTTCAAATGACCCGATGGTAGCCGCGAGCGTCGTCAATTGCGCTATATGACAATGAGTATTGGTGAGGGCTTACGAAACAATTTATGGAGACGGTAGGATCAACAATGGGAAATCCAAATATTTTAGTCTCAGGCCACAGTGTTCTACACGGGAATCATGTATCCCAGCTTTCGGTCTGCGCTTGTCGGATTCACGCTGCTATGGACGGAGTTTCTCAAAGGGACTATCCAAGAACTTTTCAGAAAGATTATCCCCCTATTGTGTGATTTACACAGCTCAGTGTGTTCGCGGAGAGAACGTAGTTCCTGTTGCTGGGCGTGTAGTGATGTCTGCAAGACAGCTTCGATCATGTGATTGATGAGCTGATATCGATGCCGATGCAGTGGTGTACTACAGTGCGATGGGAGGAGGGACGAGTGGTTACTTTCATGTGGTCACGAAAGAAAATCCTCAAGTGACTGCCCTGGACATACTTGAGGACAAATTTATCAAGTATGCTAGACATTGCTATGTGAAGGAGCAACAAGAGAAGTACTTTTTGTTCTGTAAAGATACCCTCAGGAACAACGAGTGTGTCATCCAGATCGACTTCGCCGAAAACTACATGTCATGCAGAACGAAATACAGTCAGCACACTGAAATGATCGATCTATTGAATTAAATAAATGTATACACTATGGAAAACTGAGTTTTTCTCATTTTGAATAATTATGATGCAAAATAGACGAATTTTATATCATTTAGAAATCCTTTTGTGTTAGCATTTTCAGAGGGTCACGTCACTGAGAAAATGATGTCACGTCACTGAGATGGGCCATCGCTAAATTCAACACGAAGTTTCAACTTTCTATCAAAATAAGTTTTACGATGATGCTAAGTAGTGCTCTAGCATGGAAACCCGACAGAATTTAGAAGAATTTCAAAATTTAGGAGATAGTATCAAAATATAGGGAAGAAAATGTCACGTCACTGAGACATCTTAAAACTGAAACTAATAAAAGTCAAATTTGAAAAAAATGTCCAGTTTCTTACAATTGATACTTGATGACAAAGAGTAGATATAAATGAAATATCAAGCTCTATTTCACAATATTCATACTTTTATGTCATTTAAGGAATTTAATATGTCACGTCACTGATAAATGGAATGGCCCTTATCTATAATTATTCTTCTTATTTGCTACTTTTTTGATGACTGACGAATCAAAGCTCTTAACTTTTGTTTTAGCACTGTAGTTGGCATCTTTAAGTGACGACAAGTATCGCTTACCAAAAGCATCTCTGCTTGAATATATGTCTTTTTACATCGCTCTTTTTAGATTCTGTTGAGGATCAATTAAGTTACGAAGAACTCAAATATCTTTACAAGTCTTTGGAGAATTCACTAAATGGAGATTGGAAACTGGTGGAAAGCAAATTATCAAGAAGGCGGAAGGGTGACCGAAGTGCTGTGTTGGAAAAACAAGCCAATATGATTATTAGGAAATTGAAAAGCAAATTCAAGGTGAGTTCCTCATAAAAGTGATTTGACAATATATCTTTCCACCAATGCATAATAGATCAACAGCACACTAGGTATACAGTGTACACTCTCATGCATTTTTGACCCGAGGTGGATAATGCATGACTGCAGACCTGAGCATCGTGAACGCTGTTCAAATTTTGATTTACCATGCAGCACTTACACTTATTATTTCATTATGAAGCTCAGTTATTTGATTGGACAGCCGTAGTTCAGGAATTACTAAGAGTCTGCAGTTTTGTGACTTGGAAAATCCAATGATGCGTGTTTTCGAACTTTTTCATCTCTGGTGTTGCGGACAGATTACCCGATAAGGAATGGTCATGATTTAATTTTTCAATGAGGAAATGAATTTAACTTTCGACTAGACTTTTACTGATTATTTAATGCGTGAAGCATCAGTCTATTTTATTGTTTTGGCGAAAAGCACAAATTTTCATGCTTTTGTGGCAAGTCATGCCATTTTTCTTAGATAGTTGTTGATTAGTCTCAGGAGTAGCTACGGGAGGAAGACTTACCTCAATGACCGCCATAGAGCAGGTCTGCTTCGATAGAGTAAACAGTCTTCATGTCTCACTTCATCGCGTCAGCAGATACTTGCCTCAAAATATCTTGATTCTGGAAGCACCAGTCTGCACTGTTGCCAGCTTCAAGTCTACAATGGACTGAGCGACCATGTATAGCAATGCCAAATTTCCCGCTATAGTGTAAAAATGACGTCGACGGCCTATTTTTCAGAAGCAAATTGTCGCCACCAGCGTCAATTTCTGAAATGAACGGCGTCATTGACGGCATGAACAAACAGAGAAACACTGATAGGCTAGGGCAAGTCCCGCCCCGCGGCCCGCACTCTAAAACCCGCCCCGCAACTATAGCCCGCGGTTCCAAAGCGGTTCAAAGATGGCCCAATGTTCCAACAAATTGAGCGGCAGATTTTTTAACCCCTAGAGTGCCCCTTTTGAAAGGATTTCCTAAAAACTGAAAAGCAATGGATCGTTGTATCTGTGATGCGCGCTACGGTTGGCTACCAAGTTTAGAGTGAGAAATTAGACAGTTTCGATCAGATCTATGTTATTGCAAAAGTCTAGAGAGGACGATATATGACTAGGATGACACCAATTTGCACTCTGACTGGCTCTAGTTCAGGACTTCTTTGCCTATACATGTATATTTTGAGATATCTTCTGATGTAAATGCCGCGTAGCCCAATTTTTTCACGTCGAGAAAGATCTGCTTGGGAGTTGCTAGCTGCTTGAATTTGAATAGAATGGGACTGCTAACAAAGCCTGTAGATGTATACAGTAAGTATGTTAGGTAGAGTGGTAACTCCGCATTAATTAAATCCCCAATGTGTATACACTTTCGATTTTATTAAATGAACTCGAGGGAGATACAGGTGGTATTGTCATCAAATGTGAGATATGCTCATTTTTGCAGTTTTGCTGAATTTTCAGAGGGATTGAATGATCATGATTGCAATGCAGAAGGAAATGATATTATTTTACAAATTCTCAGTGTCATGAAAGCCATGGAGAGGTAATGTTTGTTAAATTTATCAACTCGATGATCCTATTGCTTTCCTGCTCAACCTCAAGAGAATCTTAAACGAGATTATATCACACGCAACCTGCCACTGGCACAGCAAAATCACGCAGTCAAAGACAATGATTTCAATAAACTTTGAAAGATGTAAATGGGTCCACATCACTATTCAGATTCAAGTACTGAAACATGAATTTAGTGAATCATAAAATCATGCGGGTGAAAATTGAATTAAAAACTTGAAATTTCAGCCAAGAAAGCACGAATAATATCGCGACTTTTTCATGAAGACTTTCATTACAATACAATTCATGAAATTCCCTTGATAATTAGCTTGATGATTGATTTCCGCTTAGTTAGGATGCTTATTAGCAAATATTCATTCCTTTTGATATCCAACTTGTTTCATACTACTTATTTAGGAGAGTCATCTCGGTAGTATATAAATTGGCAAATTTTGACATTTTTCAAAAGTGCTCAAATAATTTTTTGGACCACGGGAACGTAATCTCAGCAAAAAACTGAATCTTTTGATATAAAAATTTTCACTATATACTGATACTTATTTGAGTCGACACTCCACTTACATACCCCTACTCCATGTGTAGACGCATGAAAAAAAAAATTATAAAAGTTGATACTGTGACCACAGATTTACGATTCCAGCTTACATTTTATGGATGATTGATCTTCATAATCCATTACAAGCAATCTTCATCAGAGTGATATTCCAGCATGTCTCGAAAACGATTCTAACAGGCGATCTTGTGATTTCTTCTTTAATGGTTGGCCATGTCATAAATTTTTAAATGTGACAATCGTTGTGAATGATTCACGTTCAAAGAAGACACATGACATCACGCTATAAAACAACAACATATTTTGCTTCTCTATTAGAATATTCTGTTCTCTTCCCTTTGACTTTTTCTTGACTAATCGTCCACCATTAATTGATGCGATGTTATAACGTCAGTGAGAGATGTCGTTGCATATTGTTGATGATGATGTTCACCCGAAGAAAATATAAAGTATTGAAGGTTTTCTTCTAATGAGTTCTCAAACAGACTTGCAAACTATGCAACATTGAATGACACAGACATATGCTTTGAATTAATACTGTTTCCGTTATAGATGCATGTTGGATATATTTCATGTACACTCTAGCTAACGCAGATATCCAACAATCCGACACTATAGGCCGTTTAATCGACGGAAAATTTAATGCAGCAAATAGACCATCGATATCTTAGAGAAGCTATGCTATTTTGATTTGTTAGGCCTGCTATTGACTGAGTGAACTAATAATATTAGTGACTATTCCTGAGTAAAAGGGTCCATTTTTTATTTTCTATCACATCAACATAGCTGCACTGCAATAAGTGACTTGGGTTTGATTGATTTCAAAATTTTCTACCTATCAGGCTCGACCAACATCGAAAATTGTGATAAACAATATATTTTCTCTAAGTATATTTAAAACAAATTTAGGCACATTCAATTACTAAATAGAACTTTTCGGAAGTTAAGAAAGGCCCGCCGCGCGCCCGTACCTTCGAGTCCGCAGCCCGTATGTGGAGGCCGCCCCGATGCTGGGCACACCCTAGCTGACAGGCTTGCTGTTTATCGCATCATTCAGAGATCCAAAAAGAGGGGAAACACAAACACTGATTTCCTCTATGGTGGTCTTAGGCAGAAGAAAATATCTTTGCTCATCAACTGGGGCAACCTTTGCTAAACAACTGAAAAATGCTTACGCCGACTTGCACCAACCGATTTTTTGGCAACCTTGATAACGTTCATAAGGTTTTTGATAGACTGCTTTTTTGTAAATGATTAGCAGATTGTCGCAGATTAGTCTCTCCGCTCTATGTCGTTGTTGAAAGTTGCTGATGCAAATATGATAAATGTATCAGCTAATGCTGCTCGCAAATGAATTGTGCAACGATGAGCTTCGAATTCGGATTCAAACTTCAAGTAATTCAGTACAGCTTCTCTTTCACTTTTTCGTTTCGACTGGTGTCATCATGTCCAGTGGCGGCTCGTGACATTTGGTCCAGGTGGGGCATAGGCATGAAATTTTTACATAATCAAAAATCTAGTCTAAAAGGATCTTATTTTGTAAATGAAAAGCAAAGAATATGTTAGCAACATGCTATATATGTGTAAGTCTATGTCACTGCATTTATTTACACGGTTGAAGCAACATTTTTTCTATCATTCAGGCTTTGAATAAAGATTACAGATACATAATGAATTAGTTTGAACTTCTTTCAACGCTGTACTCTTGGCATGTGTGTCAAGAAAGGTGAGGTGATCACGTTAGCTCATCATGTCAGCACATTACACATTCTATACTTTCTTTACAAAATTAGCGAAATACATGTGCAATAGGAAAAAATGCATTTATAGAAACAATTTTTAATCAAAACTCTCAGTATTTTGAACAGAAAAGTCATTTGTAAAGAAAATCTGCTCGCCTGTTTTTGGCGTTTGCGAAAGTGTCAATAACTTTATCAATAATAGAGAATCATCTTGTATAAGTCCTTTTCCAACGGAAATCGCTGCGAGAGCATTTAGGCGATCTTCTACCATGCTGCTTCTTAAACAGATTTTGATTCGCTTAATTAAGAGTTGAGAAACATCGCTCAGCCTTTGTACTTGTAATTGGAGAACTAAAAAGGATTTGGAGCATTTTCGTGGTCTCGGACATAGTCTCAGTCAAACAATTTGCCAACAAAAATCGGAAGAGTTCAGTACACTGTGTAATTTTACCAATATCGGAATCTTTCGAAATGACTTTCAGCTCAGATTTTAGTTTATGATACCTGTATCATAGGGAAGAATTCTTTTACTGCCCTGAAACAATTCTCCTAAGCGATCAGGCTGATCAGTGAAGGAATCAAATAGTTTTGGATATCTACAATTTGCATGGCACAGATATGGTTTTGCGCATTGAACCGCTGTGTTATTTGATCCTGTATTACGTCAATGCATTGCAGCATTATCTTTTTCAAATTTTCACGATTTCTGCTATCACGAATAATCTCATCAGAATCTTCAATCGAATTCGCAATATGTTGCAATGCTGATCGAAATTTTGTAATACGGTACGATGTAAAGCCTCAATAGCCTGAATGCCACGCTTTTGAAGGGAAGAAAAGAGGCCATCCACATGTGGCATTATTTCCGAGAACCATTTCAAAAAGAAAATGAATTCCTTATCTAAAAGAACACCCTGCAGTTTTGAAGCATCTGCTACAGTAGCAGAATCCCAACAATTTGCTTCCTCAAGAATACGATTCATCACACGCTTTACATCCAATTTTTCTAGGATGCCGAGGATACATTTAGCAAGCCCCTGAGCAGAACGATCTTTTACTTGCGAAAACTGAATAAAGCGTTCAGTGACAGTATTTGATGAATCCAGATAACGAAAAACAGTTACATTTTGACATTGAACACTAATATCAGTAGTGTCATCGCTGATAACCGCGACAAAAGGAGCGCTTTCTATCTCGGCTTTAATTGTCTCAATATAAACGCTATAGATCGCATCTAAAACCTCGTTCTGCATTGTTTTGGAGGTTCCTTTAAAAACCGTAGCATTTTGAAGATAGTCTCTTAGAAGTGAATCATAATTCCCGGTGTGTCTTACAATACTTACGAAGACACCAGGATTTGGTGACGAATCTTCCTCTCGATGACCTCTCAAAGGAAGTTCCTCGTATCCACACAACAAGATACATTCCACTACTCTCTTGAGAATGTTTCTATTACGGCTTACCTTGTCATTAAAGCGCTGTATTTCCGGTTTTCGGCCTTTGTCGAATAGATTTCTGATACCTGATTTCCCAAATAATGACCATCTCATTGAGTTTGAAATGTGACTCTCGCAAGTCTCATGTTTCGTGACTTTATCACTTCTTAAATGCTGTCAGATCATGTACACCTCTTTCAGTCCACGTCTTATCGCTTCCATCGGAAAGAAGCAAACACGGAAAACAAAAAAGCGTATCGTGCTCCTCGCTAGCCGTGAGCCACTGTATCTTCACAAACCATTCTCGATTAAAGGTTCTTGTAATTCTGCCATCCTTCTGAGTTGAAGCAATATTTTCGGGAGTATGCCTCCCTAATCTCTTCACTTCGGCCTTTTCAGCATCAGTTAAGTGTCTAAAGGGCCTTTTCAATAAAAAATCTACAGTATTCATTCGGCGACTTTGGGAGTTAGACGTACTTTAAAAAGAGATAAATCTCGTGCACCGAACCGAAGGGTATTGTATGCTGATTCATGGACTGATCGCTGGTGCTAACCTCACATCCAGAGCTGGATGAATTCCACTGAAATTTTTTAATTCCAATTCCAATTCCAGAGCAGAAATTTCAATTCCAATTCCAGTCGAAACAGTTCAATTCAATTCCAATTCCATAATAAGATTTAATTCCGATAATTTCATGTCGCGGATAGTGTATTATGCTAATGTATCTAACATTTGTTCGTTTCAATCTAACCCATGTGCCCTTATCCTATCCTCGTTCCTGCGTGCCGTTCTCTGCGTCGTTCATATGTGCGTTCTCATGTTCATAGTTCATATTTCTTGTGTACATGTACGCTATATGTGTAACCGGTCAGTCTACGCCATTTTCGTTTCGTAAATGAGATATTCAATATTTCGTGAAAAAAGAAACAAGAGAAAATTAACGGTCAGCAAAGAATCAAACGCTGAGAGAGAGAGCGAGATGAGATGCGAATAAATCGATTAATAAACTGACAGAAGAAAGAAATTCAATGTGCGAATAACGTGATTGTTGAGGGACAAAAAAAACGGACGATAGAAAAGATATCATGAAACCTGATTACTGGTCCATGTTCAAAAAGGAGATTATAAAATCCGTGATAAGAACCGAAATGAAGTGGGGGTCGAAAGCTAGCGGGCAGAGATTAAAGGAAACTCTTTCAATTTTTAAAAGAAAGTGGATTTATCGTCAAGTCTCAAAAATTAGGTATAATAAATTAGAAACGATGA
The DNA here is from genome assembly GCA_907163375.1 of Prostheceraeus crozeri. NCBI lineage: Eukaryota > Metazoa > Platyhelminthes > Polycladida > Euryleptidae > Prostheceraeus > Prostheceraeus crozeri. The sequence goes on from CAJQUW010010351.1 coordinate 10,237, forward strand.
GAAATTGACAACATCACAACTACCAAACAACAACACATGCGCCATCTTCAGCAGCTGTTAGTAAGAAACTCCGGGGCTCTCGCGGTGCAGACTTAACTACAGAAAAATAACAACAACAATTGCCCGCCAGCGAACAACAAACAGCAGCGTAATACAACTCGGGTGCGCAACCTTCTACAGTTTTGGCTGTCATTTCGAAGGCCGAAAGAATCACGTCGCACTTAATATGTGTTGCAGACAACTAGGGTCAATATAGCCAATCCTTTTATATTGCACCACTCAAATTAGCTTTCCATGATGAATGACGCAGTTGAAAATCGCATCATAAAGGCCATACATTATACTTTATATAAGGCAAGTTAACCGATGTACGACCGACGGTCATTTTTAAGCTTAAGGTGTTATCACTTCAAAAGTTGAAAGCATGTTTTTGTAGGGGCAACCGAAGGACAAAACACTTTAATAAGCTACTATAATTATTCATAAAGGAATCACGAGCAGGTCTATTCTAGGCATTCATATAATATATATATATATACCTACGCATTTCTAGAACCCCGCATATAAGCCTGCCTACCTGGCGTTATTATTGAAGTTATAAAGTATCTTATTATTGCTAATCATACAGTTCTTTCGCAACTCAAAACGTAAGCCTTAAATTTAATGATAAATGCAAAATAAAACACAGCTGAAATTTGTACATATTTTATTTATAAAAATACACAAAATCTAAATAGGTAGAAATACAATATCTCGTGAAAAATCTACTATATCAGTGTAAGACTCAGTGACTAACTTGCTGTTGTCCGTCAGGCACTTGAGAGGATGTCATCAAACGTAAACTATTCTCGAGATTATTTTTTTGTCAAGCGCGTCCGGTACTTGTTCTTGATGAGATTTAATTTATAGAACGCTGCCTCGCAGGCAGTGGTCGGATTCTGACGCGAATTTCGCGTATTACGCGAATTTGACTGGAAATACGCGAATACGCGAAATTGAGGATTTATACGCGAACGAAATTATGCACTTAGATATATTATAATGTATACCGCGAGCTAATGCTCTTGTCACTAGATAACTTGATATTGATATTCTAATTCTCATTCATAATATCAATCTTCGATGGAGTTTATGAACTGCTTTATGTGTTTTATACTTGTGCCTAACTAGGCATTATTAAACATCTTATCATTAAGTTTGTAACTCCATCTGAATTAAGTTTGAACTGCGATGTTCCATATGATATGCGATGGATTTATTAATATTTTTACCTTTTCCAGATCCATTTTACACACGAATGTATGTTGCTTGTGAAATATGCTTGGAGGTTGACCATAAGAATTATTTTATCTGTTGCTAGTACTTCATTCTGAGAATATGATTTTCAGAAATATATCAATTGATCAGATCCCTTCCCGATGCTGGAAAATTGATGTATCCAACTTTGATCATTGGCACAACGCCTAACCATCATCATTGGTGAAAAAGCTCGAAAAATCTTCTCAGATTTATCAGGCCCAACCAGGCAATCGCCTTCAAGATCATGAAAGCCTTTTTCATGGAAATTACAAAAAGATTGAGCGACTATTTGCCTTTCGGGAACGAGCTACTGAGGGCTTCACGATTTTTAAGTCCTCTGTACCAACAGAGTGACCATTATGAGAAATTGGTTTTTAAATTCGTCAAAGCCATCCCTAAACATTTTAGGAGATAGCGACCAATCGACATTGCAAGTCGAGATTAGGCTTCATCAAAGTCTGGTAAAAAACGCCTATGAAAACGATGTAGGAGAATTTTGGTCGAAAGTCGACAAGGTGGGAAAGACACCAATCCTCGTAAAAGTCGCCAAAGCGATTTTTGTTTTACCACATGGAAACGCGGAGGTCGAACGTATTTTTTCGGGTCTATCCGATGTAATAACTAAGAAACGTCGATCGCTGGGTTCTGAAACCATAAAGGCGTTGTCCGTCAGTAAGTCTGTTATCAACAGCAAAAAATTGGACAGCTCTACATTGAAAATAGATCGTCAACTCAGAGATTCATACACGGCATCGCACTCGAAGTATGAAGCATGGAAGCAGGAGCAACGAAAAGAACGGGAAGAAAAAGAAAAACAGAAATTAGAAGAACGTCTACGAAAAGAATTAAACGAGGAAATGAACAGAAACAAAAGTATTCGAAAGCACGCGACTGAGATGGAAGATATCGCAACTTCTCTTAAGGAAAAGGAAAATGAGCAACGGCGACTAACATCTCTTGCAGAGAATGCACTGCAGCAGGCCAGAAAAGCCGAGAAAGACCTGATGGATCTTCGACAAGAAAAGAATGCATTAGAAATGAAAAAAGAAGCCGCGCGCAGTATAGCTCTCGATGTGATTCTAAAAAGACATGTACACCAATTCTCAGATTCTTCTATGCCAAGTAACAAATATTCGCGCTTCGACAAAAAAGACTAATCTGTGTAATTCAATGGATTGCTTGCCATTATGAGTTACATAGGCGTATAAAGCAAACTTCTGTATGTGTTACTATTTGGATAAAGTTATAAAGTAGATGGCGCATAAGTTGAAGTCGTAAGTTTTCTTACCTAGATCGTGCATGTAAACAATAAAATACTAATTATGGAAGATCCATGATCACAATCAAGTCACTCACTTCACTTCTCGTTTTACGTCCTTCTTGTCCCATTGCTTGAGGTTGGACGGAGTTTGATGGCTCGCTTCCACTGGTCCCGATCTTGGCAAGGTGCTCACTGATGTTGAGGGCATCCAGGTCTTCTTGAACGCAGTTTCGCCATGATTTCTTTGGTCTTCTAACTGGGCGCTTTCCCTCCACCTTCATGGATTCCACTCTCCCGATGACCTTCTCTTCCGCTCTCTTGACATGACCAAACCATCGAAGCCTCTTCTGTTGAATTCGGTTCCTCAGGTGTGTCAGCCCGCACATTCTCATTACATCGTCATTACTGACCCGGTCTCTCCATTTGATCTTCATCATGTAGCGCAGCATCCTCTGGTCGCACACTTCAAGTCGGCTTCTTTGTTGCTGAGTCAACGGCCTGGTTTCCGCTCCGTATAATAGTACTGGTCGCACACACGTTTCGTACACTTTCGCTTTACACATTATTGGGATGTCTTTATTGCACAGCAGGCTGCTAAGATCCCTCCACTTCAACCATGCTGCCGAAATTCTGGACCCCACCGCCTTCTCTGCTCCTGCATCGCAGCAAAGCACATCACCCAGATAGCAGAACTCTTGCACTTCCTCTACGGAGAGGCCGTCAAAGCTCAAGGAGTCGTCCTCTGGTATGTCATTGTGTCCCATGCAAGTCGGACAGCGAAAGTTTGCAATTCCTGTCACCTTTCGCAGACGAGCACATTTCCTGTGACACCATTTCTTACAGGTGACACAAAGGATAGAATTGACACCAACTCCCCTGCCACAGCACCCACACGGCCACTTGCCAGACTGCTTCGCGTTTTGCACCTTCTTTCCTGTGACCATAATCTTTGTCTTCCGCATGTTCACTTTGAGACCACGTTGTTCAAGGTCAGTCTTCCATCTGCAGAATAGCTCCTTTGCCTCACTCTTGGTCTCAGCCGTTAGTACCAGATCGTCCGCATAAAGTAACTCCCTGGGACCATCACCTTTGCATTCTTTGGTCGCCTCCTCCATTACAATCAAGAAAAGTAACGGGCTCAATGCTGAACCTTGATGGACACCGACACTGATCTGAAACTCTTCTGACATGCCTGCTAATGTCTCCACTTTCGAGGATGTATGCTTGTATAGGGACATTACAGATGCTACGAGGTACTCGGGCACATTTTGCCGACGAAGTGCCCACTCAATAACTGCACGCGGCACCCGGTCAAAGGCCTTCCCCAAGTCCACAAATACATGAAACAACTTCTTTCGCACCTGCGTATACTTTTCTTGTACTTGACGTAAAAACAAAAATCGCATCAGTCGTCGACTTCCCACTCGAGAACCCAAATTGGCGAGCATCCACTTGCACGAGCTTCTTAAGTCTCTCTTCGAGAACCTTTTCAAACAGCTTGAATCCATGTTCCAGAAGCCGAATGCCTCTGTACGATCCACAGCTCAGCGAGTCTCCTTTATCCTTGTACAAATGGGATCGGTCAGGTTTTCTGCCAAGCTGTAGGAAGTTCTTTCGATTCCATAGCTTTCTGAAAGATGGGCGTCACCTCCTCAATACCCACCTCCTCCGCTCCTCTCATCAACTCTGCTGAAAGCCCTGACGGTCCAGGAGCTTTTCCTTTCTTCATGCTTCGAAGGGCCGTGCGTATTTCTTCCTTGGAAATTTCTTTAATGGGTCCTTCAGTTGCGTCGATTCCTTCAACGGCAAATTCGTTGCTCTCGTTCAGGAGCTTGGAAAAATACTCCTTCCATCGTCTGCACACATCTTCCCTCGTGAAAGTCTGTCCATTAACATCCTTGATGTATCTCCTCTGGTTAACATCCTTCCGATTCCTTTTCATCTGTTTCGCAACCTTGAACATTTTCTGCTGCATTTCTGCGGCGCTCAAATTCTCTCCCCAGGCCTTCCAAGCGGCTTGTCTGGAAATCGCAACCTCCTTCTTTGCCAGTCGTGACTTATTTTGTAAACTTCCCGATCAGCTTGACTTCTTGACTGCTGCCACCTTTTGTAAGCCATCTTTTTATCTTTTATTGCCTCTTGAACAGTCTCATTCCACCACCAACGTCTCCCTTTGTATTTGTCTCTTTTTGCCTCTTGTTACTCCACAGACTTCTTCAGCTGTTTTCAGGATATTGTCCTGAAACTGATCCCATTCACCGTGCGTCCCCAACTCTGTTCTTTGCCTCAGTCTCTCTTCAAACAGCTTTTTGTTTTCTTGATCACGAAGTTTCCAGACCTTAATCTTTCGTGCATTTATTCTTTTCCTCGGATGTTCAAAGCCCTTTCTCACTATATCCATGGCAAGTAGACGATGCTGTGTTAGACATGCTTCGCCAGGAATTACTTTGCAATCCCGAACAGAAGCACATTCTTCTTTTCCTCATCAGCATAAAATCAATTTGCGTTCGACTGTCACCACTTTTGTATGTAATCTTCTTTTCATCGTCCTTTGCGTATAGTGTATTTACAATCTTCATTTCATTCCCAAGGCAAAAATCGAGGATTCGTTCACCGTCTCTATTCCTTTCTCCGAACCCGAAAGGTCCCATGATCTCTTCGAAACCGAATCGGTTGAACCCTACATGACCGTTAAGATCCCCAGCTACAGTTAGAGATTCAGATTGGGCCACAGTCTTCACTCCGTCATCAAGATCTTCCCAGAAGCGATCTTTGCCCTCATCCGGTTTCCCACTTTGTGGGGCATACACCGAGAACACGTGGGTCACCTTTTCTCCGAGGACCAAACTCAGCTTTGTTGCTCTCGAACTCATCCGTTCCACTTGTAGTACGTGATCTACTAAGCCATCTCTCACGAATATGCCAACACCACCTCTTCCTTTCTTCTCTCCACTCCACCACAGCTTAAACCTCTACGGTCCGTCACCAATGAATCGACATCCATTTCCCTTATACTGTGTCTCCTGTACACAACATATATCGATTCCTCTCCTGCCGAGCATCTCCACCACCTCTCTACTTCTTCCACACAGCGAACCTACGCTCACTGAACCGAATTTAAACTTTTGTTTCAACTCCCCGGAAGTTCTTAGCACCCCATGCCTACTTAAAGGCTGCCGGGCACTAGTGGCCAATTGATTTTGAGCCATCATTCATAATAGGTTTGGAGCAAAGTTTTTAGGGGTCGCATGCCCTTGCTGACACCAGCCACGAGTATTGGTCGTGGACTAGCCTTTTCAATCAATGGATGAGAAGTACCTGACAAGGCACCAGGATGTTGTCTTGATTTCCTTGCTGTTTCCTCCCCCAAGCACTCACACGCCACGAAGCCCGGTGGACCTTGCTTAGAACAGCAGCAGTGCCTGCGTGGATGCCGTTGGTCTGCACCCCCTCCTATCTAGGCTTATTGAAAGGCGGCCGCACTCGCCTTGTCACAAGTCGTCATTGGATTGTGAGAGGTTTTATAGCTTACAGCGTCTCCTGTCAGCTCCTCTCCCCTGATGAACTTGCCGCTTTGGTCCGTGGCTGCTTATTTAATTCGCAGCTAACCTTCATTGCTGAAGGCCATTCCACTATCCGCCACCTGTGGACGCGGCCATACCAGTTGCTCTGGTTCCCAAGATGGGGGGGGGGGTGGTAATCACAATCAGTATGGTGGGAAAAACATGTTCTATATTCTACAATATCTTATATGTTCTTATTATATGGTTTTGTATGCTATTTTATTTTATCAAGTAAAGTTGGGTGTTTCTATTTTCCTGAAAAATTTCCTTTCCATTAGAATGAACAGAACACGCCAAACAAATGACACGTTAATATTGCGAATACAAATTAAGCTAATGAAATCTCCAGTTAAAACGCAATCAGGTAATTTTACAGATACGTAACTACATATCAAATCCTGTATTTCACTGTCACTGTCCATTTATACATGCTCTTATTATTCAAAAGTAATCGCCATGAGACTTAGGAAATGATAAAGAAAAATTAACGTAGTCTCAAAATGCATCAGTCTATTGACAAATGTTTGTCACAGACTTCATCAGGTGCACGATGCAAATGTTCAAATAACAGGTCACAATTGTGACGTGTTATTTATCCATTGATTATTATTGCCTTGACAACTGATGTGTGGTGGTGAGGGTTTGATCCTGCCAATTGACAGAGTCGCGTAAGTGGCTCGTAGCTCAGTTGGTTAGAGCACAGGTCTAGTTAACCTTGGTCGTAGGTTCGAATCCTACCAGCCGCACATCTTTTGCATGGCAATTTGATCTATTGTTTATTTAATTTCATTGTTGTTAATATAACATTACTCACTGTCATCACGCAATTTCTCAATATAGTCTCCGCCACTCGATACACACTTCCTCCACCGACTTACCAGGGAACGGAGTTCACCTAGGTTGAATTCCTTGGCAGTAGTTTGCCTCCAGGACTCCACCGCTTCCTTCATCTCATCCAAAGAGGAGAATCTTCTTCATCTCAGGGGTTCCTTCAAGCGAGGAAAGAGATGGACGTCTGAAGGGGCCAAGTCGGGCGAATAGGGGGATGTGGCAACACAACCCAGCCTAACTTCTCCAGCAAATCCTTAGTTCGCGCAGCGGTATGCGGCGTGGCGTTGTCCATTTGGAAGATTGGCTTCATGGAAAGCTTCCCACGTCTTCGATTCTTGAGTTAGTGCCGCAGATCTTCGTTCACCAGCTTGCAGAAGTATTCAGAGTTGATGGTCGCGCCCTTCGGTAGGTAGTCCACCAAGATGAATCCATCTTCGTCCCAGGAAACACTGAAATCTTCCACCTTTTGACAGGAAATGGAACAGTCTTTGCCTTCAAAGGGTGAAGGATCTCCACGAGCACACCACATTCTTGACTGCATCTTCTTTCGTCTTCAAGGCTTTATCACCAAAGAACAATTGAAAGTCGATTCAGCAATATTGGAGGATGCGTTTTCCTTCCTTCACAAGAAAAAGAATGATGGGCTCTCTGTTGAGAGACGGCGTACTTCCATGTTGCACAGAAACAAATTGAAAAATCCTTTCTGCAGATTGCGTTGATTGTTAAATTGGCGGATAGCAAAGCTATCTATCTGACAGATAATATACATCTATAAAAAATTCACTTGCGCTAGAGATCTGAAATTTGAATACCCAATTGACAGAGCACTACCATAGATATAACAAGTGCTAGCTTCGTCGCGGCGTCATTTCTCAATGTTAAAAATTCAAAATACGGATACTTTTCTAACGACCCTCGTATATCATGCGGCATGTCCTTTGAAATGAACAAAAGGAATTAACTTTCTGGATTTTCCTGTTTGAATGAAATAAGACTGCACATACAAATTAGCTAAGTGAGATTACAAAATTTATATAAAATTGTTCTGTGTGCGATGTATTGACAAAGCATGAAAATCACTGAAATGTCTATCTGCGTCCTCCATGAGATGTATGTCATCTGATAGAAGACGAAATTCTCTATATCATCTATTTTTGTTCGCTGTAACTGGACTTGTTCCTGTAAACTTATAGTACGTAAACTTGTGTTACCACATAAATATATACTTGCTCGTAGGGTACATAAAACAAAAGTAAACGAAATCAGTGCTGATACGCGAAATCAGCGCTAATACGCGAAATCAGACCTATACGCGAAATCAGAGCCGATACGCGAAATTGTCGAAATTTCGAAATCCGACCACTGCTCGCAGGTGTATGTGCTTCCAAATACAACTAAAACGTTTTAGGACAACTCTCGCAATCATGGATATTCCACAGCTGATTTCCATATTTCATGTAAAATACCATCACTTTTGAACTGCTTCACAAGACAGTCATTCGCCTTCAACTCGATCACTTCCATTTAAAGTTCGAATGGAACCTCTTCTATCTGGATCAGGTGCGGCGAGGCAGTGAACTTTATTTTAGGAGCAAGTGCGTTGAAGTCGTTGAACCGTGCACTAAATTCGTGGTTGAGCGCATCAAAGACTGTAGCAATGTGACAGAAAGGAACTTCTTCAGGTGAAGGAACAGTTAGAAGATGACTAGTATGCTATGACGATTGTTTTTCGATTGCCTTGAACTCCAGAAATATTTGCAATATACATGCACAATATTCTTTTTCATTTGCTTCTCATTGTCACGGCCGCACTTTGCCTCTGCTAAGGCCGCAGGTTGCGCATCCCTGGTATACAGCAACACATCAGCGATCGCAATTGAAGATTGACGGTATAAGTGACACTGATATTTATGATATTATTTTGGTATAAATGAGTCCGATCGAATTGAAGTGAAGTCAACATTAAGAAGTGAACTGTAAGTTTAAAGTTTTTCTTTTATCGTTGCGTATCGTATCTAGATAACTATAGTCTTAAAAATTAATATTGTTAATTGTTGTGATTGGACGTTGCGATTTCAATTTTTGTACAAGCACACATTTTTATCACAGGTCTATCGAAAAAGTGTAATTGAGGTTTATCAGGGTCAATTCCAATTCCAGTAGATTTGAATATCGTCAATTCCAATTCCGACGAAAAATGGAATTAATTCCGGATCGGAATTAATTCCAATTCCGACTTTTCAACTCTGCTCACATCACCTCACTCAGTAAAAAGGGAATCACAATGCATTGTCTTTGCATTGACGGTTAACCAATCAGAAGCGTTAGGGCTCCCTCTTGAGTGCCCATTCTGTGACGCATTCATCGCGTGTTAATTCTGTCTATTCGCTCAGATCGTGAAATGAACCACTCTCACGTCATCTCAATCTCGATACTTGGGCGCGCCCATCAGTCTTGAAAACGATTGATGGATTCTGGAAGCGTCACTGTCGTGCAAATGGAATAGATGTGCATGAAGTATAGTTGAAATTTATGATCAAGAAATGGAGTCTACTACTGATGTTGCTGGTTATTTAAGTTAGACAACATTTCAACAGGTGGGGCCTTGCCGCACCTGCCCAAATGGACGAGCCGCCACTGATCATGTCATAAGCACTTTTAGTATTAGTTCAATTACATTTTTCATGACTCTTCATAGTATTATTTGCTTTGAATTATTCGCTCATTTCATCGAACTACACCATTAGGAACGTACGTGCTTGCACTTAAGCACAAGATGTTTTGACTCCTTCTTCGTTACAGAAATCCAGCTTGAAACTCTGCCACAAAATAATGCCGCTTACCGCAATGCAGCAATGTGTGTGAATTCAATTTCTTGTTTTAAGTAGTTCAATTTAGCAGAAATTGTTGAAATTGTTAGATTGAAATTTCAATATTATCCATAAGCTATTTGAGACACAATGTGAACAGGTAAAAGACGATTTGTGTTCTAGGAATATGTCAATTATGATTTTCAGAATGTGAAAATGTCACATATACCTTCCTTGGAAAATGAGGCAAATCCCGTGACGCATCCGTAGCAATCTAGTGCATTTTGGAGTCCATAGTTGATCGTGCGTTTCTAAATACGTCTTTGTAGCTTGCTCAACGTTCCGTAACTTTGATCAAACGTCTAAATCAAGCTCGTTTTCGATTTCTGAAAATTAGGTTCTGGGAGAGGTGACAGTTTACACAAAACCATCATTATTCCATTGTGATCAGGAAATACAAGATTTGTTCCATGATAATTTGAGATAATAGCAGAGCAATTTATCCTTTTTTGATTTATCCCTCTTTATGAAACATTCGTCAACCGTAAAATATATTTTTCTCGTTACAGGATGAATACAACAATCAATTAAAGCAATTAAGGTGAGTAGCTACGTCATAGCTGTAGCGCGTAGTTGTCATTCGATATTCACATTTGCACTTCATGTATTGTGTACAGGGTTGGTCAGATCCACGTGGATGTGGGATAAATGTGGATCAATGCAGGTAATGCAATCTAGTGATAGAAACCAAGCGTTCGTTCCATATATATTGTCGTCATTCTGTTTAGTTTTCAAAGCGGTTTATGCTCGCATGAAGTGCATGTTGATCGAAAACTGTGAAGTTCACTCATGCCTTTCATTCAAGCAATGCGAGGCATAGCTTCTTGCCTCGACTGCCCTAGCGGAGCTGTGTCGGTGTCGTGGAAGTAAGGATGATGCTGACACATGCCTACATGCAGAAAGTACATGAGCTCACCATACCACGTACACATATAGATCAGCCCTTTTGTCTTTTTTCTTGCCTTGACAGTCCACTCTGAATAATGGCAATTGCGTATTACTACTTAAGAATTTCAGAGAGCAATCTCATTGGCTGAATTTTTTGGATCTTACACATCATCACACTGACGGCTAATTGCCAAAGAGGTTTGATAGTCTATTATTAGTTAGTCTAGAGAGCCGACGAGCGTGCGAATCAGTTCAGTAAAACTGACGCACGACGGCGTCATCAATAAAGGGGCAATAAACACAATAAGAACATCAGCAGAGCAGCGGAGTTGCTGTCGACTCGATAAGCGATACATGCATTTTTCTGCATGAAAATGAATACGGTAATTGTCGTGGATATTCTTTAGAGTACTTGTACTTGAAGTGAAATTCGAGGTACTTCAGGGATCCTACTTCGTCTCACTGCCTCGCCGTCGCCCAGGAAGTGACACTCAACAAAAATCTGACTGACACGACCTTCATAAAATGTGCTTTCTAATTGATCCACATAAAAATCCCGGAACCGGGATAAATGGGTTCTTTTATCCACGTGGATCCCTCCACGTTCGGACCGGGAGGGATAAATGGACTGACCAACCCTGATTGTGTAGCAATGTCGGCGATCATCAACGATTTGCATGCAAATCATAAAGTCCCATTTATGTTGCAATCTGACTACTAAATGAAAGAGTACCAAAATTGCTAAACGTAACCTCACAGAAGTACATCACACATGCTTACTAAGTACGAATTGAGTTCTAATGTGATGAAATATCGATATGAATAAATTGCCCAGTCAATCTTGATTTGAAGATTACTGAAGAAATATATTATCTATGTAATACCTTGGAAAAATCTAAGCATTGATTTGAAAAGACAGAGAAACGTGTTTGATATAATGGTTGTTTTAACTCTGTAGTAGTAACAGTGGTTGTGTTTCTTTCTTTATACGAAAATCGAATCAAAACAGAATGAAGCTGCAAAAGTGCAAGTTGACTGCAAAGGTGTCTTGCAAAGAAGATGTGGTCTTTATCAGACTATATAATAATTCAATGGCACTATTATAGTACTGTGAGTCAAGAGTATCCAGCTCATTACATTTGCAGTCCGTGTGACAGATGATCGAAGGAGCCCTACTCTGAAATCGCTGTGATAAGCTTAATAATAATAAAAATAATTGCTTTATTTGCATCTCATAATGCAATATGCATTCGAACATGGATCTAGATCCACTGAAAGCGACGCACTGAGACTAACAAATAATGGACCGGCGTAGAACAATAGACTAGCAACAATCGCAAAATAAATTTTAAAACAATTTTTGTTGGCATAAAATTAGTTTAATCTTGCGAAGTAGGTATAAACGAGAGGAGCATGATTTCAGCCGCAGATGACAGTGACAGATCCATCTCAAACTGCAAGTCCATTCAACACCGGGGAACTTTACATGATGATCACACGAATATATGTAATAAAAGAACAAACATAATTCTTTGTTTTCCAATGACAAACGTTTCATTTTGTTGCTATTTAAAGTGAGAGACCATGACTTCCAATCCATTCATTGATATGCTAGAGCTCATCATCGATGTTTGAAGTCAAATTCTTGGTCACAGGATGCAAATTTACAATATCATCAGCGAATTTTAATCAGCGACAATGTCTCGTCACAGGTTCCAAAGCTGCTAGAAAAGCGGTAAAAAGCTTAAGCCCATAAATGAAGCCCTGAGGAACCCTTGATAAAGTCATGACTGTACCAACGATTATGACGAAATTTAGAATTTCTGTCATAAATAGCTATCAAACGATTATACATAATCTTCAGGAAGGATTGAGCGTACGACCTATAACATAAGAACGCGTGGTACCTTATCAAAAGCTATCGTTATATCCAGGAAGGAAATACCGAGCACATTATTTTTGTCCATTTTGGTGGTAATTTCATGATAGATCCTGATAGCGGCCGCTGTTGTGAACCCACTTTCGGTAATCATATTGATTGTCACCATACAACTCCAGAAGCAAGTTTCCAACATCATACTTAGAATAGAATCCTCTCTAAGATGGCTCGGGAAGTATAGATATCGGTCCTAGTTGGCCTGGCAAGCACTTCCAGAGCAAAGAGGAATGCCATCGGTTCCTTGAGATGGTGATGATTTTATCCATCTCAAGAGCCGATTCGTCAATCGTGATCTCGAGATGTGTTAACTCGTAATAGATAAATGAGTAGCAGACTCAAGAGGCGTATAATCACGTTTTAAATCTGAGACATGTTTTTGAAAGAACAGAACCAGCAGAAGTGGACAACCGCTCTAGAAAGTCTCTGCTCTGATCAACAGAGGCAGTTTTCAACAATTTCCACATTGTTCGAGAATTTTTGCATGATTGCATTGATTTTGCCGCTTGGATCTAACGATCTCATCACGATACTTCTGTTTGAAATGGTCATACAGAGGTATATTGCTCACACGATATGCGATGCAGCGCTTTTTATCAACGATTTTAACAGCTGTGCCATCTACTCCTTATCGCCAGCAGTCATACGAGCATGCTCTGTAGGAATGGTTAAACCAATAACTCGCTCTAGGTGAAAAACAGCAAATTACGCATTTGGATGACGTCGGTACTGTGAAGCAGATCAGGCAACATTGACAAATATTATCTAAACAGTTACTGCCACGTGTAGGAAATACAACACTTCACAACTCCAATATTGGTGAATCTCGAAATCATTGTCATTAAAATTGCGGAAAATATTTACACATGGATCCGGAAACAGTCACAAATTAATTAGCTGACATATTTTTATAAGTTATACTTTATTATTATATATTATAATATTATATATTAATATTATATATTACTTATTCTTATACTTTATCAATAAGCCTCCTCGATTTAAGTATCCAAGTGATGGAGAAATAAATTTTAACTGTGTCGAAAATCCTTATCACTCCACAACCGCTTTACGTATAGATAGTTACATTCCTAGCCACGTTAAAAACAGCTATTTAAAGAATACGTTAGAGTATGTACAAAAAAGATGCAGACTACAATCCTCTTTTGATAGTGCTAAGAGCAAATTAAAGAAAGAAGTTCAACACAGCGGTTTCCACGCTAAGAGCATGGATGCAAAAAGCGCAAACAAAAAAGTTAGTCTAAAAACAATACATGGATAAATGCGGTCATGATAGCACTATCCGAAAAATGCGGACCCTTATCAAGAATTACGACTTACTTTGGTTGATGCCCCTAACTTTAACTTATATAATAGTCTGCAATGTAAACTTAAAATTAAAGAGCAAGAAAATTGTATCTGGCAATCTAGCGATTGCACCTGCTTGAACAAATATTTAGTTTACAAGCTCACTTGCGATTTTAGCCAAATTTAGCGCGTCGGGCAGACCAGTCGCTCTTTTAATTTATTTATTATCGCCCTTTTAATTAATTCGCCGTTTCAATTAACACAATCGGTCTTTTAATAGTAAAATCAGCATCGCTTTGGCTGATCACTGACTTCGGCGCAATCGTGTTTCCTCTATCGATGACTTTTCGTTAGATACCCTGGACAAGTAAGTGCAAGAATCCAGTGGACACTCGGTTAAGTGAAGCTCGGTTCATTTAATGCTTGAAACCTACGATTTCTGATTCTCACACCATCCACCATGTCGGATATAAGGGTACAGAGCGAAGACATCGCGCTGTCCTGACTGCTTTCAATTGATTGTTTTAGCTTTTTTACCCCTGAAGAAGCGTGAATAGACGCGAAACGTTGGACCTTCACATAGTTTTTAATACGATATCTTAGCCAATAAACTCCCTATGAAGACACCTTCATACTTTCGATCACATAATGAGCAATCTTCTGTTTGTGGCAGTCATATTCATCCGCTGAATTTTCAATAAATTCTCTTATGTCACGATGGATAGAGGCTTGTAAACCAGGGGGTACATAAATCCAACAAATCAATAATTTCGGGTGTGAGGTGTTACAACAGAGGATTGCAATGTCTCCAGGAATTTCGGAGGAGGAATTTCTGTTACTTCTCCGAGCAATTAAAAGTAGCTTAACACTAGAAGGACCAAGAAACTTCACGACCTAGAAGGACCAAATGGGGTCAAAATTGACCGGCATGTCTGTCATAGTTAATTAATCTATTTTCATCTACTCATCTGCATTTATAAATATTCACTTATATTATTATATCAGTTACTAGTTCAGTCCCATATCCCCTAGTTAACCTATCTACTAGTTAGCCCATTATGTCCGATGTCATTTCTGAACCTGTGATGCATAGTATGAAATGTCATCATCATGTATCGCTGTGATTATAAGAAAGAAAATAATAATAGTTTTATAATTAGAAATATTCCATCAAAGTCGACTGACACAGATGGGTTGCATGAAACGATTCTTCTGAGCATCCAATCAACTTTTGAATGTGGCTAAAAAAATTGAACAACACAAACCTAATCCACTTTAGTAGCATATTTTGTTACAGATTTATTTGAATAGCCGTACTGGTAATATCACAGCTTAGGCCCACATTCTTGCGACTCTTTAATCGTCTGCAAATTCTCGGCAGGCCTACTTCTGTTTTGTCTCTGTCTACACATTATCTTGAAATGGAAGTCGTATGCAGCTATCATGCGAAATATTATCAATGAATTTATTGCTGCCGTATCATTAAGGTTGAAAAACACCGCCATCGGCCAACGCCGACGACCAGTATTGCATGAGTGGTATCTGGCCATCTGGTTCGAAAACATGAACAGCACATTTTGTCACTGCTGTAATATACAAATTTTTAACGATCCTTTTTGAAAGACTAATTGAATATGATAAGCGCACGCCGTTGGACCCGGTCGCTGCCGAAAGCTTTTCGTTTATCTTCGCAATCATAAGACGAAACATTTCTCTATTCAGTCACTGAGCGTGACGTTGGAGAAATTCATCTGTTTTGTGATCACTTTCACTGTCAGTGTCAAAGTACGTATGTAGTTCGCTGGCTCGACAATTTCGTGGAATTCCGATCAACTCTTTTCAACTCAGTCAGTACCTGATTAGCCGTCAGCTTTCTTGACTGCTCATTGCTTTGATCACCTTCAACCATATAAAGTTGCAAATGAAGCTGTCATGATATTACACAGTCACTTACTAATGAATTTCTTGACCTAAATGATCACATCGTCTCTAAGTTTCTTTGAAAGATTCCTTGGCTATTGGTCATAATTTTCTTTTCTTTGGAAAGAGCCAAATTCTAGTGACGGATTGATTTTTATTTTCTGACGGTTGATTACTTCCAGCTATTATCTATGGCTATCTTCAGAAAATCTTTAAAATCTATCTTATTTCCTGAAGATAGCTATAGATAATAGCTGGAATTAAATCAACCGTTAGAAAATAAAAATCAATCCATCACTAGAATTTGGCTCTTTCCAAAGAAAAGAAAACTAAGTTTCTTGGTTGCTTGTTTGAAGACATCAATAATTAATCAATGTCGGATGTCGGTGCACCAAAAGAATTTGTGTAAAATTGAAACAAAGAATGATATTCAGAATGTATTTCTGCATCTCGAATGAAATTGTGAATGTGATGCGATTTTTGGAGACGGATCGCCATGGTTCAGCTCTAACAAAATAGAAATCACTGGACTAACAAGTTATGCGCAGCCTATGGTCAATCTGTGAAATCAGCATGTGTGAATCAGTTTGTATGAAAATCATTACTAACATGATAAATTTTACTCGATTTTAACAATGCAGCAATCTGTTTTAAGGCTACACGTTTATTCTCATTTCTATTCGTTAATAGAATGTCAAAGTACAAAAATTCCAGGCGATGTTGGTAAGCGGTAGACACACTTAAAACAAATGAAATAATGTATCCAACCAAATTTTGATACATCTTATATGAAGCCACTGCATATTCAAGAAAAGTCAAGACAAATTAAGTTGGAATATTGAATTTCATAGAAGCTATAACATTTATCAGTTTGGTAGCGGTCGGTCCTTCTAGTGTTAATTTGATTTCAATGGTTAAGATAAGGTCTAGCGTTTTGAATAATGTACTGAGATGTAGCTCCTGCACATTCTCCGCGTGGACATCTTGTGACTGCCTAAAGCATGAAAATTGCCATCTGTATAATCGCAAAATGTAAGATGCAAATTTAATGGTAATCATAAAAGTTTTTAGACATGCCGCATGACATGGTAATTGTTTCAGTTTTCACTTTGATATTATTAACACTTGTTGACTGCATCCGACTATTTTATTCTTTATTGGCTTATGAACCTTTGTATAAAGCCTACATGCGTCTCTTCCTAAGAATATATGCTAACCTTGTTCGATCATAACCGTAACTCAATTTACCGTATTTAGCTTTTGATCATTTTTTACAGCACAATCACTTTTTTAGGAATACAATTTTATTCATTTAGCTGGAGTTCTGCTCTATTGTCACAACAATTCTTCGATATATGCGAACATGGGATGCTACGGGTTAGATATTATTAGATATATTTATTGACTGGTGGAGGTGCTAGGTCTATACAACTACTCAAACGAGTAATAAAAATGAGTACTAAAATCAGTGCGAATTAAGTATGCTGTGCATTCGAACCCAAGCACTTCTGCAAGTAGTGCTGATTTTTTCGTACTCAAAGAGTACTGATTTTTGGGACTTGTCGTAGTTAGCATTCAGGCTCAGTACTTTTTCTAGTTCTTATTTGGGAGTTGATGAATAACAGTGAGAATGACCTACTACTGATGGTTAATGAACTTCATTGTGTTTCAGATCATTCTCAGTGACTGTGGTGATGCCGGATGGTAGTACAATGGTAATAGAGATACAACCATTCCAAGAAGTCATCACTTTAAAGGAATACATACGGAAGCGCTGCAAGGAATACAATGTTCTAGAACAGCGACTTTTCAACCGAAATCGTGAACTTACAAATGATCATGATACTCTTGAAAATCTCGTAAGCGCACACGGTTGAATTTATTGATTTCGTCAGAACGGACTTCAGCTATTTCTTCAAGGTATATCAGGAATTTTCGTTCTGCGCGATTTGTCAGCTGATACTACAGTCAGAGAATTGAAGAAAATTGTCGAAGGAAGAGAAGGCATCAGACCGGAATCACAAGTTTCTAAAAATATGTAACCAGCTTCTTAATGCACCTGCCAAAACCTTGAGAGAATATGGAATCCGTCAAGGAGCTACCATAAATGTGACTTGGCGCGTGCTTGGTGGTTGAATCAGACGGTTATTTTGTCAACGTCAATGCCATGGACCAAGCAGTGGCTAATAGACCAAACTTTGAACTTCACGCATCGATACCATTTTTATCTGATTTCTCCATCCTACAGCAATGCATTACTGAACCTGTTGTGATTATGCAATTACATAATGTACAGGCCTAGGCGATTGATCTTCATGAACGATCTAGACCTGTTGCATGTCTGAAAGACAGTAATCAATGACTTGTTATCTTTGCTGTAAATTAATCAAGATAATAACCGAAATATTGTAATTCCAACACCATGAAATGCATTTCAGGAGATTCATTATTTTTATGTACTAAATTCTTTTGATGTTGAAATTTGGTGGACTGGTTCTTACGTGCTTGTAATTGTCAGAAGCAT
The DNA here is from genome assembly GCA_907163375.1 of Prostheceraeus crozeri. Taxonomy (NCBI): domain Eukaryota; kingdom Metazoa; phylum Platyhelminthes; order Polycladida; family Euryleptidae; genus Prostheceraeus; species Prostheceraeus crozeri. Next base: position 28,637 of record CAJQUW010010351.1, read on the forward strand.
CTAAAGGGTAGCTGTATCGTAAGTAGAGTTTACTGCCATATTCCCGAACATCAAAGAACCGGGTCCTACCGAATCCGTTTCCAATTTGAAGAACCGGTTCCGGACAGATGCTTTGAATGAAGGAGTTAGTGTAAGTGCATTTTCGAGGTTTGTACGTGGTAAATTAGTGTATGCACCCTGACTGATGCGCCGACTTCCCAATTAATAATTGCGAAAATATTGAGAGAGAAATTGTCATGCGAATAAAGCTTACAATTAGTATCAATCATTATCATTTATTAATCATAAAAAGCCTTGCCTCGAGTAAGGGTCTGGACCCGAAACGTCGGCTGTGTGTATATATTTTTTATTGGTAATTATTTAACGTGATGGCATTAAAACTGCTCGGGAGAGAAAGATATTTTCCGCATTATTGATTCAAATTAGTAAAGAGCATAACCAATTAGTCGAAGCCTAGCAAATTATCACAAGATGACTCACAGATGATCGTATCATAGGACCAAATAGGCGTCATTCACCGCTCAAGTGATGTTTTATTTTGAGAACATTAAGCGCATTCAACTGTTGATCGCTTGATATTATCTTTCGATAGATTTACGATTTGTCGAGAAAAACTTCGCATTCTACCCATGTTGGTTAGTTGGGGTTCGCAATACCGGGCCACTTTTACAAAATCGGTATTTCGATGTTTGAGTAATGATAAAACCGGTATTAATAGTGATGAAAATTTTGAAAGTTTTGATTTTGTGTGATATATACATGCTTCACATCTTAAGTATTTAGCGTTCAATCTACTTTCGCAGCAGTGCGTGCAGAGCTTGTAATAATTGAGGGAATGAACCGTGATAGTGAAAAAGGATTGCCTTTTCACTCGGTGATTTAATAGAGAAGACAAGCCTCCCTAGCCTCGATCACGCTTACGCAAGTAGTAAGCAAGTGACAAATACTGGATAGCGCAAGATGGCCGCCGTCGTGTCTGAGTCCCCCCCCCCTCTGGAACGACAGTGTCGTGGTGTGCCGTCCAGGTTGGCCGAGACAAGTCGCTGACGTCCCCCCCCTCTGGAACGACAGAGTGTGAGACTCGGGTGAATGGGTCCGACCGCCTGGTGGACGTGGGCGACCGCCTAGGTTGTCTTGGATGGTGAAACGGAGGCCAGATTCGGATTCAGCGTGAAATTCTGCATCTGTATGGTGAATTTGAAAGCAATCGGAGATAAAAATTTTTTCGCTGACATAAAAAGAGGTTCTCACGATTTCTATTTCCAGGCATAGATTTTTCACCAATAATTAATCAGTGCCAAACGTCCAGTCACGACAAAGCTTAGTATGAATTATTCACCAGTATTCAGAAACTGTCCAGAAAAAAAGTTACGACCATAAAAAGTTCGTTCTAGGTCGGTAAGAAAGTTTCTTCACGCTTCAAGTTTTGACAAGTGTTTAAAAAAGATAGTTACATAGTCAAAAAACTTAGAAAAAAGTTAAATAAAAAAGTACATATTAGTAAGTAAAAGTTTAGTTGTTTATGCTTTTTCAGTGAAGTTCAACAGAGTGTCCAGTCCCTCCCCCCCCCCTTTGTTTCTAACTTTGGTTCTAGTGGACGGATTTTGTTCGTTCGACTTGCATTGGAAAGAGGATGAAACACTGCTCGACCCACATTTTTGGTTGCGAGTCAATCGGGAGCAGCCTTGTTTCAAAAGTTAGAGCGTTACAAGATTTTAAGGTCGAGCTCACCTGAAAAAAATCCTAAGTGTCAGAGTGGCTTTGTATGGGTAAAATTTTGAAAATTTTCCAAAGTGTGGAATTTCGACCTGGGACCGTCACCAAAACATTTTTCATCAAATTTATTGAAATTTCACATGACGTCCCCCCCCCCCCTCTGGACACGCTGCTTCGATTATTGGCTTGCCAGTGGAATGGATTTTGTCTGTGCGATAGCTCGTTTGAAAGCTAAGAGTGAGACCAAATTCAGTGAAAGAATTCTATTTATTTTTTTTTTCTTTTTTTATTTATATCATTTATTTTGTTTTTTTTTTATTTTTTATTTTATCTTGTTTTTTATTCGGTTTTTTATTTTATTATTTTTAATTAATATCTTTTTAACATATCCTCTTTTAATCCTTTTTATTTTACTTTTTGTTTTTATTTATTTCTTTTTTTTTTGTTGACATTTATTTTTCTTTTTTTTTGTTTTATTTTCTCTTTTAATATTAATTTTTATTTTTTAATTTTTTTATATATATTTGCTTATTTGCCAATATTACATTTTTTTCAGTTTTTTACTTAATATATTTCTTTTACTATTTTATTTATACTCTTCTTTATTTTATCTTTTTTTTTCTACATTATTTATTTTTATTTATTTTTTATTATTTTTTATTTTCTTTAATTTTTTATTTTTAGTTCTTGTTTATAATCGGCTTGTTCCTATCTGTCTTCGTTTAGATGTGAGACGCCATTTAAGATTTTGGGACATTGGCGAAAAACGACAGAGTTAGATTTCGAATCAACTTGATGTTATTGTCCAATGAGGATCATCATCCAATGAGAATCAAGCATTTCTTTATAAATAGCGAGCCTTCCACAGTGAGAATCATTCCATCGTTGAATCACACGAGTGACGGACGCACATTTTCTCTCTTCTCTCTCTAGTTCTTCCTCCTACCCTGTTACTTAAATTATCCAACTAAAATGGTAAGTCGCTACTTCCCTCCCTCTCCTCCCCTTGAACGTAAACTTAATACAATCTTTTTTCATTTTCAGGACATCTACTTCCATCCTGCTGCACGTAGTATGGGGACAAAATTGGGCGGTACAAAACGTTACAAAGGTTTCGCTACGGTCAGATCATCTACAACTGAGGCCAGTGGAAGAAACATCCAAGGTACATAATCCTACACCGCTACAGCGTAAATTTAAACAAGCCTTGCGTTATGATGATCATAGCGTAGTACTCCAAACGGGAATGCTCCCTTCCACGGATGTCAAGATAATGCACAATCAGTATGGGGACTACATACTGATCCCCGTGAGTTCCCGGTACATTTCGAGCCACCAACTTAGATATTATTGAGGAGCTACGTGTCATTAAATATATGGACATTCCTACTCCTCTTGCTCAAGAGTGGAAGGCGAGAGATGACAAGGATCCTCCCTATAGAAAGATTTGGGATGGTAATTCACATTTGCCTTCCGGTATCACATTGGTGGGAACTTACTATAAGAAGATGAGATCATTCAATACCCAGCAGATGTGATGAGCTCGAGAAGGTACTTGGATATTCCTTTTCAAAGTGAATGGGCATATTATGGTCGACACAAAGATAAAAAAATAGCCTCTCTCTCCAAGCATATGGAATCCATCCTATATATTCCGAAACCACCCAACGTGGACGACATAATTGATCAAATCCTTAACAGCAGTGGTACGAAGCGCAAGTCGGAGAAGAATGCTACATCAAAACGCAAATCAAAGAAGGAGAATTGCTAGTCCTTTCCTAACTCTACCCTATGACAATTCGCTTATGTGCTTTGAGTGTCGTAGACGTGGTCTTATTAGATACATTTTACTTCTTCGTTGCCATCATATCATTTGTGTATTTTGTCGTGAAAAGCATCGATGTAATTCTTCATTTTGTAATATGTTATAGAACGTTTCCTTAGATGTGTAAATTTCCGTTTTAGGCTTCTATCATCATTTTTATGGATTGTGAGGGTGAACCTGTACAGGAGCTGAGTGCTATTGCTATGAACAATTGGACATATCAGATTGTTAGTGTCTATCATCAACATGCCAACTGCGATCCCAATGTTGATCAATGGGCGAGAAAACACATTCATGGACTTAATCTGAAATATTTGCAAGACTATGGCTTTTCTTGTGAAAGTGCTCTTCTTATTGACTTTAAACGATGGTTAGCTGCTTTCAATGTTATACGCATCTTTTGTAATAATCCTGGTAAGGAGAGGAAAGTATTTCCCAATCTAATCATTGATGATATTTTGCTCCCACCTTGGGATACTAGAGTGAATCAACATTATCATGAAGTCACGAAACGTTTTAAGGATTTGTGTGTTCCTATTTTGTCTGTTCGTTGTAGTAGCTACGTTCATAACCAATGCTTCTTTCCTCCTTACCTCAACACTGCCAAAGTCCTGTATGGTTATCATTGCTCGCTGTATGATAGTTACCAGCTGTATCTATTTTATCTCTTTCAAACCATTGATTTATAATGCATGCTTGTTACCGTTATTCAATAAATGTTACTATGAGAAGAGTTGTTGTTTTCATGCAATGGATGGGTTAGATAAAGGGCGATCATGTCTTTCTCAAACGACTGCGGAACATTACGTTTTCATAGGCAAAGTTTAAAAGGAGCTGTTCAAGATTATGTGATAAATTTTCATAAAGATGAGACCGACATCGAAGCAGTGGTTGATGATGCTAGCACTCTATTTCTAGAGTTAATGAATACATTCTCTGATAGCATTATCATGGCGCGATTAGTTGCGAAAATTAAGTTTAGTCATTTTGGAAAGCAAGAGGTGGAAAGTCGCTCTTTCCATTTTGCTTCTTATTCAATGGAAGTGGTAGATCACCCCCAAGAATTTTTTAAAAGACATATGATAAAAATTGCCGAACGTCTTAACGCATTTAACCATCATGGTAGCAGTCTAGTGATTGAAGCGATTTCAGATATTCACATTCAACTTTCCATAAACAAAAATTAAAAATGCAGTGGTACTTGATTGTAGCACAACTGGTTTTCGAGCTATGTCTGCTCACTCTCGAAGTATATTCCTTCTGTACATGCGTCTATTATTTAGAAAAGGCTAGCAAATTCATATCTTCAAAAAGACTTGCTATAGACATCAGTAACGGTGAAACTATGTGTTGCGATGTATGTAAGCGAAAGGATGGAAATGAAAAGCGCATCTTCAAGAGATGTAACCCGTGTGGCAAGATTACGCTACCTTTACGTAGTGTTTTGGTAAATATTGGTAAATGAAAAAGCAAACACAGTTTAGCCTAAATTCATTTTGAATTACATTTATGGGTGCACCCGAAGTACGTTTCCTTCAAGAAATTTCAAATAACACAGCATTAAAGAAAGTAAATATTGGTTATTATTGGTAACGGAATATATGCTTTAAATTTTACCAAAATTCACGTTAACTTACGCAAAATATCATCATAGATTTATATGTCTTGATTATTACTTCTTATTTCGTAAAAGTTTCGTTAATGCACTGACATAAAATATCTCGATATTCTTTAACCTAATTTCGGATAATACTGAACCTGTTCAGTCTTAAAAGAAGTTTAATACTGTTCAGTCTTAAAAGAAGGAAAATCTGTTGAGCTCAAAAATATGTAAGTTTATCAAATGGAAGTGGCTATTACCAAGAAAAACAATAAACCCCCAACTTGCCATTACCAAGACATTATTTTGTCAATAAACCCTCAACTTGCTATTACCAAGATATGATTAATAAGGCACAAAACATGAATTGTTTCTACAAACAGTGCAACAGAATTTATTTAAATATTTATCTTAATTAGATTCTTATACTTTTTATATGCTAAATGAAAATTTGTATTATATGTGTAGAACTGTCACAAAAACTTTTAAACTACAATATAGACATTTTAAAAAAATTCTAAAAATTCTGAAAAGTCATAGGTCCCTACTTTATTCTATGGTATTATTAAGGATTGAAAGAAATAATCAGGGATAACAAACTATGGAGTAAACCATTATTGTATTTGAATATTTCAGTTATGCTTTTTTATAGCAAAAAAAATTACATATGTTGCGTTTTTTGAATCATGTTCTTGGGGGTATAGCAATTGGAGGTTTATCGACGACGATGGTCTTGGTAATGAAGTTTGGGGTTTATTGTGAAAAAGACATTGTCTTGGTAATAACCACTTCCTCATCAAACTTCGGTCCATTGGTTCTCTAAAAAGTTACAAAAATACTCTCTTGCAAGTTGGCAGTCAGTGTCACTAAATTATGAAATCAAACCGATAGTCATGATGGTTACCATACTTTATTATTGGACAAATCATGTGCGCACAATAAAATCTGATCTTCCATCAATACTTGCTTTAATTATGCTATAATTGCTATAAATTTTTGCTATAATTTGCTTAATTTTGCTGATATTTCTTGGGTTGTGGTATTGGGTTAACCAAGCGATTGGTATCAATAAGACAGCCGCAGGGTATTGTTACATCTGAGAAAATTTCCAAAATGGCATTACACTAACACAACCGAAATTCTTTTTGAGTTGCTGATGTACAGGCATATTTAATGCAGCCCACATATCCAACTAGCTATCAAACGTGAAATTCACAATTTTGGTTGGAATCTCATCATCTTTTTTTTTATTTTTTAGCTTTTTAAAAAATATGATTATATATAATTATTAACTAATATCTCATGTAGCCAACATAAATAGTTCGCATACTTCTACAGATTTCAGTGCTAAGCAAAGAGAAGAATTGAGCATGTTTTTCTCAGTGGGTCTCTCATTTCACATTCAAAAACGAACTCGATTTGTTCGGTGCGGTGTTAATCAAGAAAATCATATTTTTTTTAAATACGAAATTTCACCAAAAAATAGGGGAATTTTCACGTTGTGGGTTTATTGGGATTGGGAATGCATGTAGGAGGCATTATAGAATCAGCATAAACTCAATAAGGAAATTCGCTGCGGTTGTGTTATTTTGGAGTGGGGCCCAGGGGTTCTTGTGGCCAAATCATAGTGCGGAGAGTGTTCTTAGGGAGTAGTCGTGTAGGCTGAGTAGCTAGAGAGGGAGGGAAGTACAGGGAGAGTGAAGAACGTTAGACGTGTAAGTGTTGAGGAGAGTAGTTAGTAGTCAACCAGGGAGGGGAGAGAGAAGGGAGAAAAGTGGATAGGTATATAGGGGGGAGGATGATAGAAAGGAGCTGCGGTTTAGGGGGGGGATGGAATTAGTAGTGGAATTAGGTAGCGGAAGGAGTAGGGTAGTAAGTTAGGGGTATAGACAGAGTCTGTGGGTGCGGAAGGGAGAGTACAGTAGTGCACTGGCTTAGTATCGCTGACGCGTTTGGGTCCCGTCGGAGCTAAGTTAAGTCATGGTGTGAGTGAGAGTTGAGGTGGTGAATTGGGGGAGTTACTACGTACTCTTCGAGTGTGGCTGAGTTTGATAGAGTGAGGCGAGTATAGGCGTGGATGCGTGTTACGGGTGACGGGTTGTAATTCTGGGAGTTAATAAGGTAGGTAGGAGTATTGTGTTGAAGAGTAAGGAGGGGGAGTAGGGAAATGAGGGGAGCAGTAGGTTGAGAGATATAGGTAAGAGTATCTAAAGTAAAAGTATAGTGAGGAGGAACTGCGTTATGATCGTAGTAGCGAAAGATAGGACGGTGAGAGTGAGGGCAGCAGTTAGGTAGTTGTAAAAGTAGTAAGCGAGGTAGAGTGGAGGTGGAGAGTAGGAAAGGGTGTGAGGAGTGAGGAATTTAGGGTGGCGAATGAGGGGGAGGGTAGGGGAAGTAAGAGAGGCAGCAGTGGAAGGTTAGCGTGAGTAAGGAGAAGAGTAGTGGAGTAGTCGGTGTAGTACGTGGCGAACTAGTAGGTAGTACGCGGTGGAGGGGTAGTATCTGCGGGAGTAGGATTCGGAGGTTGTGGTCAGTGATCATTGAAGACGGAGATTTCAGGAGGTCCTTGGACGGAGTATGGAAGTAGGTAGTAGTAAGAAGGAAGTGAGGGTTGTTAGGTAGTCTTTAAAAGGAAGGTGGTTAAGAGATGTGTTGGGGGGTCCGGATGAGTGGGAGTGGGTAGAGGAGGGGGGGTGAGTTAGAGAGGTGGTTATAGGGGGCCGAGTAGGAAGTTCAGTATTGAGAGGACAGGGTTGTGGAAGTGGGGAGTAGTACAGGAGTGGGATCGCATTTGAGAAGTGCGGAGAGAGAATGTCGGTGCTTGGGCGTGTAGATCAGGACGTGAGGTGTAGTGGCATATGAGTATGCATGAATACGTTCTGGAGGTATTGGGTCAGTATAGTGGGAGTGGAGGTTGACACGTTGATAGGCGTTTGGGGAAGGATCGCAGTGTGTGTGAGTTGCCCTTCTACGCCGTCTTACCTCCCCTTTATTTTACTATTAACCGTCCATCTACTTTATTCTATTCTACCTATGTGGATCGTTTCCTTTCAGCTCCGTTCTCCTACCTACTTTTTTCTATCTTGCCTTCTGGGCCGCGTGTATTTGATATACTTGCTTATCTACGGTTGTAGCTATCGTGCTT
>CAJQUW010010352.1:0-27004 GCA_907163375.1 Prostheceraeus crozeri
TTTGAAAAATTTGAAAAATTGGGTATTTTTAAAAACGGTTTTTTTCTTCATAACCTGAAAAAATGACCAAAATTAATGAATTTAGTCGTTTTTAAAAATACCGATTTTTCAAAAAATGGTACTTTTTAAATGGTCTAAATTTATGAATTTAGGTCTTAAAAACCTGAAAAAGGGTTAAAATTCATGAATTTATGTCGTTTTTAAAGATACTATTTTTTTGAATTTTACGGTGTCCTGGAACGGTCTTTTTCCCATTACTTTCAAGCTCTACCAAAACAGAACGAAAAATAGACGAGTCACTTGATAAAAAGAAAAATCAGGCACTAGAAAAATTCTACACTTGACATAGTCGTTTTTGTAAGACTTCATTACTAAGATTTTAACAGAATTACATTATGTCCACGTTTTTTTGGCCGCGGGTATGTAAGAAATGGGTTGAATGGCGAGCAGAGATCGCCTGTTTGGTGAATTTGCAACTGTCTCGACGTGCCTACTGCATTAATGCATGCTCTCATACAGTCAACAGATGGATAAAGTTCTCAACTGCTGTGTACAGGAGTGGTTCGAATCAAGGCTATTAACTTACCAATATTAGCGCTGTGCAGTACTTATCTTCTGGGACTTTGTCCTAAGTCATTACTGTGTAATTCAAGTATTTTAAAGAATATGGTATGCATACAAACGTGGCACATTCAACCACTGTGTTAGCCTGGTCGTCCATACCATATTCAGGGCACCATACCCTTGACTTGAGTGTTGGTCGAGTCATCCGGGTTTTTGTTTCCACTGACGATAATGCAGTTGATTGTACTTCAAGAGAAATAACATCCAGCAAACTACTTAAATGTCATCTTTGGTGGAATTGATCGTAATGACTGAGTGCGGTAAATGACAGTTGGCCGAGCGATTGTCGTAATCTAAAGAAAACGTGGTCACAACAGCTGAAGGGAATTGAAAGGAATCGCAGTGTCACCGAAGAAAAGGGATTTCTAGATATACATGTAGAACCGCAAGTAATTTAAAGGAAGCGGGAACACAGCAGAGAAAGGGAGTCGTCGTGTCAGCGAAGAAACAGACCTTTGGACATAGACGTGAAGTTGTTCTCACGTCTGCTGAGAACAGCAGGAAGTAGCATATAATGGCATTTGAAAAAATAACGACGTTTTCAGTGCGGATATAATCAAATCTGAGGTGAGTTTGAACGTGTGGTAACCATCAAGGCAGCGAAATGACCAGTTGATACTCCAACTTCAAAGCTGCGATTTTTATTTTGTTCGTGAACTTTGGTTGAATGCAGTGCTGCACCTTCCAGGAGGTCGGAATGTTTGGTCCTGATTGCATGTGAGTGCTAAGCGGATTGTATTTTATTTGTACAGAGTGGCTTCGTATGTGTGCGGAGGGGTTCATTGCTCAACATTATTTCTTGATTTCTACGTCGTTCAACTTGACAAGCGGCGACTAGGAATTGTCATGAGCCATGGTAAGTGACATGGGAGGTTGTGAATGTCATTTGTCTCGTGTGTGACATAAATCCTAAAAACACAGTTTTGTTGTTTGGTAGCTCCACTGATCATACATAGGTACAGGAATAACTTACAGCGATGCCAAATGATGACTGGAAAATGTTCATTATGAGGCAATGGTTCCTAACAATGCATGATGTCATGATTCAATAAACGTTCATTTGAATCCCAATCGGTGTTTGATGACGGCTGATTCCAGGACGAAGAAAATGTTGAGAAAAATGTTATTAGAAAACTTCCACTTCGCAACCATATTGTGCCATGTGATAACTATGGCTACAAGAAAAGCAAATACATGCACTAAATTGAAAATGAATAAATTCGAAGAGATGTTTTCATTACAACACCAAATCAGATACAACACAATCTCCAACAAAAACTACCGAACCAATGCACTTACAAAATCACACACAAAAATAGACGCATAGACGCCCTCAAATGAATGTCTCAAGATTATATCAGACGAACCAATTCCATATTATGTTCAAATACGACATGCGTTTCCAACGATTTTTCAAGCTCTTTATCACTTGTCATGCAATTTTTTACATTACTCTACCTATTCATTAGAAAACTTGGAAAGCTAAAAGTTGACTTGCCTTCGTCGCTTCTTATCTATTGTGTATCCGCTTATGAGCCATCAAATTACTTGAAACTGCAAACGACTTCCCGCACGTCTCACAAAAGAACGGTCTGTCACCAGTGTGCACCCGCCGATGCTTTATAAAATCAACTGAACGGGTAAATGACTTCCCGCACGACTCACAAATGAACGGGCTATCACCTGTATGTATCCAACGATGACTTATCAAATTACTTGAAGCTGCAAACGACTTCCCGCACGTCTCACAAATGAACGGCCTTTCTCCTGTGTGCACCCGCCGATGCTTTATTAAACTACTTGAAACGGTAAATGACTTGCCACACGTCTCACAAGTGAACGGCTTGTCACCTGTATGTATCCGCTTATGAGCCATCAAATTACTTGAAACTGCAAACGACTTCCCGCACGTATCACAAATGAACGGCCTATCACCTGTGTGCACCCGACGATGCTTTATCAAACTACTTGAAACGGTAAATGACTTTCCACACGTCTCGCAAATATAAGGTGTGTCACCTGTATGTATCCGACGATGGGCTATCAAATTGCTTGAATCTGCAAACGACTTCCCGCACGTCTCACAAATGAATGGCCTCTCACCTGTGTGCACCCACCGATGCTTTATCAAACTACTTGAAACGGTAAATGACTTTCCACACGTCTTGCAAATATATGGTGTGTCACCTGTATGTATCCGACGATGGGCTAACGATCTTTTTAACGTTGGGTATTAAGAAATGTGTCGAATGGAGAACAGATATCGCCTGTCAGATGAATTTGCAGATGTCTCGATGTACTACTGATGACAATGGCACTAGCTCTCAACTTCATGGGTTTGCCGACGCATCAGAAAAGGCGCATGCTGCAGCAATGCATATTCCCACAAAGTCAGTAGATGGTGGATAAAGTGCCAAGCTGCTGTGTGCAGGAGTAGCTCCAGTCAAGGCTATTCACGTACTTTAAAGAAACTGGAATGAATACAAACGTCGAACATTCAACCATCGTATTAGTCTGGTCGTCTCAACAATATTCAGGGACGTGTGCTTTGTTTCTACTGACGATAATCCACTTGATTGTGCTTTATGAACGTCACCTTTGGTGGAATTGATGAGTGTGGTAAATGGCAGTTCCCAGGGCTATTCTCGTAATCTGAAGGAAGCGTGGACAGAACAGTGAAAGGGAATTGAAGGGAATCGCAGTGTCACCGAAGAAAAGGGATTTTTGGATATACATGCAGATTTGAAGTTGTTCTCACGCCTGCTGAGAACCGCAGATAGCAACGTATATTGGGCTTTGTAAAAACTTCGACGTTTTCAGCGCAGATAGAATCATGTCCAAAGTCGAGGCTTGTTAATCCTAAGTCTATGTCATCCTGCTGATTTGCAGACATCAACATCAGAACAACTTCTAATTACCGATGCTGTAGGTGCGGTAGCACAACCAAATATAAGAGACACTGTATTAGCCGGCTAACTCGTTGACCATAAAGTAAGTGCAAGTAGGTAGGGTGCCGACTCAAAATAGTGTCTGTATGCAGCTGAGCTTTTAGTTATGGTAACCCATCGAATGTGTGGTGATATGACGATTTATTCCCAATTTAGGTTCAGGGATAACCAGGATTTATCGGTTTCAAGAAATTTTTGTACTTTTTAAATGTCAGCGCTGTGCTTTTGATTAGAGCAGTTCCCATGTCAATAATGTGCAATTCACGTACTTTAAAGAAACTGGAAAGCATACAAACGTGGCACATTCAACCATTATGTTAGCCTGTTTATCTAAGCGATATTCAGCGCATTATGCCCTTGTGTTATGAGGCTTTGTTTCTACTGACGATGATCCATTACTGTGTAATTCAAGTATTAGATCGTGCATTTCACTGGATGGATAAAGCACTTTGTCATGGTCTTGGAGTCTAAGCCAAGACAAGCCTTCCCTTGAGAAGGCTTTGTAGCTCAGAGGATCCAAGGCATGAGTATCTTGCCTTCATTGCGCCGCTACAGAAGACCACTCTTCTTCTATTTTTCCTATACCGCTCTCCATCAACCAATGCGGACATTTTCAAAGTTCTCTCTGACAAGATCGATACTCTTCTACAAGAGTATCCCAGCGCTGAAGTTGCCGTTTTTGGTGACTTCAACGTGCACAAAGTTGACTGGCTTGTGCAATCACGCACCACCGATCTCTCCGGTCAGGCAGCCGAGGATTTCGCTGTCTCTCACAACCTTAGTTAAATTATCACTTGTCCTACCAGAGTGCCTGGCCGAGCTGGGGATACTGGATATCTCCTTGACCTGTTTCTCACCTCAAATCCAACTTATTTTTCACACAAGGTTACTTCTCCCCTAGGCACGTCTGATCACTGTGTTATCACAGTTTCTGGCAAACAAATTTGCTCCACACCGTCTGCACCCTTCCATAGAACAGTTTATCAATTCTCCAAAGCAGACTGGTGTGGCTTCCGCACTTTTCTTAGTCAAGTTCAAGCTGAGAATTTGATTCTGAGCGAGAACGTCCACAAGTCGGCGCAAGAACTGACAGAGTGGCTTCAGATATGGATGTTGGCCTACATTCCTCACCGTACTTTCCAAATGAAGCCCCACTCACAACCTTGGTTTACACCAGAATGTGCAGCTGCAACTTGCCAGCGTGACCACTTTTTCCATAAGTATAAGCGAGACAGTAGCGCTGGCAATCTTGAATTGTACAAAACCGCAGGTAGAAATTGCAAGGAAACCATACATCAGGCCAACAGCCGTTACGCTTTGTATGTACGGAAATCCATCGCTACCCAAAAGCTTGGCTGTACAGACTTCTGGAGGATTTACAACAGTGTCACCAATAGGAACAAATCCTCCATCCCAGCACTTCGTCATGCCGAAGTCAGTACTTCTATGGCGACAACCTCAGCAGACAAAGCCGAGCTTCTTTGCAAGGAGTTTGCGAAGAATTCGTCATTAGACGATTGAGGTAAGTAGTAAGAAAAAGGCGAACACCTCGACCGGCGCCCCCCCCCTCTGGAACGACAGAGTGTCGCGGTCGGCCGCCGTGGTGCTTCGAGTCTGACTCCCCCCCCCCTCTGGAACGACAGAGTGTCGTGGTGGACTTGGGTGACTGCCAGGTTTTGTCTTGAGGCTATAGTGTGTGATGTTTTTCGTGCAATCTGCTGAATGTTGGGTTGAAAATGGGCTGTTTCGAGTGGAAGCAGTGCTCGGATGTGAAAACGGAGGCCAGATTCGGATTCAGCGTGAAATTCTGCATCGGTATGGTGAGTTTCAAGTCAATCGGAGAGAAAAAGTTTCGCTGACGTCCTCCCCCCCCCCCGGCACCGACCTTCCAACTTTGCTTCCAGTGGACGGATTTTGTCGTGCAATAGCTCGTTTGAAAGCTAAGAGTGAGACAAATTCACTGAAACAAACGGCTTGTTCATATCTGTCTTTGTTTAGATGTGAGACGCCATTTAAGATTTTGGGACATTGGCGAAAAACGACAGAGTTAGAATTTTGGACGTTTTGGACTATAGAGTCAAAACGAAGCATCGGATTGGAAAACGGATTTCAGATTTGGAATCAGCATGAAATTCTCTATCAACATGGTGAGTTTCAAGTCAATCGGCGAGAAAAAATTTTTCTTCACGAAATTTTTTCGAAAAAACGAGTTAGAATTTTTGCGATGGCTGTGGGCTGTAGAGCCAAAACGAAGCATCGGATGGGAAAACGGAGGCCAGATTCGGATTCAGCGTCTAATTCTACATGAAAATGGTGTATTTCCAGCTCAATCGGACCTCTAGAATCGGTGATAGAAGCGTTTTAAGTTTTTGGATGATGGGTACTACGTCATCAGCTGATCGCCACAAACTATATAAGCTGGGAACCGACAGATACTTGACATTAATACGATGTCAACGGTAAGTCGTCTCTCTGAGCTCCGATGATAGCTTCGGACATTCCAAATTCCGGGTTTCTGCAAGAAACTGACTTAGAAAATTTCATTGTTGTTATCAGCTAAGGTGTCAGACTTAGAGGTTAGCCAGGAGATGGCCTTCGTCTCCAGGCCATAAAAGACTCCAAAAATTTAAAGGCTTGTAACTTTGCTTCTACAAGTCCGTTTGACTTGATTCAAAAAAGGTTCGGTCGCTATTGACCTGCCCTAAGTGATAAAGTACTTATAAAATTTCATAAGTAGTGCTAAAAAATTGAAAAATTTAGATTCACTAGTTTGGGAGGTTTTCTGGGATTTTCGACCCTGCTGAATTCAACTAAGACATTTATAAAGTTGTGGGAGGCGAGCTTCGGCTTGGAATTTGCAACCTTTGTAAACAATCCACTGGTTTTCATGTCAAAATCGGGGTCCGGATACCAACACAGTGATATGACGCACGCTCTGTCCGCGGGAGGTTGGATTTGTGGGCCGAGGCATTGGAGTTGGCATAAGATCCCCTCTGAGTAATGCCTGTAACGGATTCAAAGGTTCGACACTTTCCACCAATCTCACAATTTAGCTGTATGATTATAAGAATGACTGCCAATGTCGCCTGTTAGTAATTCTATTTCATCCTTCCTTTACAGATACATAAGTTACAAAATGGGAGGCAACAAAATTTTTATTTAAAAAGTGCTCTTGCGGAGAAATAAAGAGAGGTGGCGAATTCAAACGCCACATTAACAAGTATAAGAATACTCCTCACTTTCACGAGGAAAGAGCCGTTATTTCCGGCTGTACACATTGCCTGAAATTTTTAAAAGGCAAGGAGCATGAGGCATTTTACATCGCCCACGCCGAATGTCCGCTCAAAAAGGCTAACAATTATACAACATCAGACATCGGCAAAGTGATCGCGCCCTTCTTCAACGAAGAAACAGTCGATCTAGACGCAGCACTACAAGAGGCTATTGCAAAAATTTTGGAACCTGCTGCTTCGGTCACTGCCTCATCGACAGCAGAAGAGAAGGCCCCATTAAGCGATTTGGACAGCTCAGATGACTCCGATTCTGAGGAGGTCGTCATCACTAAAAACGCGGAAGAGATAGGAAAACCGACAAATCAGTCTTCCCCGAAAAAGAAAGTGATCGCACCTTCGCCAGTAAAGAAGGGGATTAAGCAGCAGATGAACAGCTGGAATAAGGATGAGCAGATCGCAAAAGTGAGCCAGGAATATGCACTCACGAAATTAAAAGATGAGCTCACTCCTTACAAAAACGAATGTTCGGCCCTTAGGGATGACAATTTCCACCTGAAGGGTCAGGTAGCCGAGATTCGGGCCCTCAAGACCCAAGTAATTAACTTAGAACCTTTCCGCGAAAGGGCGCTTGCCAGCGAAAAACGAGTTGAAGAGCAGGCGACGTACATAAAATCACTAAAAGCTCAGGAAGAGGTGTCAAATTTAAAAATCGAGCAACTAAAGACTAGCCTGACTGAGAGTCAGAAGAAAGGCGAACAACGCTCCACATTCCCATCATCAAGAGCAGAATCGTCGACAGCGTCATCCTTGAGAGTGAGGACTTGGATACCACATTCGAGTGCTACGATGGGGCGATGGCGGAGATGCGCTGCCTTCATCTCTCAATAAAACATGATGGTGACATCAAAGAATTACGCCAGCGCAAGCGGAAACTGCCGGCCAAATACTTGCCTCAGCCACCACCATCGAAGGTTCAACGAACCGGTTGAATTGATTTATGGTAAGTTAATATCATCTCTATCACTTGAATATAATTTCATCTATTTTTCCTTCTATTTTCAGATACGACGAGAACGAACCAACGGCTCTCATAAGGGCCACCATGGGTCAAGACATGATAGAACCCCCACGCGGTTTGCCCTGGGCAGTCTTCGGACTGGCGAATACTATCATTAAGTTGAATCTGCTATCAGTCAACTTGAACGTTGCAAATGAAGTTCGGTGTAATACTTCCTTTCGACGGGCGTTCCTGTAAAGGGCGGCGGTGAAACCCGTAGCTATGTATACCGCAAGGGACATTCGGCAATGGTCAATCTTGTTAAACCTCTCTGCGTCATGTTTGCAAGTGATTGCCTCTGTCTCAACGTAGTATGCATTCGCGCCAGAGCGACATTTAGCAAACTGTCGAAGGTTGCCTAAAACTTTCCATTGCATACGTTATGAGAACCATGAGTTCTACCAGTCTCTATCAATGAGACGAATTGATGAATGGAATGAAATGGGAGGACACTCACGCGCCACACGCAACATAACACACTTCTCTCCCGTAGTCTAACAAGCTCTTTACACATGGATCGCAGTCGATTGCTATCCCTGTATCAATGTATCTGTATCCCTGTATCAAGTGTAAGCTATCTTAATTTTATTTGACACTATTTCATCTACCATCATCGCCCATATGAAATGTTATAAGATTTACAAGTTAGACTAAGCGTGCTACTATTTCCAAATGAAAAAGTATACATGGTTAAATCATCCACTGAAGCCCCATTCAAGTAAGTCAGTATGAAAGCAAAGATAATATGAATTACAAATTTATTATGGCATGTATTTCAAAAGGTCTTCATCGTCAATATCGTCCCAGAGTCTGGCTTCACATAGATAACAAAAACAGTTCACTTGCTTTAATCGTTCTTCCACTGCAAGCCTCATTTTGTCGATATACTCCCACTCCGCCATAGTTCGTGGCTGGGAGTTAGGGGTGTACCACTCCCATAATTGGTGGAGGAATTTGGTGCTGGTGATCTCCATCACATCGTCAGTATCGTACTGGAGATACTTCCACCTCACGCCTGTTAAGTCGGGACACTCCTTCTCACGTACACTCTCCTCTTCGTCATGCGCTGCTGATGACAACTTTCTGATATTGTCCAGTCGGTACACCTTCTCTACCTTTCCCTTCGTTGGAGCGTTTGGTGCAACGAGCGCCTTTGGTGTTGAGCATGGAGAAGAGAATTTTGTGTTTGGTGTGGTCGGAGGGCTTGTCATGTTGACTGTGAATAATAACTTTGAAATGTTTTCTAATTCTTAAGTATCAACAAGCAACCAATCAGAATGAACAGCCAATGAATGATGAATATGAAAATATATATGTAAAGTGACATTCGTGTCATTTCACTCTGTCTTTGAGACGTATAAGTGAAGTGTTCTCTGGCGAATTCTATATTTGAGGCGTACAAGTGAACTGCTCTCTTGTGAATTCCAAATTTGAGTGAAGTCTCTATCTTGTTGAAGTATCAACCTTAAACATAATTTCGTTGAAATGGTAAGTTGAAAATTTCTTCACTCATCTCCCTCAAACGTGTGGCTAATAGCATCTTCCTCAATTTCAGGCATCAACTTCATCACCAACGCCCTCCCTTCTCGAGGAAAGTTTAGAGTTGTTGAGTCAAGGTAGGTTGTAACAATACACTGAGACTTGAACAGAGATGAAAGAATGATCTCTCTTTCAGGTGATACCAGTCCCATCTCGAGCGAGTCCATGTCAACATTGTCGCGGGAATGCAACGATCGGGAATGTGCTGACTGTGGGCACATCTTCACTAGGAAGCGTGATCTCGTCCGACACATCAAGCTGTTTGTAGACCTAAGTCAGCATCAATCTCCGAAGGTGGGGATGATTCTGTTAACGATGTCTCCTTTTCTTGCGATTTATGCATTCAGTCTTTTGAGTCACATTTTGAACTATCTTCACATAGAATTCGACATACACACAGTGACGATAGTTATACTAACAGCACCTCCTTTATCCGACTCTCTGAAGTGTCGATAAATAATTTAGTGAGGAACTACCAGATGGAATCCTCAGAAACCATTACTGACTTTGAAGAATGGTTTCATCAAAATTCATCTTTGATTGGTGCGCTCTTCAACAATTTAGTCAATTTTAGAATGAAGGCGCTCATCTATCTCAAAATAAAATATGTAAAAATCGACCACCATACTGGTCAAATAGTAGAGAGGTTGGAGTTTCACATACCCTCCTCTCCTGCAACCGAAGTTGTAGACTGCGAGTCTTGGACAAATTTTCATATCCAAGGGTTAAAATTAAACATAGATAACGAGCGTGATAGTGGACTCGTTTTTGATGGTATTGAGACCGCCATGATTAAAATCACTTTATTAGAGAACTACTCTGGACGAGGCTCCTTTAAACTTCCGAAAAATTTAAGAAATAAAGCAGCAGTCATTTCTATAGATTGCGAATCGCAATGTTTTAAGTATGCCGTCCTCTCCATTCTCCACTATAATGATGTACAGTATAGCCAATACCGTAAGAGTAAGTATCAACAGTGGGAGAATGAATTAAAGTTTGATGACTGCAATAGTGAAGATATGAAAATTAAAGATATAGAAAAATTTGAAAAATTGAACAACATCAAAATAGTTCTCCATGTTTGGGAAAAGGGATTGAAGGGTGTGCGCTACAACTCGCGTTCGAGTTGTTATGACCACGTTGTCAACCTTTTATTAGTAAGACAGGATGATAGTGAGGAATGGCACTACTGCGGTATTCCCAAAATTTCTCGCTTATACCACCACCTAAGAAATTCTAGCTCATCAGAGATTTATTACTGTGACAGATGCATTCGGAACTTTAGGAGTAAAAACAAATTTGAAACTCATTACGAATGGTGTAAGCGAGGTAAACTACAAATGGAGCGCATGCCCAAAGATAAGGAGTTTTCATATAGAGAGAATGGCGATGAACTAAGTCCTCTTCGTGTCATCTATGCCGATATCGAATGCTATATCGATGATAACACCCATCGAGCAGCAGCCATTTCCTGCTATGAAGTATGGCATGACCATTTCCAAAATAGAAAAAATAAAATGCACGTCTGGCAAGGTGAGGATTGTATTTACCAATTCATACAATTCCTCGAACAGGCTGTAAAATTTCAACAAAAGTATGATGGTGAACTCTATCGCAGATCATTGCATATGACAGCAGATGATCAAGCAAAATTTGATAGTTGCAACGTTTGCCTCAAATGTAGGAAAACATTTGATGATGATAAGATTAAGAAAGTGCGCGACCACGATCACATCACTGGTAAATTTAGAAACGCACTCTGTTCAAAATGCAATTTTTCACTTAGGATGAAACGGCGTACATTACCCGTCATTTTCCATAATTTCAAGGGCTACGACAGCCATATGATAATAAAAGGAGGTTTAGGTCAAATGAAAGAGTGGAAGCTTGATGTAATAGCACAAACGAGAGAGAAGTTTATGGCCATGACAGCAAAAGTGCCTGTCGATAAAACTAAAGAAAATAAGACGGTCTATTTTGATATAAAATTTTTAGATTCCTACCAATTTATGACTGCATCACTGGCCTCTCTCGTACAAAATCTAAAGTCTCTTCCAGTAACACAAAATCTTAAGAAACAATATCCAAATCTAACCGATGAAGTCATCACACGGAAAGGAGTCTTTCCATATGCATATTTTGATGCGATTAGTAAACTCGGCGAGACTTCCCTTTCGCCCATAGATAAATTTAAAACTGATTTGACCGGCGCAGAATGTAAGACCGAAGATTATGATCATGCACAAGATGCATGGATAAAATTTGACTGCCATACATTTGGCGAATATATGATTGCCTATCTTAAGTTAGATGTATTTTTGCTGGCTGATGTATTTCAGGAGTTTCGACGAGTGGCATTAGAAGAAGATAAGTTAGATCCCGTCCACTTTGTCACTCTGCCAGCCATGTCATTTAAGTCTGCTTTTAAAATGACTGGTGAGACCATTCATCTCTTACAAGATCCAGAGATGTATAATTTATTTGAGCGAGGAATTCGCGGTGGTCTTACATTTGTAAATAAACATAGGTTTAAATCACAATTAGTAGGCAATGATCAGACTCATCTTAAGTATTATGACCAAAATAATTTATATGGTAGTTCACTATCCAAACCACTCCCTCACTCTGAGTTTAGCTGGTTAGATGATAGTGAAATTCAGCATCTCTCGAACCCTTCTAACATACTAGCAATTCCAGATGAAGGTGATTGGGGATAATATTTTGAGATAGATGTAATCTATCCAAATAATATTAAACATAAAACCGTGGATTTTCCACTCGCACCCGAATCAGGTGAAGTGACCAAAGATATGTTTTCCGACTTTATGAAACAATTTCATAAAGATTTAGAATCATGCGGTCAACCCGACTATAAGCCTTGCCGCAAACTTTTACTCACCCAGTATGATAAGGAAAACTATCTAGTCCACTTTAGCATCTTAAAATTTTATTTAGAAATGGGTATGATTTTAAAAAGAGTTCACCGCATTATTAAATTTAGACAGAAAGCCTTCCTCAAACCATATATTGATAGCAACAGCCAGAAACGCGCACTAGCCCAAAATAATTTTGAAAAAGATTTTTATAAGTATAAGAATAATAGTTTATTTGGTAAGACGATCGAGGATGTTAGAAAACGTGTAAACTATAAACTGGTCAATGATGTTACAAAATTTAAGAAATTGGTCTCATCACCTCTATTCATCGATAGAGACATTACCGATGAGGACCTTGTAGGTGTTAAAATGATAAAATCTGAAGTTGAGTTGTGCAAGCCCATCTATATTGGTGAAGCTGTACTAGATTACTCTAAGCTTGAAATGTACCAACTCTTTTATAAAATACTAAAACCATGTCCTCTCGTAAAAGAGGTTCGTTTGTTGGGTGGTGATACATATAGTTTCTTCTTAGGTATTACCACTCAAAAAGATTTAAATTTCAATGAAGTAGGAAAATCTTTAGACAGATATTTTGATACATCAAATTATCCTACTGATCACCCACTCTACTCCATCAAAAATAAGGCAAAACTTGGCTGCTTTAAGGATGAGACAGCAGGGAAGGAAATAGATGAAATGATTCTCCTCCGACCAAAAATGTACAGTATGAAATTAAGGGATAGCGACAATAGTATTAAGCGTGCTAAAGGCATATCAAGATCATTGGTCTCTAACATGAAACATAAAAATTTCAGGAAAGCCTATAGAAATAAAAATATAACGTTTGTCAATATGACAATCTTAAAATCTAAGTCGCATGAGATCAAAACTCATACTTTTAGGAAACGGGCGCTTTCAGCATGGGAGGATAAGAGGTGCTGGTTAGAACATAACATATCTCTTCCACATGAACATCCTGACACAAACATACCACCACCCAAAAGAATTAAACTCACACTACCACATTCAGGAGACGTCTTAGCATAATCATCCTTAACTTAGTATTTTCATGTTGATTTCTGTAGATAAACATTGCTGTTTTATGTCTCGCATTAGATCGTTTCTTCCTTGTGAATATATGCCTACAGTCAGCCCATTCCCCCTATATTTGTGAAAAGATTTTTCATACACATTTTTATTTCAATAAACATATCACAATGACTTCACTTTGTTTTCCGAAACACTAAAGTTACGAGGGATTTAGTATCTTTCGCATGGATGCACTCTTGTAAACCATTGGTAATTTTGATAGCAATAGAGGGTATAGTTTGTTTGACGACGGGATGATAGAAAATAGATTCAAACATCTTCTCGACTATTCCATATGAAGCGTCTTTATCATGAATGAAATCACGTAAAATGTATTCTTTTTTCTCACCAACAGAAATAGGTAGAATCAAATCACTTTGAATGTAAAGGTGCTGTTCATGTTTATCAAGTGTCATTGGTGTTTCTATACCAATCGTATGCGCAGCAGTAGACACAGTTTGTAGCATTGAAAAACCAGAGTTTTTTCAAATTTTTACTCAATTGACATTGAATGTCATCACCCAGTTTCAGAACAACGCGTTGATTTTCAATTGAAAACGAAATGTGGTGTGTCTTTACATCATATTTACTTTTCATCACATGCTTCAACTTCTGTTGTATATAAGGATTTACTACATGAATGAAGCTTTCAACCGTATGATATAGACGCGGCATTATATTGATAGCAACTTTAGATTCTTCATAAGACTGGTAAATTTTCTTGATGCGATCGCCATAGATCTCCACCCAACATTCATCATTAACTGAATCAGCTTTAGTGTGATATCCATGAGAAGCATACACCAGACCGCTTCCAATAATAGGGGTTGGATGTCTTACAAAATGACGCAAGGTTGGAGAGAAATAAACTGTAAGTTTGTCATTATATTTCTGAATGACCAACTTATTTTTGTCCGCCATAATTTTCTCTCCATACTTCTTACCCACAGTCTCATTCCATCGTTTTACTAACTCAATAAGTGATAAAGGTTGAACACCACGCTTTTTCAAAATGATGCGTTCTTCGCATTCTACAACATCTTCATCAAATATTTTAAATTTATAATGAAATTTGTTGATTCGATTTGAATAAACTTTTTTAACATTTGCAGTAGCAATTGACGTTAGATGTAGTCCATGGCCAAAACCGAGATGTGGATAGAATTCATTATCCAACCTCAGTGTAAGATCTTTAGTAAAAGAATGAAAGCGAAGGAACTGTCTCCCACTCCAATGATAGATAGTAAACTCATAAACTTTCTGATCCTTATTCTTCATGATGGAAGTATTACCACTGTTGAATGCCTTAATAATTTTCTCATTCCCAAATGGACCATAATAATCTGATTTTATCTGAATCCATTCATAGTTCCACTTTCCATCTGACGTTAAATTGTATGGGAACTGGAATGCATTATTCATCGTTATTCCATCATGGGTGCGAGGAGTCAATATCATTTCTTCCAAATCATTCACATTCTGAATATTGCTATCATAGCAAATACTAGAAACGCCAACCTCCCATTCACCTTCTAAATGTAGTGGGCGATTCAATTCTACTCGATAGTCTGATGGTTTATTTTTGGGAAATTTATTCATAGAAGCATTACTGGGCAAGTAGATTAGAAAAGAGTCCTTATTTTCACTTTCCATATTATTCACATTGGAAAAATATATTAGCATACTTTTGCATTAACTCTTCATTCGGAAATGGAGTGTGATACTTGTCACAGCATCTTTATGAAAAGGAATCAACGCACCAGCATCGTCATAAATGGCAATATCAATTTGTGGGATGTAGTTTGATTTCAGCTTTGTATAATGCACTTTCTTGAAAGTATGCTCAGATAAAATACTGCAGCTTTTTGGCTGGTATGGTATCATTGCTAGCAATGGAGCTTCAACATCTCCCACACGTACATCTTCACCAATATTGGAATATATCTGAAAATAGTTAATACGACGCGATAGTGACATGTCTGCGCTAGCTTTGGTTACAGTACCACATTTAAAGATATTTTGATCAAAACCCAAAATGTCCATTAGAGTTTTATCCATAATTAGTTCAATACCTTTTCCACTTATAGTGAGAGACAAAACACCTTCTTTTTCAGAAAATGAAATTTGTTGGTCATTAATCACTTCATTTAAATAATCTACAACCAATTTAACTGAAGTAATAATGCGAGGCATCAACACTCTTGTTTCATGTAAGACACCACCGAAAGGCTCTACACACTTTCTGCATAAAGATACGGTCCATTCTGTATCAAATTGATTTGACCTTTCACATGCTAAATGTTGCATATCAAATTTTCCATGAACAGCTGCAGAACGATGTCGTAAGAACTGATGAAAATCTTTTGAACAAACTAATACTAGATCATCATCATTTAATTTACTTATTGCAATATGATTAGATGATTTGATATAAGTCAATGTTGCCACTTGTTTACCATCAACTCGAAGGAGATAATTAAATTTCTTCAATAATGTTTCAGGAGTCATGTTTGTCTTTCTTGGCTTAATCACAATCTTCTTCACCAACGTCTTCTCATTTTTTGGAATAAGATCTACATAATAAGCTTCCTCTCGATATATTAACTGTTTATGACCACTTATGTGGTAATTAACGTTATAATTATCATAGCTTGTTAAGGCGCTAGCGAGGTAACCTAAATCACTTCTTCAACTTGGACTTAAACCAACAATCCAATCTTTCTCAACTACATGATGTACATAATTATGATCATCATTGTGCGGAGTAAATTGGGCAATATGTTTACACGCTTTATTCAAGAAATCATATATAAACTTTTTACATGATAAGAGATCTTTCTTTGGCCACTGTGGAATGTATACTCGGCAGCCCTTTTCACATTGGTAAGCAGCTGTGCGTCTCATATTAATAGTCATCACCTCATGATCAAAAGTATAGACACAGTTGCTATGAACAAGTTGAGTGACACCCACTTCCCACTTTCCATTTTAGCTGTTGTGCATGATCAATGGGAGTAGAAAAGAGTGCGGCTCGATTACTAGCAAATCTATTTGCAGCCGCATTGCTAAGCAAAATATGATAAAACGACATTTTGATATTGCTGATCTGCGACTTTGCATAACATCATGAAGACTTGGATTTTGGACTCTCTACAATATATCAGAGTTGATCGTAATGGAAACGTACATTTCAAAAATTCTCATGGTTATACATCAAGAGGTATTACATTAACATGGCGACAATTTGTCAACCTCAA
This sequence comes from Prostheceraeus crozeri, assembly GCA_907163375.1. Classification (NCBI taxonomy): domain Eukaryota; kingdom Metazoa; phylum Platyhelminthes; order Polycladida; family Euryleptidae; genus Prostheceraeus; species Prostheceraeus crozeri. The sequence continues at coordinate 16,627 of CAJQUW010010352.1, forward strand.
TGATATCATGAGGGATTTGGAATATTTTGAAACATTAAGATTCATCTCCTTGGGTGATCAAGTTTGGCTTCAACATTACAGAAATGAAATTCAAATCTGCCATTCTGATTCCGCAAACTGTTTCTCATTTCGCAAATACAATTGGGAGAAGTATAGAAGATACATACATCGCTCCATCATGACATTTATTCGTCATGAATTCATCGCCCTACTATGCAAATCTTAATCAGACATGACTACCACGCACCATGAGCTGGAAATTAGATTCCCTACTACGTATTGAAACGGATCATGATCGAAACGTCTATTTCAAAGATTCAACTGGAAATGTGAGAAGAGAGTTTGCTTTATCTTATCGTTATTTTCAATCTCTACATCATATCATGAAGGATTTGAAATACTTCTATATGAAAAGACATTCACGTATTGGAAATCGCATCTGGTTGCGCGTCAACAAACGGCGAATTCAACTCTATCATTCCCAACTCCATACTAACTTCACATTTCATCAAGGTAGTTGGGAGAAGTATAAAAGGAAGATACATCGCTCAATTTACTCATTCTTTCATCATGAAGCGCCATCGCTACATCATCGTCAACATTCTCCGTCGCTTCAGACTCTACATCAATATCGATCTCACAACATTACACCAACACCTTCCAAACAGCAAGTATTACCCGGGCCGACCTCAAATGTTAGTGGTGAAGATGAACAATTCACGGAATCTTCAACTCTTCCCAAATGGAACTGTACAGATTCTCGGCGCCCTTTCTCATTCATCGGCGCAGTCAATGCGCTTAGAGCTACAAAGACTACTACGTCGGATATGGAAGAGGGAGAGGTGTGTGATGTCGAATCTGACTGTGGACAATATGGTGATCTCTACTCAATTGAGTAAAAGTGTATCATTTTTGAAGATTCGTACCAGCAGTTACAATTTGTGTTATGAACCCGAACTTTTTCCTGCAGCTCTCATTAGTTGTTGGTTACCTGTGCATGTGGCAATCTTTCATAATAGTAAAGTGATCATTACTGGACTAAAATCTCATGTACAAGCAAATGTGATCCTAGACTATCTCATCGAGTATGTACGTACCCAGCGGATTGTAAAATAAAAAGCAATTTTTCCAACATGATGTTTTTATTTCAAATCATGATAGAACTTACAAATCATTTTTTCATTAGAGGATGGATTACATGAAAAGTTTTGAATAACAGATGCAAATCGAGATACATGTTAACGTTTTAAGATGAAGTACAGTACAAAAGCACCACACGTTGATGAAAGTGATGTTGTAGTATGCGTTCATTTCGCTGATATTGACGCGTATGTTTTCTCAACCACTGCTGTGTTGGTATATTTGGAGGTTGAGCAAGAGAGTCAAATAGTTCACCACGTCGGTCTTCTCCAATAAAGATCGCTTTCCAATGCTCACCGCCTAAATTCTGCGAATGAGTGTTTAGCACAATAAAGATGGGATAGTGATTTACTGCAGGTGGTAAGGTATCGAGTGAATAGACATTATCGAAAGCTTTCAACGTCGCTTCGTCTGCATTACGCTGTACTTTAGTTTTAATATCGTCAGCAGTCAACCAACTCATTAACGATTATACTGAAGAATCACGTCACGATACTTTGTAATTTCAATATTTGAATCGAAGACTGCATAAATTAATACATTGATCGTCTCAGGTAGTGTTCTTTTGAACGTCAAATCCAAACGAATATTATGAGGCACGTTCGCTTGACGATAGGGTGCACTAATATCGCTGTCAGCAGTCAAATCAAATGCATAAATAGTATATCCACTCTTAAACTCTTTCATAGTCAGTCCGTTGGTGTCATCCGTATTGTAAAAGCCAAAGACATCCATAAAATCAACATAACTGTGCATAAATTGATCCGTAGCAAAATCTGGTTTGTAGGGTGGACCAGGATGACTCACACCATTTACACGTAAAGCAATTTCACTTAACTGATTGTGTTTAAAATTGAAAGGATTCTTCTTTATATTACCATTAAATGCATCATTTTCAACCATTGCCACCATGAGGAGCTTCGGTGCTTCCGATGGAAAGAGGCCATCTTTCATGAAACTCTTTTGATCTTTCGGAATTGTAAAGGTGAGAAGCTTTGTATGCTGAATGGGGTAAATGGCATTTTGGCGGTTAAGACCTTCAGCATGCCCTCTAATGACACTTGGATTCGGTACTACTCGACGAATGTAAAGTGCAATATCTTCCACATGAATTCTAAAATTGTCAACTTTAGCAAATGCATTCAGCGCAAATTCAGGCTTATTCAATGTCAGCTTGAGTCGCATGCTGGTATTACAGAGTAAAAACTTTGACTGTCTAAAGAAGTCTAAATTCAGCGGACCATATAGCTGACATACTCTCTATCTTTAATCATAGCAGATCGCTTTACAAAGCCACTGTTTGTTTCAACATCAAATTTTCCTGCTTCATCTCTGTACCATCCCATGGCTTCCATATGACTTTTTTGTGCTGCTGGATGAAACTGTGATACATGATTGAAATATGATTTATAGGGATAATCGCTTTGACCACCTTCCACCTGCTGCTCTCCAATCGTTAGAGAAACATCGCGAAGTAATGTAGTCAATGGTAAATTGTTCAGTCCAACTTTATGTGTATCGTCAATAGCAGTTCCATCTGCTTGCTGAATTCTAAACCTCAAATCAACCATCGCATAACTCAAATCTATGTAGTCATCACTACCACCAGGAATAACAAATTCAATGGGGCCAGAATTCTCAGCTGTTCGAGGATGATAATCTACAATACTTGAACTAAGAATATCTGTCTGTATGGCTTGTTGATCGAACAAACAAAAACCGGAAGTTTTACACTCCATGATTAGAAGTTATAGCAGCGTCGTCGTTTAGCGCGTTTAGCCTCTGCGACGTTTGCGTGAATGCCTTTTGACTAAAGATCGCACCTTACCAGCTCCGCGATGTTTCCTCCTTCCTTTATTCATTCGTTTAGGTGATTTCTTTCCTTGAGTAACACCAGCAAAGGTCTGCTTCAATGTTTTTAAACCGCGTTCCTTCCCACGATTCAACAAACTGCTCTTAAAACTTCTACCTCTGGAAAGATCACTAGCAACATCACCAGCAAAGCCAACGGCATTACTTAAAACATTTCGTTTTAAAGATCTTCCGACATTGGATATGAGAGGTGCTACAACAGATTTCAGTGCACCAAGTATGCTACCTCCACGTTGGCGGCGAGCGCCGCTGTAAATTTGTCCTCCACTACTTACATAGGAGGGTCGTGAATAAAATGAGGCAGTTGGATTCATAGCTCAAACCCTAAACATTGTTAGTTACAACTTTGCATGAATCACTGTCGATCACTTAGATGAAAGATGTCGGCACGACGCATCCAAGAGTTCATACTTGAAGGATAACCAGTCCATTTAACAAGACACCATTCTTCACCTTGCCGTTTTTTACACCGAATGATTTTCTCTACCAAATATGTTTCACTTTCAGTGACTACCTCAATCTCATCGCGGTAAAAGCTACCCTCAATTTCTTCATTATCGTAATCTTTCAACTTGTAGGTGGTCGGAGAGTCTTTTTGATCAATCCTTGATACTGTAAATACATCCTCTGTCAAATTCGGAAGGTACCCTTTAGCAAAAACACTCTTCACTTTTGAGATACGAACTTTATCACCAATTTTCACATCACTTTTCACATGAGTGCGTTTACGTTGGAATGATTCGCGCTTCGCGCACTTTATCTACATTGTCATCATTTACATCTACTGGTCTGAGTCCAATAGAACGATGGATAGAGTGATTGTAGGCATGGAGTGTATCTTGTAGAACCTTTGTCCAATTTTGTGTCAAGTTCGCAGTAAAATGTCGCCACAAGCGATTTTTTAATGTGCGATTAAAACGTTCAACGAGTGCAGCTTTATAAGCACTCTTTACACTAAACAACTCAATGTCATGCCTCTCAAATAATCTTCTCACATGCTGATTTTCAAACTCTTTTCCTTGATCACTCTGAATTCTTTTTGGAATGCGACCTTCTCGAAAAATTGTTTGGAATGCTTTTGCTACTCCTTTCCCTTCTCTAATTTTTAAAGGTTGAGCCCACGCAGAACGCGAGAAAATATCAATGACGGTTAAAATAAAATTATTGCCCGAGTTATGTTTTGAAATGGAGGCAACATCACACAAATCTGCTTGCCACTGTTCATCGATGTCATGAACAACATAATGGCGGGTGCGGTACTTCTTTTTCGCTTGTTTGTGGAGTGTATAGGTAGCCTGACCCTTTAACCATCGTTTCACTTGTGATTGTGGAAGACCACTCGCTTTTGATAATTTCTTGATCGATGCAAATCCTGCCGGATGTTTTACATCATAATAGATTGACTTCAAACGTTCAGTCGATGACGACTGACTCTTTTTCCTCCTTCTCATCTTTTTGCTTTCTTGCCTTTCTACATTTACAACAACTGCAGCATTTAGCTTTAGCGGTTTTGCGATCATGTTCACATTGCTTAGGGGTCTCATTGAGAGCTGGCGCAGCAAGTGCAAGTGACAACGACACTCACCTCTGGCGGCTCATTACATGGCAAGCAACACATCTGCTTCATATTAATAGTCTGAGAACATGTATTTCTTGGGAGGAACTGTTTTACGTTTTCCTTTTACTAGTTTTAGTGGTGGCGTAGATCTACGTCGAGTTCTTCCTCTTGTTTGCGTAGTGAGTGTGGAAGGGGATGTAGCAGGTGACGTCTTAAACCAATTTGTTGGCATTTTCATCGTCTGAAGCATTGGAGTAGTAGCCACTGTTGAATCAAGTTCTTTCAATGTCTCATTATTCAAAGCAAATTTTGGTACATTATGCTTTTTCAATAGTTTAAGAAAGTATGACCAACCAGGTGGAACATAGCCCTGACGGCGCTTTCTACGTGTCGCATACTGAATTAAGTCTTCATAACGTGAAGCATCAATCACTTTATTTTCATCTGTAATGATTTCTCCTCTATCATTTACATTGAGATGGGGTTCAATACTATTGAAAAGAGATATGGCATGCGCGCGAGATGCTAAAGGTGTTGCAGTCGATACAGAGTCACGCATCTTATTCTTCAAGCTTTTCAATTGCTCAACAGTTTCCGATTGTAATAATACAGCACGATGTGGATCTTTGATGTGAACATTTTGCTGATAATCTATTTCTTTCCTATACATTTGATTTGCAAGAGGTTGCTTTACTTGCTGCATGGCAGTCAATTGTACATATTCATCCTGAGGAATAACAATCATGCGAGAATAAGAACTCATAGTTTGTAGATAATCATGGAAGTTTTCAAAATATCACTTCGAAATCTAAATTCTTCCGGACACTCTTGCGTAAAGTCAATGAATAAGTAACCGTGTGGTTTTTCAGTAGCTGCTTGAAAAATTTCAATTAAGGCTTTTGAACCTCTTGGTGCAACTTGTCGCGATAAAATTTCAAATTGACTTTTATCTCGCGGATTCTTGAAAATAGCATAATAGTGTGTATTCAGGTTTCGTGTACGAGCTTCTTTTCCATCAGGAAACAAATTTTGTGTGATATAGATGATAAAGCACCTTTTATGATGTGCTGCGCGAGTGAACATATCTGTAACATCTTTTGAATTCTTACTTTCTTTTAATAAATCATCCAATACAACAACATCATTAGACTGAAGTTTATCCACTGCTATAATTCCTTCATGTCGAATAAAGTTGCGACTTTGCAATTCCTGAAACAGCGACGGTTGATAAATACCATAACACCAAATCACTCGATTGATAGGTTCCTTAAACAACTCCCTTCTTTTATCCAATAAAATCAGCGTGAAAACAGTTTTACCTGCATGAGATGGACCTGATACAGTCAGAACTTTATCACATTGAAGTCTGAAATCCATTATAATACTTTGAGATTCAACATTTGCATAATTAACGTCTAGAGCCAAAGATATTACCCAATACGTTGCCCACGATAGGAGCTAGCATCGGTAGTAACGCTGGAAGGAAACCACCCTTTTGTGTTAGAGTTTCCCTCTTTCTTTGAAGGGTGACTCTAGGATTGGAGATGAAACGCAATTTCGCAGCATATCGCTCAAGTAACTTTCGTTGTTTTGGTGCTAATTTCTTCGTCCTCAACTTCCTCACATGAGAAATAATTTCACGAATGAATTTATCGTTAGCATGTCGTATAGCATTGTATCGCTGATTTGCTTTCATTCGTCGGAGCTTGAATGGCTGAAGAAAACTTTGAAGACTTGACTTTTACGTTTCGCCATTTTTCGTGTTAGTCTTTGCTAAAACCTGTCTTTACCACATTTGCATAGGTACTAACTATTGCGGCATAAGTGACACTCGAAATGAGCAATATCACAGTGGTTACATTGGCAAAGTTGAATGCAATTACGTATGAAACAGCGTTGACAAAAAGCATGCTTACATCTCTTGAAGATGCGCTTTTCATTTCCATCCTTTCGCTTACATACATCGCAACACATGGTTTCGCCGTTACTGATGTCTATAGCAAGTCTTTTTGAAGATATGAATTTGCTAGCCTTTTCTAAATAATAGACGCATGTACAGAAGGAATATACTTCGAGAGTGAGCAGACATAGCTCGAAAACCAGTTGTGCTACAATCAAGTACCACTGCATTTTCAATTTTTCTTTATGGAAAGTTGAATGTGAATATCTGAAATCGCTTCAATCACTAGACTGCTACCATGATGGTTAAAGGCTTTAAGACGTTCAGCAATTTTTATCATATGTCTTTTAAAAAATTCTTGGGGGTGATCTACCACTTCCATTGAATAAGAAGCAAAATGGAAAGAGCGACTTTCCACCTCTTCCTTTCCAAAATGACTAAACTTAATTTTCGCAACTAATCGCGCCATGATAATGCTATCAGAGAATGTATTCATTAACTCTAGAAATAGAGTGCTAGCATCATCGACCACTGCTTCGATGTCGGTCTCATCTTTATGAAAATTTATCACATAATCTTGAACAGCTCCTTTTAAACTTTGCCTATGAAAATGTAATGTTCCGCAGTCGTTTGAGAAAGACATGATCGCCCTTTATCTAACCCATCCATTGCATGATAACAACTCTTCTCATAGTAACATTTATTGAATAACGGTAACAAGCATGCATTATAAATCAATGGTTTGAAAGAGATAAAATAGATGCAACTGGTAACTATCATACAGCGAGCAATGATAACCATACAGGACTTTGGCGGTGTTGAGGTAAGGAGGAAAGAAGCATTGGTTATGAACGTAGCTACTACAACGAACAGACAAAATAGGAACACACAAATCCTTAAAACGTTTCGTGACTTCATGATAATGTTGATTCACTCTACTATCCCAAGGTGGGAGCAAAATATCATCAATGATTAGATTGAGAAATACTTTCCTCTCCTTACCAGGATTATTACAAAATATGCGTATAACATTGAAAGCAGCTAACTATCGTTTAAAGTCAATAAGAAGAGCACTCTCACAAGAAAAGCCATAGTCTTGCAAATATTTCAGATTAAGTCCATGAATGTGTTTTCTCGCCCATTGATCAACATTGGGATCACAGTTGGCATGTTGATGATAGACACTAACAAATTGATATGTCCAATTGTTCATAGCAATAGCACTGAGCTCCTGTACAGGTTCACCCTCACAATCCATAAAAATGATGATAGAAGCCTAAAACGGAGATTTACACATCTAAGGAAACGTTCTATAACATATTACAAAATGAAGAATTACATCGATGCTTTTCACGACAAAATACACAAATGATATGATGGCAACGAAGAAGTAAAATGTATCTAATAAGACCACGTCTACGACACTCAAAGCACATAAGCGAATTGTCATAGGGTAGAGTTAGGAAAGGACTAGTAATTCTCTTTCTTTGATTTGCGTTTTGATGCAGCATTCTTCTCCGACTTGCGCTTCGTACCACTGCTGTTAAGGATTTGATCAATTATGTCATCCACGTTGGGTGGTTTTGGAATATATAGGATGGATTCCATATGCATGGAGAGAGAGGCTATTTTATTATCCTTGTGTCGACCATAATATAGCCCATTCACTTTGAAAAGGATATCCCAAGTACCTTCTCCGAGCTCATCACATCTGATGGGTATTGATTGATCTCCATCCTTCTTATAGTAAGTACACCAATGTGATACCGGTAGGCAAATGTGATTACCATCCCAAATCTTTCTATAGGGAGTATCCTTGTCATCTCTCGCCTTCCACTCTTGAGCAAGAGGAGTAGGAATGTCCATATTTAATGTCACGTACTCCTCAATAATATCAAGTTGGTGGCGAATGTACGGACTCACGGGGATCAGTATGTAGTCCCCATACTGATTGCGCATTATCTTGACATCCGTGGAAGGGAGCATTCCCGTTTGGAGTACTACGCTATGATCGTCATAACGCAAGGCTTGTTTAAATTTAGGCTGTAGCGGTGTAGGATTATGTACCTTGGTTGTTTCTTCCACTGGCCTCAGTTGTAGATGATCTGATCGTAGCGAACCTTGTAACGTTTGACCGCCATTTTGTCCTACTAGTGCAGCAGATGGAGTAGATGCCTGAAAAATGAAAAAGATTGTATTAAGTTTACGTTTAAGGGAGGAGAGGGAGGAAAGTAGCGACTTACCATTTTAGTTGGATAATAGAATAGAGAGAAAATGTGCGTCCGTCACTCGTGTGATTCAACGATGGAATGATTCTCACTGTGGAAGGCTCGCTATTTATATAGAAATGCTTGATTCTCATTGGATGATGATCCTCATTGAACAATAACATCAAGCTGATTCCAAATCTGGCCTCCGTTTACCAATCCGAGCCTTCATTCGCCCGCTGGAGCTGTTTCTTGGGAAATTCTAACTCTGTCGTTTTTCGCCAATGTCCCAAAATCTTAAATGGCGTCTCACATCTAAACGAAGACAGATATGAACAAGACGATTCTTTCAGTGAATTTGTCTCACTCTTAGCTTTCAAACGAGCTATTGCACGACAAAATCCGTCCACTGGAAGCAAAGTTGGAAGGTCGGTGCCGGGGGGGGGGACGTCAGCGAAACTTTTTCTCTCCGATTGACTTGAAACTCACCATACCGATGCAGAATTTCACGCTGAATCCGAATCTGGCGTCCGTTTTCCCATCCGATGCTTCGTTTTGATGCTACAGCCCAAAACGACCAAAATTCTAACTGTCGTTTTTTCGAAAAATGTTGAAAATTTTTTCGCTCCGATTGACTTGAAACTCACCATGTTGATAGAATTTCATGCTGATTCCAAATCTGAAATCCGTTTTCCAATCCGAGCACTGCTTCCACTCGAAACAGCCCATTTTGAACCCAACATTCAGCAGATTGCACGAAAAACATCACACACTATAGCCTCAAGACAAAACCTGGCGGTCGCCCAAGTCCACCACGACACTCTGTCGTTCCAGAGGGGGGGGCGCCGGTCGAGTGTTCGCCGTTTTCTTACTACTGAGGTAGAATTCCACCTCCAGTTCCCACGCGCAATGATGAGACAGTTAGTCCTCCGTCAGTCACAGTCCGAAACGTCAAAAAGATCATCACAGGTCTCGATAGCTCTAAGTCTAGTGGACCAGATGGCATACCGGTTTCGGTCTTCAAGCATCTCTCACTTGAGCTTTCTCCACTTTTATCTAAACTGTTCAGTAGATGTGTATCCACCGGTGAGTTTCCCTCTTGTTGAAAAGTAGTTTCCGTGGTTCCAGTTCCAAAGAAAGGTTCTGACTCATCTCTTCCATCTAGTTACCGTCCTATCAGCCTGCTTCCAATTGTTGGCAAGATTTTTAAAGCAGTGATTAACCAACATATTGTTAACTTCCTTGAAACTGAGAACCTTCTATCAGAAGAACAGTATGGCTTCAGGCACTCTCGATCAACTGCAGATCTTCTTTCATATGTCACTGAACATGTGAGTCGTGTCCTTGACAGACAAGGTGAGACGAGATCAGTTGCCCTGGATATTTCCAATAAAGTCTGGCATCAGGGACTCCTTAGGAAGCTTAAGTCCTATGGAGTTGCTGATCAACTCCACAAACTTCTTGCTTCTTTCCTTAGTGACCGGCAGATATCTGTCGTCTTAGATGGTCAAAAGTCTTCCACCAAGTTTGTCAATGCAAGTAGTATATAGTGTGACATCCGGCGCGGCGCTTCGCTTCGCTTCGCTTGCGCCGGATGTCACACTTTTGCGCGGGTTTCAAAATTTACGTAGTCTATAAATTTCACGTGGCCGAAAATTTAGGTAGTGACAAATTTTCAAAAAATCAAAATTTCACGTGGCC
>CAJQUW010010353.1:0-11792 GCA_907163375.1 Prostheceraeus crozeri
GCGTTGTTTTTCTGTGCTAGCGACTTGTATATATATAATATATATGTACATGTATATATACCAGTCAAAAATGAAAGAAGTTAAAGAAGTAAATGTTTTAAAAATTTTGTCAATGAGTATATTTCCTTTCAACAGATTCAGGGCGCCATAGCATTTGCAGATTAAGTTCCTTCTTAGTACACTTGCAATAAGCGATTCCAGAATTCGTACAATATCAAGAAAACACGGAGAAAATGAAATGTATTATAAAAGTCGATCTGTGTGGACGCCATCCCAGCGTTAGGCGTGTTCCTGATAAAGGAAAACAGAAAATCAGTGATCACATTGAAAGTTTTCCTTTATACCGAAGTCACTACATCAGAGAAAGGACGGATGAGCTATTTCTTTCACCTGAATTGAATATCAGCAGGATGTATCATTTGTATTAGGGGGAAGCTTGTAGAAAAGATGAACAACCTCAAAAAGAGTGGTTGCATTATGAAGTGTTCAAAGAATACAGGTCGTTTCTATCAGATATTAATTACGATAAGCCTCTTTTCTGTAGCGAATGCAACTTCAACTGCGCTTTATTCGCATTGGTCAATCACAAGTGTCAAGTTCGCTGGAAAGAATAACAATCTTAACCCTATTTGCCTCATGTTTTTTCCTGTCGTTTAAGTATTAGAGGGGAGGGTAGGATCTTTTACACCATTAACTTATGTAGCATAACACAACAGGGTATACATTTTTGGGCATACTCTATCCAATGGGATGGTGATATCAGTTTTCATTCCAAGTTCATATTATTACTATAAATAGCATTTTAAAATTCAAACAATCATTTCTGTAAATTTCGTAATTGTTCGACAGAATTTCATAAAAATTCAGTAGAACCAATTTAAAACATGTCCTGTCTGATGATGTTGCCGCTTTTGCATTTCAAGCGGTTCCTGTTACTATAAATAGCATTCTAAAATTAAACAAACATTGTTTTAAATAAATAGTACGCATAGCACATGCTAAATATTAGTCATAAAAACGAAGCAGGAAGTACATCGTTATCAATTAACATGATTACTCGGCCATATGTCCTGAGCGGGTAAACTACAGAAGCTGCAAATTAACTGAAACTCAAAATTCTTTTCAATAGAGTTGAAAATTCAAAATGTCGAAAAAACGTGGTTGTGTAGTCATCAATTCAGCGTAGCAAAGTGCATCAAGGTAACAAAGTTAATGACTAGTTAATTTTCAATTGGTACAAAATATGATTTAAAAGAAAATTTTTATATCCTAAAATGTCTAAAAATTTTAAAAATACTTACTAAAAGGACAAGCAACGCTTCTCCTCTCCTCATGTGCAATGAATTGGCGAGTAGGTTTAAGCCGTTTGTCAAATTATGTTTATCACTTTTATATTGAAAAGATCCTATTTAACAGTCTGCCCATTCAGATGATAAGAGGACAGGTCTGTTTCCAATCAAAATACCAGATGTAGCTTACACAGATGGATTACGCTATCTAAAATCTACCAGGTGTGTAAGAGAATTAATATTAGTTCCTTTTAAAGCTAAAACGTGAAATAGAACTCTACAAAATATGCATACAAATTATTAGACTATTTTTAATGAGGTCATCAACAGGAACTTGGTCAGGACGATCGCGTTTCGACCGCTTTATCCTGGACGCTCAAACCCGACCAAGCGCAGTCCTGTGCATTTTAAGATGCACAGCCTCAAAAATTAAATTTATAATATAGAAAGATAAGCATCTATCAAAAAAAAAGAAAAATAGAGTCACTTTTGACTGAAATGTACCTCAGGCATTTGAAAGAAGGACAGAGTCCAGCCAGTAGAGGTCAAGAGGCGGGGACATAATCCACCTTCAACTCAAGACGTGCTGCAAAAACAATTCAGCGTAGCAAAGTGCATCAAGGTAACAAAGTTTAAAAAAACAAGCTAATGACTAGTTAATTTTCAATTGGTACAAAATATGATTTAAAAGAAAATTTTTATATCCTAAAATGTCTAAAAATTTTAAAAATACTTACTTAAAGGACAAGCAACGCTTCTCCTCTCCTCATGTGCAATGAATTGGCGAGTAAGCCGTTCTGTTCAAAATTATGTTTATCACTTATATATTGAAAAGATCCTATTTAACATATAGTGATAATTGCATCAATAGTGAAATTAAAACAACTGATTTAGAATTCATATGTCACATGTCTTTGAAAATGTTTTTGCAAATTCGCACCTCACCGTTCACGAATAAAGAAAAGGACAATGCACATGCCTAAGGTTATCATAATTTCCACGCGGAGAAAGTGAAAATCTGTCGATTCGGTTTTGTAATCATAATCATTGAAAAGAAAAGAACATGCATGTACACGAGTATATGTCGTCGGAATAAAGTTAGTTCGATAATTGCCTTTGCTCCTAATCGATGCATAATGTCTATTGAGAGGAAATCTATGAGATGTCACAGGTTGATTTGCTGAAATTATCTGTTGTGAGCACTCCTTTCTTGAAACAGAAGCGACCCGAGCGAGTTTTGCTGCAGGAACCATGAGCTACTGTGTAGGCTTGCTGATTGGCGCCGTGACTAGCTCCCACAGTCGGGCGGTGTTCATCTGACCGTCGGCTAGCTGGGAATACTAGAAAAAAGTCCAAATCTAAGCGCGCGCCATCAACTACTGTTGGTGTACACTGACTCACTAAATTTGGTCTCCTGTCGAGTCCTTTATTGATAATTCATCATATTAGTACTTAATATGCATTTCATACTTCTGTGGATTTGAGTTCGGTAACTTCAGCACTATTCCGCTTAGTACTCAGATTCGCATTAAAATAGGACTTTATTACTTATTTCATCTCAATTGTTGATAACTGAAGAAGCACCAGTCAGTCAGCACATGAGTGTATACTTCAGGGTGGATACTGAAAACGCGCTCCATGGTGGTAGCACGATAGCGATGCATTGACCGGAGTGGGTCACTGCAATGTCAGAGCATCATACTCTATACTTCACAGCGTCGTCTCTATTGTCACTACTTGTGTTGGCTTGCTCGATGTGCTTTCTTCCTCTTGACAGCGTGTGTGCCATTCTCTCCGATTATGCTTGAGTCCTGCCAACGTTTGCCATCCTCCTCGACTGTGCATTAACTACTGCCAAGGTTTTCCATCGTCGAATGTGTTTGGATCCTGCCAACGTTTGCCATCCTCCCCGACTGTGCTTTGAGTCCTGCCAACTTTTTCCATCCTCTCTGAAAGTCCCGCCAATCTTTACCCACTTTAACGACTGCACCTTGTGCATATTTTATTGATCCAAATGCACTTGTGTTTAATTGCCAAAGCAGTTCTTTTTCCGATTTAGTGAAGGTGCTTGTCCCATACAACTCTCCAAATGAGTGCTAATATTCCGCGACCTTTCACTTGATCGGTATATGTGTATTGATATCATTATAAACAGTGTGTGAAGTAAATAAGTAAGTAGGAATAGAATGGAAAATGACAATAGCTACTTGGTCTTCTGGGGAATAAAAATACTGAAACCTTCGATAGTTTAAGATTCTTGCAATTAGGCGATGTATCGAAGGTTACTTTATCAAAATGCTTCCATTTTTAAAGAGAAATTGTGATAATCATGAATATTTGCGAAGTGCAATGACAAGGCGCGGTAACTAACGGTTGTCAGTCACATCGCCTACTCACTGCTATCAAGACAGCACATGTCCACGACGCAGCATTATTTTTGCAGTACAATCTTTTTTACAAGCATTATCTTTTTCTAGATAAAGTTTTTGTCGCTTTTTTATTAGAGCTTGTCGGTTTTGGTTGACCCCTGGATTATGTTTGGAGTAACGGAGCTAATACAACCGAATGTTTAGGTTTATAGTTGGAAAGAGTCAGGAGTATTTTGTGATGACATTATAATCAGTCTTGAATATTTGCACAAATTTTTTCGACTGCTATTGTTCTGCTATTCGACTGCAAATTTTTTCCGGCAATCATCTTCAAGTACAAAAGAATCTATTGATGTTAGTAGGAGTTTGAATGATTAGTTTGAAAATGATATTTACAATGAGGAGATGTGGCATGATGCAATGTAGATATGAACAGGATATGCAAGGATAAAGTTCACTTGAGATAGTCTAAAACACATGACTACAAGTGAACAACTTTATCCTTGCAGTTATGACATCGCATCAATGTACAGGGTGACACAGCTAAAGGTTCAATTTTCATTCTCCTCCTATTCATGTGAAACAAGCAATACGGTGTCACTATTGCCTGTAATGTGATCATCAGAATATAGCATTTTGTAATTCATAAATTTTCTTCTCGTTCGTGCTCTATATCTATGATTTTTCCTCATAGCTTTAGAACTATCAAAATTGATAATTTTTCCTATGATTTTTTAATTTCCTAGAAAGTTGCAGTTGTCTCGTATGTCAAACAAGCAACCTGAAGGCTATGATTATTTGAAATTTTCAAATTGAAGTTATTCGATTTTTACGTTCAAGTGTTATTGAGATTTCATTCACAACCATTAATTAGTGTTGATGAAACGTCGAATTTTCTTGTAACAGTAGCAGTCTCTGATGGCTTATCCCATTAAACAGCGAGCTAAATGTGCGGCTTGGTATGAGTGTATGGAGAGTGTTACTCTTGTGCAACGAAAATTTCGTGCAGTATTTGGCAAAACGTAGACACTCCCTCAAGTAGCACAATCAAGAAGTGGCATGTCCTCCTGATGGAGACTGGCAGCGTTCTTGATCAAACAAGAGACAGATCAAAAACTGTAACATCTCCAGACAAATGTGATGAGGTCCGGAATCTTTTGAATCTGAGCCTCATGCCAGTTTAAGACGCGCATCTTCACAATTAGATGTGAGCCGCGAATCCGTCAGGCGATGTTTGAAAAAACATGGGATTTCATCCCTATAAAATGGAAATTGTTCAGTCACTGAGTGAGGAAGGACAGGACGTGTCGGTTGAACTTCGCTTATGAAGAGCTTCGCAGAATTTCTTCCTCCAGCCACTTGATGCATTTAACATTCTCTGACGAAGCCCACTTCATCTTGACGGGTCGGTAAATCGACCACAACTGCCGTTATTGGTCAACTGACAATCCGCATTGGTATCATGAGCAGCCTTTACACTCAGAAAGGACAACCGTATGGGCCGCAATATCCACATCCAAAGTCTTCGGCCCTTTTTTCTTTGATATTTCAATTAATTCCGATCGCTATCTTGAAATGCTGAAAAGTGAATTCTACCCAACGCTGAGCAAAACTGAGAAAAAGACCATGGTTTTCCTGCATGATGGCGCTCACCTCACTGGGGTCTTTGTGTGCGCACTTGGCTAGATCAGCATTTTCCACAACGTTGGATGGGACGCGGATCTCCAACGAAGCCATGGCCACCTCGATCTCCAGATCTAACCCCGTGTGACTTTTTTCTCTGGGGATTTATCAAATCCAAAGTTTATGAGAGGCCGTTACAAGACATCGCCGATTTGAAGCATCGAATCATAAGTGCTTTCCACCTGGTGACATCAGAAATGTTATCAAACAGTTTCGACGATTATCGTCGTCGTCTTCACGTCGTCATCGAACAGGAAGGAGGACATTGTGAATGCTGATTTTTTATCTTTCAAAAAATTGCAATTTCTGAAGTTATTTTGAGCTTTCTATTGACTTTCATAAACATTTAGAATGTGGAACTTAAATAATAATTGTCAAAAATTATCAATTTTGATAGTTCTAAAGCTATGAGGAAAAATCATAGATATAGAGCACGAACGAGAAGAAAATTTATGAATTACAAAATGCTATATTCTAATGATCACATTACAGGCAATAGTGACACCGTATTGCTTGTTTCACATGAATAGGAGGAGAATGAAAATTGAACCTTTAGCTGTGTCACCCTGTACATCTCGATTCCGATTGATGACGCTATATCGGCCGTAATTAGCAAGCTTGAAGACAATAATACTCTTTGTATCAAAGGTTTATCGTTGAATTACATACAAGACCTTTTGAATATCATTCTTCATAATGCATTTTTTCACTGTCAAGGTACAATTTGCCAACAAATCCAAGGCTTACCGATGGGTAACTCCCTTTCTGGATTACTGGCTTCAATTTTCATTGAGACAATCAAAAATAATGCTCTTGAAAATATCAACCATCTTCCCTTATTCAAGAGACACGTAGATGATTGTTTTGCCTTAACGAACAATGAAGAACAGGCTCTGGATCTTTTACAGTCTCTAAATGCTCAACATCCAGACATGAAATTTGAAATTGAGTATTCTAGTAATGATAATAAAACTCTAATTCTTCTCGACTTCACAATCACTATAAATTCATCTCATGACTTTCGATTTGAATTATATAAAAAAACTGCGAAGAAGAACATGTTTGTACATTCTAAATCACATACCAACAAAGACGAAAATTAATTTCATACTGAATGAGAAGAAAAGGATTTCTGAATGATGCTCAGATATTTTTACCCTCAAAAAGCACAAAGAAGAATTTGACAACTTATTACGCATTAACGGATAAAACGAACAAGTCATAAGATCTTCGAACATGAAACTCCAAGGACGAAAGAAAACGAGAAAACAAAGCAATCAATGGGTCAATAAGGATGTTTTGCATTTCCCCTTTCCATAAATTCCGGACAATACTGATTCTCGAATATAACAAATACACAAACTCAACGTACGATTAACTAGACACAACAAAACTCTTCGTCAACAACTAAAAAAGAATGAAACAAATATGAAGCATTGTTCTCTTACAAACTGTGCAATGATTAACAAACAACTATGTAATCGAAAAAATATTGTATATAAAATAAGCTGCAAGAAATGTAACCAATTTTATATAGGCAGTACTGCAAGACCATTTCATGTCCGCTTTAAAGAGCACCTCTGAACTCCAACTTCATCTATTTTTAAGCGTGTTCGAAATTGTCAAGTAGAACACACCAACATCGCTATCGACATTCTAGACCACGATAATGACAACACTAATTTGCGACTACGTGAGGCATTCTTCATTCATAAATTTAATCCTTCTATTAATAATAGAACTGAACTTGACAGTTATCGTGAATTTCTTTTTTATCAACCACATTTCCTAACCTGCTCTACTAACATAGTTCACCATACATCATCTTTCATGTCAGGTCAGTTCTCCTTTTGCTACTGGTAAAGATATTTAACCCAGTACAACCTGTTCATATCTACATTGCATCATACCGTATCTCCTCATTCTAAATATTATTTTCAAACTAATCATTCAAACTCCTACTAACATCAATAGATTCCTTTGTACCTGAAGATTATTGCCGGATAGCAGTCGAAAACATTTGTAGCCTACAAATATTCAAAACTAATTATAATATCATCACAAAATACTCCTGACCCTTTCTAACTATAAACCTAAAAATGACTAGTCAGGACCTCTTTCAAACAGTCGAATGTATTTCGATTTGAACCCTGGCTTTTTGTGACTTTTGATGATATTGAATAGCTTTTAATGAACTTTCTTCGACTGTTGAGGCTTTTAGTACATATTAAGCTCACATATCTTCACACAGTTCGTGCATTCATAGAAATATAATTTAATATAATATAATTACGTATATTTTCGTCCCTAAAAGTGGGAGGAAAATCTGAAAGACAAAAAAAGTTCAATGGAAGATGATTTTCCGGATTTTACCAGTGTTTTTGCTATTTCATGGCCACTTAGCTGTCCTTGGATACTAGGATTTGCACGATCCCTCTCGACATAGCGTCATAGTGTAAATCCGCTTCAGACTGCGTTAATGCCTTGTCAATTAAAGTCGCAAATCCTTCTCCAAAGAGAAATTCACTGATTTCAGATAAAAAGTCAGAAATTATTGGTCATCTTTCCGCCTTCAATCATGCTGAATGAACAATGTTCACGTGTTCGCCCAATCATCTTGGAAGACTAATGTCTGCATGTCACTGTATACAAGCCATTGTATAAAGGCCTTGCCTTCTTGTTTGATGCTCGGCTCTTTCCATTGGATAGGTGCCGACCTTAACTGCTTCTTGATAATAAGTTTCCCTCCAAGCCTCGACTTATGGCTTGGACGCAGATAGGTGGGCTCAGTGAAAACTCCTGCTGCACTTTCTCTTTGATCTCCAACAAGGTGATGATAAACTTCTCTTTCACTCATCTCACCAATGCAGCTACCATCGATTCACTCACCTTTGTATAAGTACGTGCTTATCAGATGGTCGCTTTCAGTCTTTCAAAAATTGGCTATAATGCTTTTTGCATTTTGCCTATGAATGTCTAACTGATCTGCATGCTGCAAGTAGTCTGACACGGACTGTCAAGCCGCTATCAGACGATCTCGAGAAGTTTGCGCTATACTCATGCATTTTCTAAGTCTGGTGTCATAACATGTATCGCCACTCTGCGTGTTGATATATGACATACGAGTGAGTATAATGCCGGACACACTCACGATTAGACGAAAGACTGCGATGAAGTTGACAATATCCAGAAGCTCCACACGTAATCTTCCAGAATTTGAATCTCGGAATAACGATATTGAATGTACTATGAATGCATCTTTGTTCTATGAATAACAGATTGAGAAGGAGTATCTAGAAATCGGGCATGATAAATGAATGGATATCTTGCTCAGCAGAGCCTTCGGGTCTCGGTAATTACACCTTTTCCAAGTCATTAGTAGAAACACGCAATTCAATAGAGGTGATCTCAAGTCAATAGTAGATCCGCTCAAATCAGCAACGGGAATCTCAAATCATTAATAGAAATTCTATTCTATCTCAAGTCAACAGTAGATCTACCCAATTCAACAACGGAAAGCAAAAATCAACAGTAGATGTTGGGATCTTTTGTCATGCTTCAAAATTTACGGCCAGTTTGTGCCTCTTTAGAATGGATATGGAGTTGCAATTACGGATTCATTAATGTTTTTGCTTGATTGAGAACTATTTCGTCTTACAGACAAAAGTTTAATAGCAAATAGAAGACATAAGAAGCATGCATGTAATGTAGCCCCCAGGATTCGAAGCCGCAAAGAATGAATTCTAGAATTTTTGTTCTAGTCATGTAGGCTGTGTTTAGAGACAGTTCGTCCTGATCGCTGATAATGAAAAGCAACAATGTGGGTATGTGAAAAATCTGTCTATAATTTTCAATAGAAACAATAGAATAAAAATATGCTGAACATAAATCATGATGAACGACATAACACTAAAAATTTCCATTGATGCATTTACATATCTCAATATATTATGTCTTCTTCTCTCAAAGAACGACCGTAATACGTCTGCATATGTGAAAACCATCGGTCACATTTATAAGCCGTTATTTCGGCAACGTTCTGCTCAGCTAATTGCATTGGAGTTGCAAGTCTTTGGGGGTGGGGTTGCAAAATGACCTGGTCCCTCACCTCTGCCATTTGGCGCTTGACTCCGGCTTTCCACGAACTGAACGCATTTTCGCAAATGTTGAACATGGGAGAATAGGAATAAAGAAATTTTGCACTGTGAGTACTTGGGAGATTAGCCAAGTGGTGATTGCGATGGATAAAATGCATTTGTCCATTATGAATACCGCCAACGTTTCATGTCCAATATTCAGGGACAGCTCTGACAGAAAGGAATTGAAGGCTGTCGAATTCGTATTCGATGTAATGAACTGGTGATGAACCAGACCCCGTCTTGGAGACACGGCAAATAATGAACTAAAATTTGTGTTCCTTCGTCCACCAACAACACGCACAGCCCGATCGCCTCTGATGGCTCTCCCGCGAGTACGTTTGATCCAAATATGAAAGCAACTCTCATCGATAAAAATCGGCTCAATATCTGGACTGAGAGCAATAGCCACTCTACGAGTTGTCGACGTTGAGCTTTCACTTCAGATGCATTTCTCTCTGCAGGGGAGTCCATTAACTTCTTCATGGTCACCATTTGACCGTGCAAAATATTCGAAATTGTGTTATCTTACATGGCGGGCTTATGTGGCAGCAATGACTTCAAAGTGGCATTTATCTGTGATAGAGTTAACTGGGGATTTTCCTCAACAATAGACAAAAGAGTTGAAGATATTTCATCATCCTGTTTCTTGTTGTGTGCACCTCCTCTCTGTCGCACTACACATCCAGTATTTTGAAAACGCTGGATGATTGACCAAGCAGTTCCAGATTTGATAGCCAACGTCTCAGCCAAAGCTTGATAATCCTGACCATTCTCAAACGCCGTATAAGTCTTTGCTTGTCTGCAGCAGATATTCGTTGACGCGACATCGCTACAGATCGTATGTACAAAGAATGACATTAGTTGGTGCTATCAATCAATGCATGCATCGAGTCGATGTGACGAGTCAATTGTTTGGCATGACGGGCAATCTTTGTTTCTGCACATGCCATTGTACTTTTGTCTATTATTGTTAGTTAGCTAACGAAGACGTGAATAAGTGATTGCGCGATGCAAACTGCATTATGCAATCGTAGCTACATTTCTTAAACTGGCCGTAAATTTTGAAGCATGACAAAAGATCCCAACATCTACTGTTGATTTTTGCTTTCCGTTGTTGAATTGGGTAGATCTACTGTTGACTTGAGATAGAATAGAATTTCTATTAATGATTTGAGATTCCCGTTGCTGATTTGAGCGGATCTACTATTGACTTGAGATCACCTCTATTGAATTGCGTGTTTCTACTAATGACTTGGAAAAGGTGTATAACAAATAATGACCTCGAATCTATGCATTATCTGTTATAATGCATGACTTTTTCCATAGAAGTCTGCACCAGGTTAATAATTTCCATCCAGTAAAATAATTACCTGCTTCGTGGAACTTATTAACCTGTGGACATAGAAAGCCTTACAAAATCATGCATTATGTTTCACAGTATCCTCAGGGGGTATCTTCAGAGTCTATGACCATCAGAGTGTTGAAGCTGTCACAAATCTGTGTCTGTTTGTTTTGGAATTGTATATATCAACGGTATTTCTTGAGGTACCGAATTAGAGGATGAAAAACTTTCCATGTGCAAATGCACTTCAATGAAGGAGTGCAATACAGACTCCTTGGAAAGCATGAACCTTATGATGGAAGCTGCACTGTGAAGCATAAAGAAATGCTCAATACCGCAAGGCTTTCAGTGCTTCCACCATAATTAAACAAACTGATATTTAAAACATTAGACGCGAAACATGGCGAACTGCAATCATATCTCAATACATTCAATGCACAGATTGTCCGTGCAAGAACCACATTTTCAATGCACTGATGAAAATGCAAAGAATTACAATATCATGCTTGAAATATTCATTCGCAGTAAACACAAAGCACGAGACATATGCATGATGAAAAGAAGAACGATATTCATATTTTCTTTCTAACGTACAAACAACTGATAGACATCAACCAATGGTCGTTCTGCAGCTGAAGTTGTTTTGAATCGCATATGGGAAGGGAAAAGATTTTGAGAATTGCCTATCGAACATGTGGCTGAAAGTTCCTACTCACAATCACGTACACAACGGTAAATAACGTGAAAGTGCTTTGTCAGAGGTAATCGATGATTACAATCAAACGAAATCTGGTGTGGATATGATGGAGCGACAGATCAATGACTTTGCATGTCGTCAATATGTTTTCGATGGAAAGTCTGTTTCTTTTCGAAGTTGATTGACATATCGTTCTCGAGCTCATCCGTCATATTGTCTTCCAATAGATCTACCTGATTGCCATTCTTTTCAGGGTAAATCGATTTTATATAA
>CAJQUW010010354.1:0-10296 GCA_907163375.1 Prostheceraeus crozeri
AACGCAGTCTCTGTAAAAGGTATTCATCTCCTGCAAGTTGCCGTTACAAAGCGAGAACAAATTAGCTCCGCTTTCCATTGGACTAAGATTCTAGAAAATTCATTTTCTCTAAAAGTGTATTGTTCTCCCAGTCACTCAGATTGAAACGGTTGTGACTAGCAGCAACAATCACACTCGAACAAGCCTGACGGTGCACTTTAAAACAGTTAGGAGGTTCAGTCTATTGAACGATTGACTAGACTGACTTAAAGGTGAACTAACCTGCACACCAGGAATAGAACGAATCCAACATCAAGACTGTTCTAGCAAACTTGTCCAGGTAGATTTCCACGTGAGTATTACTTACTGTGCAATACGCCCTGAGTGTTATTCGTAAAATGACGTGTCACTTTATAATCATCGTTTTGTTAACCCTATTACACAGTTACTCCTGCGACTTGTGAAACTTTGTGAACTCTGCTTCATGGAAATAAGTTCTTACTACATACATCAACAATTATTTTTATCCAACTCACTTTCTAACCAACTTGTAAACCCTAGACTTGGGTTTTCAATGACACACTCAAGTCATCAAAAACTTGCTCATTTGTCCTAATATTCAATTCCAACTCCTGTACATCTAACTGATTCGGCTTACTACACATCCAACAGTTGATGTATACCTAACAATGTAATTCACTCTGAGTTTGCACTTCACCGTTTGTGAAAAGACTGTTACAATAAAACATTTTACACACTGCAGTTCACCTTCTCAACTAAGGATATGGAACTTCTAGCTGTTGTAGTTCAGTCAGCATAAAACATCATGATCAACACTTTTGCTTTCATAACATGTGTTGTGTCATGCTTTCTAACTACACTAACATTTCTAAACCCACTGTACCATGATCAAACTTTTACTTTTATAAACTTGTGTTTCATAAGCTTTCATGACTACACAAACGAATAAAACTCGATGATCAAACTTTCTTTTCACAAACTAGTGTTGTGTTTATAACTTTCTGTATCCACAAACTTGTGTTTCATAACTTTCCAACACATGAGCATTTCATAAACGTGTGTTTCATAAAACGTTCAAGATAAACTTTCTACTATGCTTCAACCTGTGTTTGCAGTAAAACTTTTGTACGTCATGATAAACTTTCCTAACTACACAAACGGAATAAACATGTTTCTATAATTAAACTATTTGACTACACTTGGCATTTCATGAAACATGATAAACTTTCTAACTACAATACGAATAAAACATGTTGATCTTTTAGGTGGTGATATGACAGCCTTTTCCTAGCAGTCACAACTGATAATTCTATTGAGCGAGAAGATATCTTTACAGATCTGAGTTTCATATTTTTGGATACTAGCAACTATCCTCACATCACACCCGCCCTTAATCGGTAAAGAACTAAGCTCGCCTGGATGTTTTAAAGATGAAAATGCGGGACTTGAAATTGAAGAGATGATTCTTCTTAGACCGAAGATGGTATAGCATAAAAGTATACAAATCAAGATGACAGCATAAAATGGGCAATAAGGAATATCAAAAGATGCTGTTCGTAAAATAGTCAGGAGAACCAACAAAAATGTATTGGATAATCCAAAGTGAGAGCTCTCATTGAGATACAATACTCCGTTCAAAACATCATACTGTATTCACTCATAAACTCCGTAAACGGAGGCCTCATCAGCTTGGGAGGATATGCGTGTTGGATCGCTGCAACTTGTCTTTACCCTCCATGGTCTTATGCTACGAATACCACCTCCAAAGCGCCGAAGACTGAAAAACTCATGATATCAAATTGTACACTATTGATTAATTGTGTGCGTGAAAATGTCCCACTATTGTGAAACAATTGATATGAAAAGTGAGTATAAGTACATACGAAAATTTGCTACTAACTTATGACATCATGTACACATTGTAACAATGACTACTATTTGTACTGAACTGATTTGAAATATGTTTTTGTTTCTTATAAGCGCGTCATAATGGGAAATCAGATCATAATATAAGTTGAATAACTCTATTGGTCAAGGATCTAACAAAGAACAGAATTGATGCACAATGCTGATTGGTTTGTTTCTTATATCACACATTTTAGTCTAATTCATGAACACATATCAATGCACTTGATTATTCACTTAAGTAAGAAGCAGCTTATTGATAATATACACATAATTCTTACGCTGAATTCTCTGCTACGGTAAATGTGTTTATTCTCATCAAAACAGTTGTTCAGTGAAGAAGAGAAAAGTGTGTTTAGTGTGCGCGTTGGCACATGAATTTCTACCTTTGATTCATTTAGATAATACAGTTCATTCTCGCGTATATTGAGACAAACAGGAGAGTGGTTGGAAGAACATACCGAAGCGATAAAAAGAATGACAGTGAGAACTCATGTGTTACTCCATACTGCTGGCTCAACAATGAGTCATTCAGTGCAATGGGATTTTTATAAAAGTAACCTGTCACAATGTCCGTCCTGGTGGTCAGACGATGCGGTTTAACAAAACTTGCAAACAAACGCAGAGAGTTCACAAGATTAAGCCTGATCAACGTCTCGTAACGATACTCGCCGGAACTAACTTCACCACGGACTCGAAATCACCAAACAGAAGTATTACACCGAAAAAACCTCCTTACCATACACCCCTTTCAGTGAGTTTTGAGAAATGCCTGATAGCAAGCCACTGACACCTCTAAAAGCAAATTTGACCAATGAAAGTCCAGCTATCTCTTTATAGTGGCTGTTTGATGAGCTAGGAATCCTCGCACGCCAACTCAAACTCATACACACATAAAAATAACCTTGTAACATCAGCAAGAACAAAACCCCTGGACGTCCTCCAAAAATAACGAATATAAATATGTTTTCAGCACATAAGCACTATCATAAAACTTTTTATAAGTAGTCTAAGCACATGACCTGAATCATGACCTCTCAACAAACGTGGAACGAAGTCCATCCGATTCCTACAAACAGAGATACACGCCTTTAAAGTTTAGGCCTACTACGATGGTCTGATCTCCAAGCGATCTCCTGGCTCTCCACTCACTCTGACAACTTAGGTGAGTGCGGCAATCGGAAAATCTGCCTTGGTTTCCTAGGGAAACCCGGTTTTTGGATTCATCTAATGAGAAAGAGAGGCGAATTACCTTTTCTTTTTTCATCCAATGCACCTAATGAGATAGTGTCCCATCACATCTTACAGTCGAAAATCATTGATAACGGTGGACAAAAGACATCCACTTCTGCACGATATGACACAAAACATGCTCTATCCTGGACAAAATCCCTTCTCTGCTTGTAGTCTTAACACATACCCGGCTCATACCTCTCTCCAACCAAGATCAGGTCAAGGTCAATTTAAGGTCACTCCTCATGCCTCCGCTTGTAGTCCCATCACATCTTACAGTCACAGACCAGTGTTAACAGTGGACAAAAGACATCCACTTCTGCACGACATGACACAAAACATGCTCCATCCTGGGCAAAATCCCTTCTCTGCTTGCAGTCTCACCCTCTCTCTCCCGGAGAGATCAGGTCAAGGTCACTCCTCCTGCCTCTGCTTGTAGTCTCACCCTCTCTCCCGGAGAAGTCAGGTGAAGGTCACTCCTGCCTCTGCTTGTAGTCTCATCACATAACACTCAGTTAATACATCACAGCCTTCACATTTTCCTGTTTTTAGCACTACTTATAAAACATGCAGTAGCCACATCACGTATTTAATGACGCGGGGACGTTAACCTAAGGTCACGCTGAGGTCACGGCGATGACTCATCGTTGCAGATTTGCACTTCAATTTGTCACGGCCTTACTACTGATCTCCTTGAGCTTTTGTTGAATGTATAAAAGGTCTGATGACATTTTTGAACCTGAATTGCCATACTATTTTTCTCGAGTCCAACGGATGAATTTCATATATAACAGAGAAGATGGTTCAGACGATTGATGACATTTTTTAATGTTGCCAATTAAGAATAGGTCATACGCATATTTAACCAGTAGCAACGTCTGTTTTTGGAGAAATCACGAGATCAGACATGAAGTAGTTAAAAATAAGTGGGCCAAATGATGATCCCTGTGGGATCCCACTGTGAACCTGGCCAAAAGAAGAGCATCTGTCTTTCCATTTTACCCTCATTCGGCGTGATGTGATATACAGTATTGGCCAAAAAGATCCGCCCACCTCACAAAATATTGAGTAAAGATAAATAACGTGCATTGTTGCATTGCTTTTTACAAATTTTTTTTTGCTAATTCAAACTCAATATACAATCAGATGATTGTGTCGTATACAAATTACTTAAATATATAAGAAGTAAACCTTTTAAGAACTAATAAATAAGAAATTGGCTATCATTTTTCTATTATCATCTATAATCATTTTTGCTCATTATTAGATTAATTGCATTTTTTTTGAAAAATATGCGTTAGTGGGTTAATGTTTTGCCAATTAAAATGAGTTCACTTTAGTAAAAAATTCACATTTTGTGAGATCGAAATAATGAGTGAATATTGTTAAATAAAATTACTGCAGTAACAGACAAATCAGGTTAAGTAATCAAGAGAGAGAGAGAAAGAATGCTTGTCACAGTTAGCTCAAATAAGAGCGAATGGTTTAATTAGAATAATAATCTTTCCTGCTTACGCCTACACTGACTCGTCTATTGTATTTGTGCGCAAGACATCTTTCATGAAACGCAATATTTCAGACATTAAATTCAAACTTTCCATGCAGCTGCTTGCTATTCATGCAGCGTACGTGAATGAGAGAGTAATGGTGCGTTCACCACAGAGCACGGTTTGCGGTTTTACGGTTTTGCGTGCTGGTATTTCCATCGAATAAATGAGCGCAGGTGTCGTTCACACAAGAGCACGGTTTTTGCGACGGCAAATACTTGTCGTCAATCTACAAAAGGGGTGTGTCTGGTGAAGTGGGAGACTGGAAATTACAGTTCGTTAGTCCTCAGAAACGCATCAGATCCAATTATAAGTTAGATATTGATGCCGCAAATGCTGCGAGCGTTCTGGAGATATAAAATTTACTGAAATGCATCAAAAAACACCATTGTGAAACACCGATCATACCAATGTTCGAGTCTGAGACTCTGTTGACAAAAACTGAAATTTTATTAAATCACGAAGTCGATGTGCTCATCCGATTCATCATATGACTGCGACCATATTGCAGTGTTAATCACGTGAATCGACTCGGTAGATCGAGAATAGTAGCAAATAATGACTTTGGTATAATCACTCGAGAAGAGCCGCCACGATCTCACACAAACTTCCCAACGCTTTCCGTTTGAAATGATTTCTTCGGTCCTGTTTTTCCATACAACTTGACCAAAATTTGCTGAAACCGGACTTTGTTTTACTCGAATTTCATGGAGCAATGTGATGTCAGCATTCATTTTGCAGTTTGAGGGCAAAAACTTTTTTCATAAATGAAAAAAACCGCAGTTGAAATGGGTTCAGATCCATAATTTGAAAGCACGGCAAAAACCGTGCTGTACTTGTGGTGAACGCCATCTGCGTGGTTTGTACTGAGTTTAATGATAGGAATCGGGATAGCCATTTAGCACGGCAGAATATCGCCGTAAAACACGTGCTCTGTGTGAACGCACCTTAAAGCGGCAAGTTTCATTCATTGACGGCGTAGGATAATGTTCAACGGACGACTTCTTATATAAACTGAGGTCAGATTCAACTGCTATACGAAGATGGTGTTAGCCAACGTGAAATAGAACGTCGGACAGGCTTACCAAGATCAACATTGCGTGGAATAATTGCTCGATACAAAAAAAGTGGTAGGCTCTCACCTGAAAAATCTCCAGGATGGCCCAGAGCTACAAGTAAACAAACGGATAACCTGATACGAAGGTCAGCAGTGAAGTCATCAACAATCTCAAGTTCAGAAATTCGCGCAAATCTCCCAGGAGATATCAAAACGATAAGCACTCGGACAATAAGAAGGAGACTGGAACATTCAAATCTAAAATCGTATCGCCAGGCTAAGTAAGCCAAAGCTTTCAAAGGAAAAAACATTGCTGATCGCATGAAATTTTGTGAACTTTATTTTATAAAAGACTGTTAACCTCACAACAATGGGAATCTGTGATGTTTACCGACGAAACTCAATCAAAGCAGTTTCCAACAGCAATCGCCGTCATCCGTCCGTCGTCCTCCTAATCAGCGTTTTCATCCACGTTACATTTGCACCTGCTATTCGGGGCAGTTCCCCATCTGTTATGATCTGGGGAGGCATAACAGCTCAAGGCCGTGCCCGGTTTAACATCTTTTTAACAAGAACGAAAACAGTCAATGCTTTCAAGGTATTTAGAAATTCAAAAGAAAAATTGCCACCAGTGGTTCCAAATTCATCAATGTCGCCAGATCCTGCAACACGACGGTGCTCCTTGTCACCAGGTATAAAACTGGTAAAGCAATATCTTGCTGAACATGAAATTCGTGTTTTGATCCCTTGGCCTGGTTTCCTCCCCTGACCTTCAACCCGAATAGAAAATTGTTGGGTAAGGTCAAGGCAGAGGTTGCAAAACTCTTGCCAACTTCAGAAA
This sequence comes from Prostheceraeus crozeri, assembly GCA_907163375.1. Taxonomy (NCBI): domain Eukaryota; kingdom Metazoa; phylum Platyhelminthes; order Polycladida; family Euryleptidae; genus Prostheceraeus; species Prostheceraeus crozeri. The sequence goes on from CAJQUW010010354.1 coordinate 6,584, forward strand.
GTGATCTCAAGCGAGCAATCAAGCAAGTATGGTGCAACTGCATAACTCCGGAATACTGCAGAGAACTGATTCATTCCATGCCTCGAAGAATAGCTAATGTCATGAAGGCAAAAGGGTTGTATACTAAGTACTGATTTTGCCTTTGACGATCTCTTGTTTTTTCCATGTAGGCCCCACCGTATATTAATTGCTGAATACCACATGATGCTTGTTTACCCATACATTGTCTTATATATACTAAGATTACGAGTTGTAATAAAGAATTCATGGAGTGAATTTTTATCAATTTATCGTTTTTTCTTAATATTTCATGGGTGGTGGGCGGATCTTTTTGGCCAATACTGTAGTTCTGTACGAAGGATATCAGGAAACTACTTGAAAATTGTCGCGGATTCATCTTTTGAATAAGAATTTCGTGGGACAATTTTATCAAATCCCTTCATGAGATCATACGGCAGACCATTTGACAAGCGCCTATCTCACCGATTCTGTAGGTTAGCCTTGATATGTAGTCCTCGATTATCAATTAAGGCTGCTGTTCGTTGAGCTCTTGGGTCTATAACCACAAACTGACTGTTGTCATAGCGCGATAGGAAGTCTGTTCTGAATCTCTTTAGTAGACATTTCTCAAAAATTCTTTCCGGTATTGGCAGAAGAAAGAGAATTGGACGAATATCGGTGATGCGTGGTGGTGATGTTTTAAGGAAGCGGGATGACATCAGCGTCATTCCACTCTTGAGGCAAATCTGCGATTTCCATGCACAAATTAAAAAGCATCGTGAGGGGCTTAGCCAGGTTTTCAGCAAGTTTGGGCCATATCAGGAAAGGCACATGATCCGATCCGCAAGCTTTTCGTGGACTAACTCCTTTTAAAAGCGAGCACACCTCAACTTCATCTGAATTGATAAAGGTAGGCTACAATGAGAATGATATTTCAACAGGAAAAATGGTGATTTGAATTGCCAACTTTTTGAAAGTGCGAAAGTGCATTGGTTTTAATTTCTTCAAGAATGGATTACAAATCTTCATCTGGTCTGCAGTTGCGAAGCCAATTTCCAGCCATATCAACTTTAGTCACTTTCTTCCAAAAAGAGCAACCTTACTTAAAAGTCGATTACCCCAAGCTCGTTTTGCATTAAGTATTGCTTTTTTTACTTTGTCTTTGTAGCAGGGCTGTGGAGCCGGAGCCGAGCCGGAGCCGGAGCCTTAAGGAGCCGATGGTTTTGGTCGGAGCCGGAGCCGGAGCCGATTTATCACAAAGGCTCCGGCTCCGGCTCCGGCTCCGATAGTTTGAGCTTTGATATAAATCTAGAATTTTGAAAGTTATTAATTGGCATCATAAAGAAATTAAATCATTTGAAATCTAAAGATTATGGTCTTTTAAGTATACCAATGATCTGTTCCTCCACGATGTATCTTTCTTCCGTGCAGTTGCGCGCCTTCTTTTGTACTAATATTATTATATAATTTACACACATGTGTAATATTTTTTATTATATTGCATATGTTTTCGTAAGGAACTAATTTCCATATTGACAACGTATTCTCTCTCCAAAATCCATTTAATTTGAAAGACCTTGTTATAGTGCATGCTAAACTAGATGATTGTAAGATTGCCTTAGAGACAAGTCGCCAGTCATTTATGTACACATTTCCAGTTCATGTCAAGCAAAGATAATATAGGCTACATTTCTTGCGCGCAACTGTCTTAAATCTTAATACGGTTACTATTGTAGGCTATCATCTATCGGTATGGCTACTGGCAGAAGCTACTGGCATCTGTGGACAATGGGCCAATTTACCTTAATTGTATTGTAGTCTCTTGGTGACAGTCCCCCCACCTACATTTTTTCAATAAACAATCGTTTATTCAATTTGATCAATTTTGATTTGGAGGGATAGACTCTTCACACTCACACTACCCACGAATGAACCTGGACTACAAGTCCTCACATGGGCTTATAAGCAATAGAAGCCGACCCCAGCCACTTCTAGTAGCGCCCTATATTATTTAAAGGTATCTCATTCACAATGAATGTTCCTTTGAACGCTTCAAAATTCAAAGGGTGTATATTTCAAAATGCGAATAAACCCGGAAGGGCAAATTACAATGTTGACTTGCTGACGAAGTTTTTTCGACACATGACATCGCCATTACCCACGTAGAATTTTTACAACAGCACGGAATGCTTCACTCAAACCGGTGATGCTGAATAACCGACATCCAATGGAGCTGGCTGCATCTTTTGACCAGAGAAAAAAACATGGGGGGGGAGGACTGCACAAGAGCCGGATATCGGTGTTGTAATAATATTTCCCCAAATGTCATAGGACCTGTGGATTTCAAGATTTTCATTATTATTTTTTTCCGTCTGTCAAACACTTTATGCTGATATCATGACTGAATTATATGTAAACAATAAAAAAAGACGAGACCGCTCTCAATAAAGGCGCCTTTTGACCTCCTTTTTCTATTGTCCTGTGACATTTAAACCGCACGCGCCATTCGAAAGGTAGCAAAGGTAGATGGGATTTCTGCTCGGTGCTCGCCGTCAAATTTTTATTATGCATAGCACCCTGCAAACTTACTGTGTGGATACTCCGAGTTTCAGTTTCATCATGACCTAACCATCATCAGAGGAATAGTGGTAATGTGTTATACATAAATTGAAATATAATAATATACATCGTAATTCATTGATGAATTATTTAGTGCAACTGGTTTGTACGGCCATAATGAAAAATACGAAATTAATTATAATGTAAGTTCAAGCCTTAACTATTATTGAAGTACTAGCTGCATAGTAATTACAACAATTCTTGTCCTAAATTAGATAATTTTAATTTTTTTAAGTATAATTTTCAATTGTACATTTCTAGCCTACACTGCAATGAGGCTATCTAAATTACAATTTCTACAGATGATGAGTCGTGGGCTAGCCACCCATCATATTATTCATGGACCAACAGACTATTGAATAAAGGCAATAACAAATAACAATAACAACCTAAGCTAGCCTATATACACTTTAATATTCAATATAAAAGCAAATTGAAAACTTTCGTGATTGATGGCCCAGGTATATTTGGCTATATAGCCGATTAACCCGTTTCCATGTTCGTAGTAGATACAGGCCCTATAACAGTATTTAGAGGGCATACGCTCTATCCAGTTTCAATATTCAAGCTTTGTTAAAAAGCTTTATACTACTATTCGGCCCCGTTGTGACGGACTAATTAGGTATAATCATCATCACTCATGTGGTACTGTATTTAATGTTACCTCGTAGTAGAACTGGTTTGCAGGCTAGGCCAATTTATATTTAGCCCTGGGTTCTTCCAAGTGCGGGAGATCTTTATCTAATTTAACCAATCCTGGCTTATAACTTGTATTTTAGTCTTTCAGAGATAGTCAATTCATGCAAAAATATATGACATGTATGTTATTTGTCATTATTATCTAGGAATATTATCATTTTTCATTATATAAACTTAAGTCGTTCGCTTGTTAATGAAAACTAATTTGGATTGATTGTTAGCAAAGCCTCTGAAGGCCACAAAACCGTTATCCAAAAAAAACCCGTTCAAACGGATCCAGGAATAAACAGCATAGATAGAACCTGAATTTGAGGTCGGAGCCGAGCCGGAGCCGAAGCCGGGCCTTTCACATCAGTGTCGTGGAGCCGTAGGCCGGAGCCGATGAGACTAACGCA
>CAJQUW010010355.1:0-58716 GCA_907163375.1 Prostheceraeus crozeri
TAGTAGCAGCATAGTTCTATTTGCCTTCACATGAAGAAAAAACATAACACACATGCAGGCTACATTAGAGAAATAGCATGAAGTCTTACTATATTCGATTCTCAACAACAATTAAGTCAATTAATTCAAAGTTAAGAATATCTTTCTGAAGTAAATAATGAAGAGAGTCAATTAAGCCAAGGGAGTGAAATGATGGAGTAAAAGTCAATGGTTTATTAATTTTGTCTGATGAATACGCTAATAAAATAGGGTCAATGTAAATATCATCACCAAAGATTCTACTTATTAAACCACCGTCTATGAAAGTTCCATGTTTGTTTAAAGTCCATATCATGCCTCGTTATATGTCTCCTATGGGTCTCATGGACTGCATGATTCGGCGAAATAGTTTTCTTTCTGTAAATGATATGATGGCCATTGGATCCCGAACTTGCAATACATGTTGTAGGTTTCATACAGTAGATTTTGCAATACAGTAGATTTCAGTAAATTCGCAAAACTGGATAATTTGTAGATGACTTAATTTCGATTAACTTTATTCGCTAATTAGCGAGCACGAAAAATGAAAATTTTATAAACTTCATCAGATCAACAAATATTTGGTTTGGTGCCTATTGGTGCATTCAACCATTAATAGACACTAACAGGCACCAGATTTTCATGTCGTAGCTTCGTGTCCCACAACTTGCAGTGAGCTCAGAATAAGGAAAAGTTCTAAGGCAGCTGTTCTATGGGAGTTGTGTCAAATAATAGATTTCTGACGGTCAAAATGTTCGTAGCTGAACTGAGCGAATCACCCAAAAGTGCTTTTGTATAGAATGATCACAAATAACCAAAACTTGAAGCCTTCGTGAATATGCAAGAAAACCCTTCAAATGAAAGAAGCATGGGTTGGTAAAAGACATGACTTTTTCGGAATAAAGCAAACAACCATATGCTTCGTCGTTGTAAGCATGTTTTTTTCATGTTTTTCAGTTGCGAAAACACTTACAAATTTTACTAATGTAAACGTCTTCAATTGAATCATGAAGCTTATTTTGATTAGCAGTAAAATAAAATTCTCTCAGCATAATTTAGAGATTTTCAAGGTTTTAATCAATATTGAACTTATAAGCCAAGTTGCTGATGGCAGATTTTCATCATGAAAATTTTCACCGACAAGACTTAAAAGATTTCGATATTTCGTCTTCAATAGATAATGGAGTATTTCACATGTCGTTCAATGTGTTATGAATTCATGATTAATTGGTCTTTCAGATATTCATTCTGATCTCACGCCTATAATGACAGGTACAAAGGGATTTCATTCTTTATTTTTCGAATTTTGAAATCATAAAATCATGGGTAGCTTCATTTTTGCTATTCTAGATTTTACCAAATTCTGAACGTTTTTTCAGTGCTGTCATTTTTCAGATTGATCATATAAAAACGAAGATAGCGTACTGAGGCATTTGACCACATTTTCATAGTTATTGGATATTTTCTTTGTGCTAATTCATAAGAATATGGTTCAATATCTAAGGCAGAAGCTCTTTTAATTAAAAAAGAGATGGAAAAGTGCCTACAGGGCACTTGATCAAATTATCAAAAGTATCAAAATGAAAGGTATCAAAATCATCTTTCTTGAAATTGCATTGTTATGGAAAATAACGTGTAGCCGATCAAAAAGTAACAACATGATTTCTTCAACTTACAAGTTAACTTCTAAATTGAAAGAAATAATTGTAAATTGTATAACAAAGCTAGTGGAACCACGTTAATATCAACTTTTAACTCTCTGCACTTTCAGACCATCATTCATAGCATCATCACTAAGCTCGGGTTTGTTGCAAGCAAATCATTATCAAATCATGTGGCGTGTATATTCTACATCTAAAATGAATTCACCAGGTAGAATTCTTTCTTCTCCGTTCAAGTCACTTTGACTGTGAAATTGAGATGGCAACAGAATTTCTCTTTATCGCAAGCTCCATAATAATGAAGCGAACAAATGCGAACAACAATGATTTGGTTTAAATCGATACTTATTCCATTTCGGTCTGCAGTTTGCAGCTGTGATCCAACACCAGGTGACATGTCACTTGAACTGATGCTGTTAAAACATGGGAAATGTTTATGAATACGCGCGGGCAAGCGTTTATAGTTTGCGCATCGTCTACGGTTGTCTGCGCTGCCGCTTGAACCACGGATGAACCGCTAAGCATGTTCTGTCTTCCCTGAGCATGAAATTGAGGTCCTATCACATTGTTCAGCCTCTGATACATGCAGACACATGAGACGCAAAGTCTATGACTGCCAACTATACTAGCTTATGTACATGAGATATTGCAGCAATATCCCGCATAGCCATGGATGTTTGGGGTCATGTGTAATTACGCGTGATTGAGCGTGGCATGTCACCTAGCTTGCCTCACCTCATCAGGTATCCTAACAGCTTGTGCAAGGCAAAAGTTCACAAATCTGGATTAACTTCGTTCGACACAACAAAACTGTCTCGATGATTCATGGTCTATCGATGAACGGTCACTCTCAACTAGATTGTCAGAATTTCAATCATGTGATTTACAGCAATATCACTTCTTTAACTTGAACATCCGCATCACCCAGAGCTTATATTTTTGTTGTGCTTTGCAGGCCTAGCTCTTATGATGGGCTTTGCAAGCGATTGCATTTGTTCTGTGCATTTGCTGTAGGACTCATTTATGTTTCTTTTGATCGAGTTAAACGCCCTTTTTCATCATGTGTTAGAAATTAGAATCGATCAGAAATTCCGTTTTGAAATCTTAGCTGAGAATATTTTGATGTGTGTTAGTTCAAATGGCAAAAAACAAATTGTCATTTGACTACTTATCATTTTACTTTCGTTAATGAATAATTATTGAAAAATACCGGTGGTTTGTGCATTGATTTACCCTCGCGTCACTTGTATTGGGCCTCATTTCATGGAATTTCAGAAAATGATGTGGATGGCTTCAAAACCTCTGATAGCGTTCTAGATTTCGAGATCATTGCAGGCCTTCATTTTAGACGAAGTCCTATGATGAACATTGCTAAAAAGTTGTCTTCAGTGCAGGTTAATTACCCCTATTTCCTTTGCAATTAAGCAACCGGTAATGAATCGATTTGAAAATATATTTTAATGCGAAAAAAGCAGCGCGTCTGTATGACGTCAGTGCTATTCTTAATAAGTTTCATAATGCCGTATGCTTATCACGGGCTATTGTTTATATTTACTGGCTATTAACCACTCTTAGAAGCCGTGAAGAAACATTAATGGACCACTTGTCTTAGACTGCTCTTGCTGTGTCGATCAAAAGAAATCTGTCATATTATCAATTGCTGGAATGAACAAGGCGTATCTGACAAGTTTTGAAAGAATCAAAACCACGGTTATGAAAACTTGAAGGCACCTAGAAGATTGTAAAATCCAGCTAATTAGAAACCGCTATCTTGCAGAGGCAAATTATTAATTTTCCATTAGTGTCACCACCAATGACGCATTATGATATAGCTGGCACTATCAAAGTCAGTATTTATTAAATTGCTTAAACAAATCTTGTATCCCTAGCAATTTGGAAAAATCTAGAAGAAACATGTCATGGCCCTGATTGATGCTTTCATCGGTCCACTCCGTCAAAATGATCATAGCAGCTCCCATGACATGAATTTCAGGAAAACAATTTTCGGACCCTTTCAATTGATGTTCTTTTTGTTAACCACACAAAACTTTTTTCAAATAGCGGCTGCTTGATCTGACTGTTTGGATATAAAATCAGAAAATAGATTTTAGATAAATAATTTGAATTAGATTTTAGAATAAGCTTATAAAAGCCAAGGCGTTGGGCATTTGACTGTATTTCGACTATACACGAAGACAAGGAAAGAAGAAATTCAACGAGAAATGGCGATAAACAAAGTTGGTATGGTGTGCTCTCACTGAGCTTGTTGTTGTTGTTGTTGTTGTTGTTGTTGTTGTCGTTCAATTCTGTTGGCAAGCACCGCAGCAGCGGCCGCCGCAGTTGCATCATTGGCCATTCGATATGCGGATGTCGCCTCCTCTGGCTTCCTGGTCTGATCACGCGGTTTATAGTTCGCCAAAAGGGTTTGGCGACCTTTTTCGTATTCTCGGTAATTCAGTCCCACATGGAAATTCACATTGCGAAGATCAACATCGTCACTGTTGTTGTTTTCTGGAAAGTAAAATATTCAGAGATAAGGAGGCATGTCGGTTGTCATTCGTAAGGTCAAAATAATCTGACCGAAACATGAATCAGTTGAGAAAACAGAAATCTGATTTTATAACACTCTTTTATGATGTATTAAATATCATTTTATATAATGCGAATTATTTATGCGCAGCTGCAACCAATGAATAAACATAATAAGCTCATGCGCTGACAATGACAAACAACGATACAAGGAAAACGATAACTAATACTTTTAGGAAAAGAGATTTACAATTAAGACCTACGGTTTGATTAAATCTAGGAGTTTTATCATTTAGTAACGGCTTCTACTATACGACCAATACTTGGGACAAATGAAACGCAGATTACATCAAAGAATGAAAGAACATATAAGAGGTAACTCAGCCGTAAGAAGCCATCTGAACATACTCCTTTGTCCTAACTGTAGTAATGACATTAATAATTGTTTTTCTGTTAAATACATATGACGTAGTGAATTTGAAACTCGTATAGTAGAAGCCTTGTTAATAAATGATAAAACTACAAGATTAAATCAAAACCTAGGTCTTAATGGTAAATCTCTTTTCTTAAAAGTATTCAAATAATTTTTTTGATAATCGTTATTGTTTTCCTCGAATCGTTGTGTCATTGTCAGCGTATGAGCTTATAATGTCATTTTATATAACTCTCATAAATAACACCAAATTTAAGAAATAAAAACCAAACTCGTAAATAATTGGGATCGTGGCAAGGCATTTTATTATAACAGAATGTGAAGGGATAAGCACAAAGGCAACTTTCCTATATCATCTCGGTTAAATATTTGAATTACAGTTCTACAATTCACATAATACTCAACCAAGATGATGAGAAATTAATTCATCACAGGGAGTCCCAAAATTCCGGCCATTTCTAAATTGAACTAAAACAATTCACGCTTAACTACCAGCAATCCTTGTGTTCATTAGTCATGAGGTGGGAAAGGACCAAGTAGTAATGTATTTTTCTCACATATGATCATGATGATTTCGGCACCTTTTATTTAGTTGTTGCAAAGTTTGAACAAATTCATTTGAACTCGATTTCAAGCGAGATAATGCTTGATAATTATCAAACGTGCAATTAAAAGTGAATTATTCCTTTTAAAATTACAATATTGACATGAGGTCTCTTCATTTTCTTTTCAGAGAGCGTCTGACCATGCACGCATCGTCCTATTCAAAGATTTCGTTGCAACTTCAGCTTTGGCCTTGACATAGATTGTTCTGCTCGGTTACTTTGACCTACCACTTGTCACATTTGTTGTGAAGATACATGCATATAAATTAACGCGTCAATGCACAAATTGATTGTTTTGACTTCTTACAATCAATAACAGAAGTTTAAATGGCGCAATAATTCCTATTTATGATGGTGGATTGACTCCCCATGATGCAACCTGTGTAAATGAATTTGACAGGTTCTCCATAACTGATGAATAATTGCATGACCAATGTGAATTACATAACCATCAGAAAATGCACGGACGAGGCAGACAGTCATGATCAGAGGCCTCGTTCAAAACTCTTTTCAAGTACTTTCGATAGAAATAAGAAGAAATGAGCTTGTGCGCAGCCGATCAGGTTTTTCAACAGCATCATGACTATCGAATGGCTCGAAAATCGAAAATTATTAGAATTTTAGTGCAAAATAAATATACTTTGAAAATCCTTCAACTTTAGTTCAAATGATTATTATAAGAACAGTTGAAAATGCACGTTGTTGTGAGTGATGTGTGATAAGCTGATCACATAGGGAATTTCCGAACGGCACCATTCCTTTCCTTGAAATCACGGTGCAATTATTGCGAGGCCACTTATCCAGGACGGGAATAATCCATCACATGGACAAATTTCCAACTTTACTCAATTTTGAGCCTACAGGATCAGAATATCAGGGTGTCCACCCTATCTGAGAAAAAAAAAATTTACAACAATTCATCGTACCACTTTCCGGCCTACTTGCCCGGCAAGCGCAAGCTGTTGACGTCAAAAAATCATTCAAAAAAGCCCACCCCGCCAGGAAACTGCAACTGCTCAAAGGATTAATGAGATCCTTTACAGTAGACAGAAAGTTCTTCATCTCCAAACTATATACACACCGCACCGCTAATAATGTTATTTGCATTCGATGCTGTTTTGAAGCCATCATTTCAAAAAATTATGTATTTTGGGTATTTTGGTCACTAACATACACCAATCAATAATCGGCCTTAAAAACATAATTCCACGGGGTAATTCAATAGGGTCTGTGTTTTTAGATTCTGTTTTTTAGATCTTAGGTAATTCGTAAGTTCTGTTTTGATGTTTATATTTTGATGTTGATAATATCATGTGAAATATACGTGCGAATATCTCCATCATGATTCCATGTCTGAGAATCCAAGTCCATTAAATGACTGAAGCCCATCTAATCTCAAGCATCATCAGCTGACATCAAAACAGTCTCACCATTTTTCAAAGCAGGAATTTCTTTCTGTAACCATTTTCACACGCATGCATATCTAATCTAGAAGTAACCGAACATTTCAAAAATGAACGTTTGAGTCCCCTTGGTTTGCAATTTGTTTGCTGTCCATGACAATCTATGTACATTTATATAGGGGTAATGCATGTACATCTAGCCTATTTATATGGACATGAGACAAAAAAGTATATATATATGACCTATAAAATACACATGAAACCATATACAAAAAAAAGCATAAAATAATTTACACAGGACACAAAAATTGCAAGTACGCTGAATAGCCAGAATTTTCCATTAATTTTCATTGTTGTTTACCCTTTGATAATGATTCTTTATTATAAATACTTTTTACATGGAACAATGATATCATTCTTGTAACAAACTTTAGAAAATAGATCAGAAGTGGTGGTTGGTCAAAAGTGGAGAAGAAAAAAAATTTAACACATGTAAACAATAATCTGTGATAACAAGTAGGAGGTATATAGTAATCTTGACCACTATTCCCTCAACTTCAAAATTCATCCACTTACAAAATCCACCGTACCATTTTTTTAATTTAAAAATCTCAGAGATTTCTACGATGCATTCAAAACTATTCGATTTGATCAAATGATAATTATTGATCAATACACTTACAGCTAATATCTTTCGTAGAGAACTGCTAACATTCACATTAGAAAGTTGTCGACAATAACGACAAGATGCATCCACTAATTAACAATAAAGGCTTCGATCTCATTCGGAGTCACTTTGTAGGAATTTCAAATGAAAGTTAAGCGAGACCAATGTGCTAATCACACCGACAGACGATGCGAACACTGATCCGATCTAAAACAAAGGCGATGCAACATGTACGTGCTGGCTGTCATTGTTTTCTCCGTCCTGCAATTTATGATTTTATAAAGCATGTCAAGATAGATGATCATTGCGGTTCTGAATGTCAATCATGCTCAACGACCGTCGACAAACAAGCTTCAATGATTGAAGAGACTGTAAATTATATTCCTTCTTTGCATAAAAATCTTTCAAATTAGCATTCTAAATTGTCCACATCTAATAACCAAATTCATTTCGATATATTGAAGGGCTTGCATTGTTTTGATCTATAAAATAACATTTTTAAGCTAATCAGCTATAAATTTTGACCTCATAGGGGCTGTCTACATATTAAAATTCTACAAAATAGAGTTGGAAAATCTTGCAACAAACAAACTTCTTATCTATGTCAAATAAAACAGTCGCACGTCCTAGCAGTACAAGATGACACAAAGTCATTCTAATATATGCACATGCATTGGTTAGCTGACTTTGGCGTTTAAGTTGATGACCGCAAGCTGACGAATTTTTCTAGATTGACTCAAATGACCTCAGCAAATCCGAAAGCGATCGAAGATGAATTTTATGTGCACACTTTCATTTGTGACTTGACATTGTTGCTTCATGGCACACAGAAAGAAACTGAATGCTTCTGATTATTTTAGACTTCCATCAAAGAATAGTCATGTAAGAAACACACATGTATAATTCCTCAAATATTCAATCAATTTTTATGACAATATGTGCCTATGAAACAAAGTAATAACCTGATTGATGATTGATCAACACAAATTTTGAGTTGTTAACTTCCAGTAGTTGATAAAATTGATTCATCAACTGTTTCTTATATGTCTCGTTAAAATTGTCTCGCTACAAATTTTGGACTTTATCAACTTTTGCAAGCCCTAAGTATTATCGGTAACACAACAACGCACGAAACCATTAGACCTGAGGCATTCTATATGCACTTGGCAAGTTGCCGAATTTTATCCAACATGCAGGTATGTTTTCAATTCGCTCTAATTTGTAGCCTGACACATGCTGAGCATCCGACAATTTGTAATTATTGTCATGATAAAAGTCTTTGTATCTCTACAAGTAACTTAAGGATACTTCAACAAGGGCTGTTTGTTTCTAATGGACGAATTTCTTTGGATTGAATTTTGTGATTTTATATAAATTTGGGTTGAATCATCTGTAAGGACGGATGTACAACTCGTGGTGAGCAGATTGAAACCTAGACGTTCTAAGCCTCCGTATCGCAGTTCGTTCCTTGACAGACCGAACTATTTTTCAACATAAGTAAATCATTCTCTAAGAGATATGAATAATTCATCGAACCCGAAGAAATGTGTCCCTTACTGTACCGTAGATTTGCATGACTGCAAAGTCTTAAGAAGATTTATCATGGACTATTCCAGCCATCTTAGGGACGCCGTGATAACAAAATCGTTGAGATAACAAGGCAAAAGTGTTAAAGCAGAAATTTATTATGTTGCATTTTTGCTGAGGTTTTGATAAACCGTCAAATACTGAAAAAATGGAATTACAGAAGCGAATTTACATGTGTCTACTTATTTGACGATTTGATTGATTCCTCTCCGATCTATCTGAGATCAAAAGAACGGAGTCTCACTTATTAGAAGGCCCCCGAATGTCCATAAACAAAAATATTCACATCTCACTCTGATTTCAATATTATTTTCTTTTTCTTTCAGTTCCATTTTGCATGGATGAAAGTTCTGACGGAGGATAAATTCATTGTCTGATTTCTTCCGCAAAAGATGGAAACTAATTCGATTATTTTACAGATCTGCGGATTGTTATCTTCTTTAAAGATTGAATACGTGGCTTCTTTTTGCATTATCTATTTGTCCAATAGACAATTTTAATAATCAATTCAATAATTAAATAGTCTGATCCAATAGACCAAATAGACAACATCGCCGAACCGTGGTTTTCCTTCCGTCAACTTAGATAATGCAAAAAGAAGCCACGAATTCAATCTTTAAAGAAGATAACAATCCGCATATCTGTAAAATAATCGAATTTGTTTTCTTCTTTTGCGGAAGAAATCAGAAATGAATTCAATTATTTCTACACGGCTGACCCGATAAAAGGTCTATTCACCGACATGATCACCAGACAATGACTGCAGAATCAACCTACGCACAGCTCCAATCAACATTGGCCAGCTTCACATATTCAACCAGGCGAGACCTCCGCGTACCACTGCAAGCTCTGGGCATCAATCATGCGGAACTGACGGATAAAAGCACGCCCCGGGCACAGCCTCGCTTCATTCAGCGGCTGTAGCGGCGGTATTGAAGTGTGAACAACATGGAAGATATTCTTGCAGAAACCTTCCTCCGATGCGATCGGAACAGAGATGAAGAAGTTCGCAATGGAATGCTGCATGACTATGCCGAGGAACACTTTGGAGACGATGATGATGTCATGGTAAGATACATTTCATCTCTCAATACGCAGAGAGGCAGAGCAGAGATTTCATTTTCCACATCAGAACAGCTCTTCCAAACAGAGCAGAGATTTCATTTTCCACATCAGAACAGCTCTAGACAGAGCAGAGATTTCATTTTCCACATCAGAACAGCTCTTCCAAACAGAGCAGAGATTTCATTTTCCACATCAGAACAGCTCTAGACAGAGCAGAGATTTCATTTTCCACATCAGAACAGCTCTAGTCAGAGCAGAGATTTCATTTTCCACATCAGAAACAAGAGAACAGCAACAGAGCACGAGATTCATTTTTCACTGCCAGAACAGCTCTTAGTCAGAGAGTTTTCATCATTTTCCAATCAGAACAGCTCTTCGAAACAGAGCAGAGATTTCATTTTCCACATCAGAACAGCTCTAGACAGAGCAGAGATTTCATTTTCCACATCAGAACAGCTCTTCCAAACAGAGCAGAGATTTCATTGGAATAATTTTGTTGTTATTTCGGCTGTTGAGTAGCCGCGATTCTGCGAAACCCGGTGTATAATAGAACATTAATCAAAACATGAGGGGTATCTTCCATAGCTACAAATTTTGTTTCACTTTATAAGAATCATACAAAAAATAGGAAAGACGTCAATTCATCAATAAATTCACATTCTTATTTATGATTTTTGATTGCAGGAAATGATTGGTAAACTTGATACTGAAGGTACTATTACACTTGAAGATTTTTGCAATCAATTCGGTCTGGATGAACAGAGTGTGTAAGTAAAGACACTTCCCTTTCGAATTCTCTTTCCCAATGCCCATCTTCCTCTCAACAGACGAAGCCAACGATACAAATACGCAGAAGATCAATCACAAATCGACAAAGATGTCAATATTGTGGCTTTGGATGATGCTATGACGATTGATGTGCAAGTCTACATCACAGATACCATGCTTGATGCCATGAGGGAAAAGCCCAACCCCAAGGTAAGTAGATGACCTCTTCTCTCAGCGCCTCCCGTTTTATCATAAGCTTATTCTATCCAACAGGAAGCCGCCAAAGCCGTCAAACAAGCTCTGGACAAGAAATACAACCGATTGTGGCATGTGGTGGTTGTGCAAGGACAATATTGGAGCTACATCAGTCACGAGCCCGGCTGGTCTATCGTCTTCAAAGTTGGCCGACACATCTTCTTGTGCTGGCGTACGCCTGGATATTAAATGGTTGACTTGAAGGTGATGACTGTGATTAACGTGTTGACACTTCACGATGGCTGCATTCCATATCAACTTAGGCTTTTTCCAGTAATCAAAGATTATCAATTATTGTCCCACGTTATGTCAACGTAGTTGATCCGTTTAGAAATTATAAATCCTTTTCTTATAATCGCTGTATTTTCCTTGCCCCTCATAGCAGCAGAAAAAAAGAAGAAAGTAGATCGTTCCTTATCCAAGGAACTAGAAAGGCAGAAATAATTCAAACGCCAAGAATCTTCAGCAAGTTAACATGTGAGCAACACTTTGACCGAACTGTACACAGAGAATGTATGGAATGGAGTTAGTGGATCATTAAATTCTCTATATTTTCGATAAGCTATCAAATTACTAAATTGATACGTCGATCAAATGAAGGAATATCTCACAAGACATAACACAGCTCGGATGTGACAAATACGAAAAGGGATTAAATATCTAATCGTATAAAAGGGCATTTGTAGATTTTAAGTGCTTTCAATCAAATGATCTTGAATACTTGCGATAGAACTTAGAGATGCGTTGGTGCTGATCGATTCTTACACAGTTGACGATTCTAAGTAGTTTAGGGAATAAATACCAGCTTCTTGGTTATGATACGATTGTTTCCGAAGTTGTGATAGATGAACAGTAATGGATGCATAAAGAAAATTAAACAATTATATTTCCTTGCGATTTTGTACCTTGAAGAAGTATAATTTTGTGCAATGAAGAATTTTTCACAATATTGCACAAAATTAAAATTTAATGCAAAATCAAAGATATAGTTTCAATGATTTTCAAACAAAATTTTAAATATTTGAATATCGTCGTCACGTTGAGATCAACGACAATGCTGGGTTATTGATGAGAGGAATTTTATTAGAATTCTTATTTTCTGTCATGTTCCGAATATACAGGGATGGCTGCAAGTCGAACCGGAGTTCATTGTCCTTTTTTTGTCCAACCATTAGAAGTTTGGTTAGATAATTCAGCACTATTAGGTACACAATTAAGGGAGATTTTATTGAGATGACCTATATTTCTGTGCGTTTTCAAAATTTGCTGAATATAATCTTTCTTAAGGATTCCGAAATTTAACTTGTTTTCAAGATTTTTCTACATAGCTTTCGATCAAAATTTATTTCTAGGAGTAGCTGCTCCTACGATTGTGATGAGATTCGCAGATTTCATTAAGAATTCAAGTTCCATGGACACATCAGATAGATGCTTGACTGTCACCAGGGTGTAACACAGACCGCTGCATCACCAATTGTTGGTGTAGTCGTCAAGACGACGCTGTCACATTGATGGAGAGCCTGGTCAGGACAGTAGTCTCGGCGGTCACACATCACTGGTCAACTGTGTAACGCTGAGAGCCGCTGGTGTTCTGATACTTTATGCATGACTGAACGAAGCAATACTAGTCTGCAGAAAGCAACACAAATTTCACGTCAATCGAAGAACTGATGCGACAGAAATTTGTAAAAATGCGAGGGAATACGCGAGAAAATTATTAAGTTTCTCAAGGGGAGAATAAGAAGAGTAAGACTCCTAGGAGCGGTGTGATACTTTTATTCTAGATGTTCTTTCTGCTAATTTCATATCTCGGAGCTCTTCTATACGACCGAAGGATCACCCGGTCTCCAGTAATTAACCATGGAGACTTCGTTGTGACTATTTCAACTCCGTCTCATCATTCAATATTGAGACAACTAGCGAGTAGCGACTAAATCATGGGAGAATAGAAAACATTATGGAACGATTTCTAGTCCTTAAATATATCATAGAATTTTAACACTATAATCAAGATCTTTGGCATGATTCACGACCTGCAATTTCCGCAAAATTTTGTGATTAATTAATGGCTGAAGTCAAATACCGGGTGACTTCGCTTTACTTTTCCTCCGGCGAATTTTGAATAGGATGGATAAAAACTTGGTCAGACCACGATTCATTTAATGACCTGCTCACGATCATCTTATACAGTCGACAAGAAATCCAGTTGGTTCTTGGACTTTGTCAGCGAGGGAATTTAGATACATTTCAGTTTATTAAAGTCGGAGGAGTTGCGTGAACTGATTAACCTCTTGATTCTGAAAATCTGAAATTGATCACTTATCAAAAGAAATTGGAAAAAAAATCAATTTATTGCCATCAAGGAGTAAAATGTAGTTTAATTTCATTTACAGCCTCTGAAAGAGTGGTCTTCAATGTCGTTTCGCTATAAAGCATGAACAGAGGCACACCCTAAGCTATCTGATTTTTCATTGTCTGCGTGTGATGTGGCGTCTCTTTAAGTCTTTTTAAAAGCTTGCTGATCTGAGTAGCCGACATTCGTCGAAATTGCAAAACAGAAACTTTCTCAGACATTCCGACCACTTTGACAGCAAAAGTCTCAGATTTGAAACGTAAACATTATGATCAATCTACACACTCAAGATGAGCGATCCTACCCGAAACCGGATCCGAACAGGGTCGGGTTGGATTATCGCTTTTATCATAAACCCAAACTCCGGTTTTTCGGGCTTCAGCACACATATTTCGGAAATCTGTCAGAATTTACGCATATTTCTTTCTCTGAAAGGTTGATGCAATTGATCATTCCTACCTGTAGTGCAATGGAGAGGGGAATTGGTTTGATCAGTACTTTTGCCTTTTTGCATTGTTGTGATATAATAAAGTGGAATTATTATTTCTTGCTTGTATAGTCACTTTTAGATTTATTATTATGTCGCTTTTTTATCGAAGCTGCTTCATGAATAGCATGATAGAGGGATTTTCACACGACTTCGTAAGGTGTACTATAATTCAAAGTATTATCATATCAAATTGAGTTTGCGATGACTGAAAACTTTCTGAGTTAGTTAATAACAGCAGCGCAAGAGATGTCTGGAACGAATGTGAAAGCTGATGAACGGTAGAATCTTTATAAGTGCTTGGATGGTTGCTTGCTTCAATAATACATTTATTTCAATGTTCCGGCACTCATTAATTTCAAACATAAAAAAATCACACACCAGAGTTAAAATGCAGCAAGCATTCTGTCTTATAATGCTGTCAAGTGTCAACCACGCATATATGCTGATCAACACCGGTGTTATAGACGGCATGGTTTTGGATTTTTTTACATTCCTCTGATGCAAATTTCTTATCAAATAAAGTGCATAATGCTAACTTAATTCATATCGAAATGAAATTAGAGTGATATTTCACTATCAAGATAAATCAAAGGATACATTTTGTTAATCGATGATATGTTCTCATACTGTCTTGTCTGGCAGTGACAAAGGTGAGCTGTAAGCCACTGAAACGTTTACCGATAGTAAAAACATCGTCTGATACAGTTGGAGAGTTTTCCGGAAGCACTTGACAATATTATACTATTACGATAAAGCTATGAACACATCTCTACAGCAGGCTACATGTTCTTAGTTAAAACAACAGAAAATGAATAAATAATCCAATTACTGCTATCTTAAATTCGTATGTGTGCTAATTATCTCATGGAACATCATTTTCATTGTTTAATTAGTCAGTGCAGCGCTTACCCCTAGAAGGGAGTACAAATGAATCTGGCTGATGGCCTTTCCTGAGAACTACAAACGGTGCTTAGATAGATCGATTTGAACCTGAAATGAAGCTTTAATACAGCTCTAAATTTACCCGAATTCCTGTAATGCGATAAACTTTCAGGTCATACTACAGTATTAGCATGATGTCATGAATGGTTTTCGGATCAAATCTGGTGGGATCGTGTCGGGTTTGGGTATTTTCTCAACTGACTCGGACAAAGTTTCTGGACCCGACGCTCATCTTTTCTGCACAAAGATAATCACTTGAAGACCAAGATAATCAACAGAAATTTGACGAACGGAGATTTAGTATATTTGTCTTTGGAACGAGAGCTCAGACTATACGCTAACGTAGCTTCACTTAAGCAGCCTTTGCATGCGGACCTTGAAAATATTTACAAGTAAAAACGAATGAAATCCCGAATTTCAAGATGCGCAGACTGCCCTACTTTTGATGGACCTAGCTTTGTAGCCCACAGCGAGGACGATGACTACATCAAATTGCAAACAAATGAACCATTTTGTCATAAATAATCGCCGAAAATGTCAACATAAAAGCGAAGACAACCGAGCGACACCTGTTATGTTTCGTTACATGAAACATCCTTTCACAGAATGAGCTTCCGTCATTGGACATTAGAAGTACTGTATTCAGAAATTAAATTCATAAACGTCTTCAAGTTCAATAACAAGAGAAAACAATTCAGAGACAAGAATACTTGAAGAGAATGAAAAATATCTAATTATAAGAAACTTCTATTTCATTTATCAACATAGTAATAGTTATTATTAACTTTTCCCTATAGCCTTCCAATTCCCAAAAATATAGTTGAACAATTAGTCCTACAGACTCATCATTGTAAATATACAAATTTCAAAGCAGTCATGGATACCGAATCTTTAGAACATCATCTAAAATAAGTGGTTGTGCAATCCATTGCAACAAAATTGTCACACATGGCGTCATAGGTTTCAAAGATGCTTCAACAAACACTTTGTTTGATTTACTTTTAATAAATTTGAATTACAAAAGCGCCTTTGAATAGTTATGCAACATGTAATTGCTGACAGCGATTCAAATGTCTTGTACTTGAGAAATTAACTAATGCAATGAGATTTTTAAATATCTAAGCCAGCGGATCGCCGCACAAGAATTCTCGTGCGCCTTTTAAAATTTCATAAATGTCTTGCGGTTGCAAATCTTTGATAAAAATAAAAATACCAAATGAATATTTCATCCATCTGAAGTGGTCACCATCACAATTGCACTAAATCATAGGCATTTCCTTAATATGCAAAATTCAAAATACATGGGTACTTGACTACAGCACTTCATAACTTATTTCTTGCGGAATGTAAACGAAATCATTTATGTTCAGATAACTTACATGTATGCTAACAAAATAAGAGATATCTATACAGATGAACTAATCAAGTAAATTAAGTCTATCTGAGTCACTTTGACCGTTAAGAGATGGTAAACGGAGCTTAATGAGCAACATTTTATAATTTTAAAGATCGCATCTGCTTGAATACTTCGAAAAATGATGGTTTAACGTCACAGCCTTGGACACTGCTGACACACTCAGACTTCAATCTGGAGCATTGTCATCTTTTAGTTCCAATGCCCTTCCTGACGACTTCCAATGACACTTTCGGTGCCTCTGGACTGAAAGATGCCATGTAAGCCACCTTTGAGAACACAGAAACTGTATTTCTAGGTTCCGCTTCAACATCATCGCTCAATTTAAGTTACGGAAGATGCTGTACTACTTTTTATACCATTTGTTTTTCTTTTATCATTCTCTCGCCTAACAGGCCGGCGGCATCATGCTTCTTGCTTTGCCGCTTGACTTGCTTTTGTGTATTGGTGCTAATTTACTTCCAATATCCTTCTGCCTCCAATCCTCAGCATGCCAAATGTTCATAACTTGCTCAAGACACCTTCCTTGACGCCATAGTATTTATTATATGTGATCATTCCACGCTCTTCAACGCTACCGGATTCATTATGATGTGCTATCTGAAGCAGCTTTCTTTGTTCTCTCTGAACTCGCAACCGCGCCAAGAAAATCGCCTGCATCCCGTGACCGGTTATTGAGCTAGCTTTTAACGATAGATAAGAAGCCCTATTAATGTGCTGTTCGGCATCAACGTCGAAAATCTTGGGCCTCTTGTGCTATGTAATTGCGTACACCGAATGTATGCAAATACTTATTAACCAAAGAATGAAGATTATTATTAATATTATATTGATGTGATCCAGTCTAGCAAAATCACTTCCTGTGTTTTATGCTGTAGAGATGTTTCTTGATACAATTCTTTCAAATCAGTTGTTTATCAACTCCTCTCATCCGGAAACCTGGCACAAAGCGTTAATTGCCCGAGTCTTAGTAAATCAATAAATTTTTACTGGATTAACGACGATGTGCGTTTTCATTTGCATTTACTTGCAAAATGATCAAGGAAAAACATCATTAAAAACAAAAATTTTAAATACATGTGCATCTTGCTGCAGCAAAAATATATTGCAATAATATAGATCTAACCAGTAGCAAACTGATATACTTGAATAAGCATGTGTGTACATGCACATGCTTTCTATCAGTGGTCTTCATTCTTTTCATCTCCAATGTATAAACGTGAGCTAGAATAATGTATTCCACATGTCCCCTAAGAATCGATGTTTTTGTCACAAGAGAACTTTCAGATTTTTATACATAATGCATGTTTTGCCTATATATGTTTTTGGCATAATATCTGATAGGCCCAAGTATGCTCCTTTAGTTTGGCCGGTCCTTTTTTAGACACTCTGCTCTACATAATATCCAACCGACTGAACTCAATGTCTTCTGCTCTTTTGGAAATTACTAAAGTACAGAAAAGTCGGCAATTTTATCATCAATAAACATTTAGCTCATTGATTTGCAAATAAACCTGAAATTTTTTATCAAATATATAAAAATGAACAATGACTCATCAAACTTTTAAAGTGGCTAAAAGCTTCCTAGATTTCCGATTCGCCATGAACGACCATAGAAATGTGTCTCATGTGAATCGTGTCCTTGACAGACAAGGTGAGACGAGATCAGTTGCCTTGGATATTTCCAAGGCATTCGATAAAGTCTGGCATCAGGGACTCCTTATGAAGCTAAAGTCCTATGGAGTTGCTGATCAACTCCACAAACTTCTTGCTTCTTTCCTTAGTGACCGGCAGATATCTGTCGTCTTAGATGGCCAAACGTCTTCCACCAAGTTTGTCAATGCAGGAGTTCCTCAAGGGTCAATTTTGGGACCCACTCTTTTTCTGCTGTACATCAACGACCTCCCAGACTGCCTAGTGAGTAAATTGGTGATGTATGCAGATGACACAACACTTTTCAATTCCAATGAGCGACTCGCTAAAAACACTCAGCAACGTCAGCAGTTATGCGACGTTCTTAATGAAGACTTACGCAGGGTCTCAGAATGGGGCGCCAATTGGCTTGTTTCCTTCAATCCTTCAAAAACTCAGAGTATTCTGCACTCACGACTTAAAGGAGATGATGATCATAGCATTAAGATGTCAGATAATAGGATCAGAGAACAAGATTCCATCTCCTTCCTTGGATTGGCGGTTACGAAAGACTTGTCATGGAAACCGTACATCCAATCCATTAGCAAGCAGGCAGCTCAACGCATTGGTAGTCTCTATCGTGCCAGCAGCTATCTTCCACCACAGACTGTCTGCTATCTTTACAAGTCTACTATTCGTCCTCTGATGGAGTATTGTTGTCATCTGTGGGCAGGCGCCCCATAAAACGCATCTTAGCCTCCTTGAACGGGTTGAGAAACGTGTCAAGAATCTCATGGGTGAAAAACTTGCTAACAAGTTGCAGCCGCTTTCCGTCAGACGGGATATTGCTTCACTCAGTCTCTTCTACAGTTACTATCTCGGTAGAAACAGCTCTGCAGTAAATGAGTGCGTACCCAAACCTAAGATCTTCTCCAGAAGCACACGCAGAGCTAATGCACTCACATGCTATAATGTGAGCTTAGAACGCGCACGTACTGTGAGTCGCTCGAAAAGCTTTTTTGTTCGCACGGCACAGCTTTGGAATCAGCTTCCCCAGACCACTTTCCCTGACCAATACAATCTTGATACTTTCAAGAGGCGTGCGAATAGGTTTCTGATGGGGACAGCTTAATCAGGTTAGAAGATCTGTTTTTTTTTCATTTTATTTATTTAAATCAAATTAAGACACGACACGGTCAAAAAAAATTCAAAGGATCCAGGAAACGGAAGACGCCAAAGTTAAACAATTACCCTAGTGGAGAATCTTGTAAATAATTAGGTAATTAAAAGTCATGAATGAATGAAATTTATATTATTACTGGACAAGTAGTAGTAACCTAGTATAGAGAGAGTACTGAGACTTACTACGTATAAAGGCAAAGTAAGTCTACTGAAAACGGAAAGGAAAAAAATACTTATATTAATATTTTATTTTTTATTTTATAAGAACTGTATAAGACTGTTACAAGAGTTCGCGACAAGAGAAGCTAAAAAAATAAAAAAAATAAATTAAAAAAAAAAAAAAAAAATTAAAAAAAAATTTTGCTAAAATTAAGTTGAGGACTCGGGAGATTCATGTGGCTTGCAACCAAGTGGTTTGCCAACCTACCTCCAACCTATCACATGGCGGGGGCCAGGCACAACCATGTCCCCGCTCTGCTAGCCCAAAGATCTACCCGGTAGATTTCAGGAAGGATCTTATCAAAATGTTTGAAGTTAAACACACAAATTTCATCGACATACCTAGTGGTACGAGAGAGAAAAATAATACAATTTTTGCTTTTCATTGAGTAACCCCTAGCTTCGTTCATGGCTCATAGCTGTGCTAGGCGTGAAAATTCAGTAAAAAAATGTATTCACGCGCTCTCGTATATACAGGAAATTCGCTGTTATAAATCGATTTGTGTGAGCAGCTCTTACCGTGCCGAACCGTGCCTTACTAGCCGAACAGTTAAGCTACAAATGCAGCATAAAAATCATGAAGGGTTGACGATTGCACATAAACGATAATGCTAGCTAGATAGAATTACACAGATTTCAAGGGGTTACCTAAACTGAGGCCATACAAGGCACAATGTTTTGGAGAATATTAGCCGAAGAACAATTAGGGTGCTTATAAAGCGTCATTAGAAAAAACATTTGAGTAAATATACAAATTTCAAAACGTCATGGCAGGCAGAGATCTTCAAATAATAATAATAATTAAATAAATTTTAAAAAATGGCAAAATAAATGGTAATGCGATGCACTATAACAAAATTGCTGAACATGGCATCGAAAGTTATTTGACCAAACCCTTTTGCTTGATCAACGCTCAATTTAAGCTTAATAAATTTGAATTGCGAAAGCGCCTTTGAATAATTATGCGATGAGATCTGAAAGCGATTCGAATGACTTGTACTTGAGAAACTGACTAATGCTAAAAATTTCAATATAAACCAGACTTAGAATTTAAAGAGGAAGAATTGTCAATTATGTTGGAGAAACTTGGTATAAAATACTGTCGGATAGGCGAGAGTGGCAAGTATCCATTCATCAAAAGTCCATGCTTAGCATTACAAATGAAGAAAGCATTCATCAGTTGTCTCCAAATTCTAGTCGATCTGTTAGCCAAGTAAAATGTTGCTCACTTTCTTTACCATTTTCAGGTTCAATATTTTTACATTCTCATTTGGATGGTCCCTGTTGTGTCATCGAATTTTCACGCATGTTGCATGCTATTTCATAGATCACAGTGCATCTGATACAGTCCTTAATAAATCCTTCTCGAATGAATGCGTTAGCGAGATCAATCCATTACGGTTTGTCTATTCTTTTCTCTGCGGAAATCTTTTTCAGTGACATCAATAGAACAACAAATAAAGACCGATATTGTTGTTGAAGAGGCTGAAAGTAGAAGTTCACTGCCAGCATTTACTTCTGGTCGAAACAGTCCGAAAGATACTTCAGGCGCTTCACAGTCAGTTCGCGAGATAAGCTGAACAGAAATGGACTATTTTCACACTAATTATTGATTCCCCTTGTCAACATTATGGAAATCTGTTTCATTCAATCTCAACTATTCTTCGTTCAACTTTATCAGTCTGCTAGGCAGATTAAAAGACCTCCCAATGTGACATTCACACAGGGTGCGTCCAACGAAGTTAGTCAATTGCATATTCATTCAATGTCATAATCTGTCTATAAAATATATTAATAACGTGCAATGATGTCAAAAGAAAGCAATTTAAGATTCAGGTCATGCGTGCAAGGCCAGCTTCTGTCGACAACAACACAGATTTGAAACGGTTGGAGCAGAAATATTCTGAAGGGAGATCATTTAACTGGTGTTCGTTCGGGTATGAGAGTTCCGCTTCAATATTTTTCACAACAATATAAGTTATCATTAAATATTTCTTCATGACTCACAGCGTTGATGAAATTTCTACCAGACACATTGATTATGTAGGAAGAACTTCCTCCTCTTTCATGTCATTTTTTGTATTACCTGCTTACTTCATCCCTTTCATAGCGCATGGGACATGAATTGTCAGAAAGTAGAGCCGCTGTAGTCTACCAAAGATCAACGTGTTCTATTGTCAGTGAATCGTGGCACATGAGGAGATTCTTGGTATGCATTGTAAAATGAAGGAGAATCAGTATATGAGTTCTGGAAATCACCCCATATCTGATGTGGATAAAACAACTTCCTTTCACAAGCACTCCATACATTACCACCAGCCTTGAAATCATCCATTCCTTAAAAAAAATCAATGTTTCATAAACTAATTCTCAAATTTATGAAAATCATTCCAGCAGTCATTAAGAATGGAATGTAATTCTTGCTACTTTGAATAATTAATTGAAGTAGTCCTTATGATGACTGATGGTGTTGCCATGAGAAAATTTATAAGACATAACAGAAGACATGGTGATGACAAAGATCGCTTATCAGATTCTCCAGAAATTGTAAGAAGGGTTAGCATTTGGCTTCAAAATAAAAACATTTCCAAAGTCATGCGACGCAGCCTTCTACGTAAATCGATCGCTTGAGACTTTGCAATCGAATCATCCAACACTGAGAATTACCCTCCATATCTGACTGCCAATTGCGTGAAGGACAATAGCCCTCCATATCCGACGGGTGGAACAGTGCTGTCATACACGTATGTTGAAGTTTAGTATTTGTCGTCAGATTGTTGGAGTGAATGAGGCGATTGCAGAATAGCGCAGTCGCAACGTCGGCGAATTTACGGGCTGTCATCACAGCTTGATGTGATCAGGCGTCTGGAAAAAGAAACCACTATTCCAATTTTCTCTTCTTGTAGAAAAGACTGTCCACTTTGCGTGCATAGCAAGACTGCGATATTGAAAGCTCAACCAGTACTGTAATCATTTTCTGAATGGACTCAAAAGAGGTTGCTAAGATCACTAAGTCAGTTGCTGAGCGCAAATCTGCTACAGTAGAGCACCTGTACTCCAGACATTCTAAATTGCGAGTGTGCTCATGCCATTTTCGCATAAGATCGCCACCAAAAATGTCAAGTACGATAAGCGAGAGAGGGAATCCCTGTAGGCAAGCAAGGCTCAACCAGTTCTGTCTTAAGTCTTTCCATTGACGTGAGGATGGTAATACATGTTAGCAAGGAGCCTGATATCTTCATTTTGGGCATCATAGTTGCGAAGGATTCGCCACAAACGTTGGTGCAGGACTGTGTCAAATGCCTTGCGATAGTTAACAACCACGATGTGCAAGTTTTCGAGGCTTCTGGTATTCTTCCATGCCAATAGCAAAATTCTTCTATGCCTTTCTACATCTCGCGCTTTTTCTCACACCTTAACTTGTTTTGGTCATTCTTCTGTTCCTGGACTTCGAACGAATGCATGATTGATCAGTGGTCTGGTGGTCATTGTGCATTCAAAGAAAATTCTCTAAATATGTTGGTCGAAAATTGGCTGTTGAAGTAGTAATCACTTTGCTGCTAAAGGGAAGGGTTTTCGGCGTCCAGCGCCTTCTAACCTTTTTTATGACAATTCCAAAACATTTCTCTGAAAGAGAGCTGCGTTTTTCTCATCATTTTGGTTTTCTATTATTTCAATCCTTCTGTGTCTCCAACCTGCTACATGACCATGCGACACTCCGGTTGGGAATCATTATTGTACGAATTCTCCCGCTGTAGAAAGAAAATAGAAAATCTTTAAGTCAATCAAGGTCCGAAGCGTCCAACAATGCGTTCGCATGAAACATTGCAGATTTACACTTTCGGATCAGGTCGTGGCACTATGTGGTTGAAATGAAATCCAATAGCACCGTCATATCTTCCATCAATCAGAACATGTAATGATGTCATTTGAATGAAATGACCTCATTGCGATGGCTAACTGAAAAGGGTAATTAATTTCAATAAAGCAAGTCATCGGTGTGACTTAAGACATTCATGAAATGAGTTGATAAAATACGGCGAGGTATTCAAGAAAGTTGACATCACAATTCGGATAATTTGGCAACCAATGAAACCGAACCATGAATATGCTATGGATTCACGCTTTTATGCTAATTTTATGGCTGCAATGAATGTTCTGCATTGCTATTATAAATTCAAGTTGAAAATACTAATGACATGTAACTTTTATGACATCTTTAGAAGAGCAATATCTTCTGAGTTCACTTAAAAGGGAACTTAAAGAAGTTCACTTAAAAGGTTGTTCACTGTAGTTTACAACCCATCTGACATTGTGATAAACCTTCAAAAAAAACTGAATAAAAGTCGCGCAGAAATTTTTGTAAATGAAGCTGAATAGCAATTAGATACCCTTCGCTAAATCTGCAGGCACAGAATGAAAAATGATTACTGCACCATGAAAAAGTCAATCAGAGAGATGTACTCCACCAACACGTCATTTCCGAAGTTGGTACCTTGAAAATGGGCTGCTGCGTGATAAGAAACCCACTTTGAAATGCACTTAATTTGTTTAAAGTGGTGGAATTCTTTGTTATTGTGGAGCGAGCATTTGAGTCGAACACGTATTTTTCGGTGAAATGTAATGATTAAATTGATGCATCATCAGAAACACGTCATTTCAACTGACGAGTTAATAGAAAGAGACACTCAGACAATTTACAAAATAATAATTCATCGGTTGAATGAATTTCATTCCAAGACAAAAGATAATATCGTCTTGAGACATGGCGTTGACGTTTGATAGAGAGAGGAAAGAACACAATAGCCTTGCACAATGAGAACTATTTCTATTCAGATATGCGACTTCTAAATCACATTATAGCGCCTTCAACTGTGTCGCGCAACTTTAGCGGTTTGATACAGAGAAGAAGATGTCAATGACTGTGCATAACAAGATTCTCACTGCCAAGATCATCGAAAGATAGTTCATGACAACTTTAATGCATGGAAACGACAAAGCAGATCTGAAGACTAAATTCTTTGGCAATAATCTAAGACTTCAGCTTTACGTCGCATCAAAAGAAAAGACAAGTCTCGGTTAATTTCTCAGATATTCGTAGCAAAAAGTTTATTATTATGTCACACTAAGTTGTTGACTGGATCTGCATCTATTGATTCCAAAATCTAAAAAAATCTAAAAAGTTGGAAGATTCCAGGAAACGGAGGAACACAAAGTTAAACAGCTATCCCAGTGGAAAACCGTGTGACAAATTAGCTTACTTAAAGTTGAGAGTGATTCATCTCTGTAATGACGCAACGCAAACTAAGCACGCAGTACGTTGCTAAGATGATCAAAGTAGTTCCTCTTCTCACGAAGAAGATTCCCTGCTTCCTTAGTACTTCTGAAATGTAACTCACGCCTTACTACGCGCGAAGAAATATAAGAGGAAAAATGTGAAATTATAGCAAACAACCCTCGGTAGTCTTGAAAATTACTCATTGTTGCGCTCACTCGTGCAATAACGACATGCTATAATGAAAGTTCACTTGAAAAATACAAAAATATGTGTTTGATAAAATGAATGATACAAAAAGACACGGGCCTCATCAGCATCATGAATGACTGACTACCTGCGTCTCGTTTCGGGTCCTTGAATATAAACTCCTCATGTTCTCATCAAGACACTTTGACTCAGAGAAAATGAATTAGATGTTGTGAGCAGCTAATTACACATGCATCGAAACACAGGCCCTACAATAAGATTTTCCGGCATATCATTTCATGTTCTTCAATGAATTCAAGTGACCAACACTCTAATTTTCTAACAGACACAATGAAAGGAGTGTCGTTGTACCTCACTGTGAAATGAAACGTAATGTTCTGTTACTTCTCTGAAGTATTGTTGATGCATATTATGCCATCGTCAGAACAGCATTTCGACAACAAAATGGTCAATACATAGGAATTTGACTGATTGGTGAAGTAGAATGACATCAAACAGCAAATTGAAAAGTTAAATAATTCGAAGTTGTCCAATTGTATTTATTTGCTGATACGAAATATAGCATTCCCTCCGTTATCTGATAACCATTTTCTTTCAAAAGAATTATTCCACCAAAACAGATTATCCTTCCAACTTCTGCTTATTTTTTCAAATACGAATTCTGAGATACTGTCGGAGATATGATCCGCCATAGAGCAGTTGATAGTCTGGGTTTACCAACATCATCAACTTTTCTCATCACCTATGACTTTGGTCATATGTTTGTCAATGCTTGACATAGTTGACCAAGCGGCGAGAGAGGTTAACCATGCTTCAAATTTGTCCGAAATGGAGACAAATTTAGATGCTGAGTTGATTAGACATGAGTGTGATGCAAATCTTTCGGATGGCCTACAGCATTTTCGCTATAAATGTATTCGTTATGATCGACGTCAATAATATCACAATTGTGGGTCACATCTCACTAAAAAAATTCCTCATTATAAAATTGATGTGGCTTTGAAAAGTAATGCAAAAGCACAAGAAATTTCGTAAGTTTTTAAAACTCGTGATTTTGAAGCAGTTATTTGTCAATTTGAATCCATAAACGAATAACCAAAGAACAGCAAGATAGACTGCAAGTGTGTGAGAACAATTGGCTGAGGAGGTTGTGTGGAGTGAAGTTGGTTGACAGAAGAAAACTTGCAGAAATGAGACTCGAAGTCGGACTGAAACGAACGATGACTCAGAAGATTGTGGGAAAGAGACTATCTTGGGCCGGACATGTGGCAAGAATGAATGAGCAGAGGCTACCCAGGCGAATGGAGCAAGAAATGAGTGTGCGAAGAAGAGGAAGACCGAGAATTCGTTGGAGTGACTGTGTCAAAAGAGATTTCCAGAATGCGGAGGAAGATTGGAGAAGCGACGCAGAAGACAGAGTCGTATGGCGGAGATCTGTACACAAGTTGGTTGAAGTATGGAGCGGCTGACATTTTACTTGACTGTGTTTCCTGATATCGTTTCATGTGGTGCTACCCTGATGGTTTGTGGACTGTAGCTAGTTTGTGTTTCCATGAATTTTATGATGTATATGAACTGTCTCCTTTTTATCTTGTTTGTATGAATTCCCCCCTACCCCATTTATATGGGAGAAAGGGGTTGTTAAAATAAAAAATAAATATTTGTCAATTTGAAGTTTTAGGGCGTCGATCATAACGAAATTTGTGATTGAAATTATTTTTTAATGTGGTTGAAACTTGTCAGTGGTTTATTTGACAGCAATCATCTATAGATGTCTGAGCAATGGGTATATATGATATTTTCGATAAATTCTGTGGCCTGATGTGGTGTTGATAAAATTTTCTGCACAATGTGTTTCCTCCAAGATCTTGCAAAGTATCATGGACCTTTGAAAAATGTACTTTCATGATCTCTTACGAAGAAAGCATTTGCCAAAATCAAATCATGATTTCATTAACATTCACAGAAAACTCCGTTATTCTCATACCCTCGTCCCCCTTTTAATTACACTCTTAAACGAATAGCGATGCGCAGTGAGAAGCTTCGTGAATTTGGTCAATCATTATCTTCTTACTTAGCATACAAATGAATCTTCCTATTATCTTATTGGATTTCTACTTTGTCTTTAGTTTGTGACTTTCTTGCAAGTTGTATATCTTTCTGTTGTTGCCACTTTGAGATTTCTTGAATTGTGGCTAAATTGAATAAATGAATGAATTTGGAACCTTTGAAACATCATACATGAATTACCTCGAGTGAATTCCGCTTTTATTTCCCGGCTAAGTCCTCCGCTCAGGAACTCTCTCCAGAAGCAATCAAGATGCAAGAGATCAGCGAAGCGCATGTCACACGATATTTCACCCAAATCTTGTAAACGCAGGACGGTGCTTGCTTGATTGAATAGGTCGAGTTGTCGATCGAAGACATTCTCACGATTTGAAGCTAACCGATCCTAAAAACAAGGAATCACCGTGTTACTGAGATGCAACAATGTACATGCATTGAAATATCTTCATTGAAGATCTGTCTAGACACATTCTCCCTGTAGAAATGGATCTTTTATGGTTTGAACTGTAATCTCAGTCGATTCAAACGTGCGCATTTTTCATGTCTATTGTCTGTAGATTTAAAGATAGAATAATTTCAGGATACTAGTTTTTTAGCTATACAGAAATTAACACTAAAAGGAACTGCTAACCAAAACCACTAGTAGATTAGGTATTACATAAGTTAATTGGTAGCACTTTCGAAACAAGCATTTATAATCAGCTAAGTTCTGCATGAAACAATTTTGGTGACAAGATCACGCTGTCCGATTTAGGGTTGCCACCTGCCTTCCAAAATGTTCACTCCTAGTACAGCAATGGTCCATAAATGAAGCTAGGTTGAAATAAAGTATATTCATTGCTTGATTCATACTGGAAAAGAGAGCTAATGAATGATGGACACATACATTTGATTTTTTATGCAAGGCAATCTCTATCATAGCGAATACCATCCCCATCAATATTCAAACTGTTGAGTCGTTGACGATTTTGTCTATCTGGGAGTCAAAACGGAAATTATGTGCTGCCTTTCTCTTTCTTAATCAAAGCTTTAATGAAGATGACGAGCCTATACACCAAAGGTGTCCCTCAGCAGAGGATCAAAGGGAAAGAAGCAGAAAATGGAAGAAAAGTGGGGATGATAAAGGTCATTCTCAGGTTTGGCACATCAACAAGCAATATCGCCTTTCGTATCGTGATCTAGCCGCAATGGTCACCTGCCTTGCGACTGCAATTACAAGAAATAGCATCAAAATGATGACCTGACTTAGGTAGGATAAAAGCGTTTCTACTTCTTGAATGACA
Source organism: Prostheceraeus crozeri (assembly GCA_907163375.1). Classification (NCBI taxonomy): domain Eukaryota; kingdom Metazoa; phylum Platyhelminthes; order Polycladida; family Euryleptidae; genus Prostheceraeus; species Prostheceraeus crozeri. Next base: position 28,059 of record CAJQUW010010355.1, read on the forward strand.
ATAAGCTACGGAAGGGAAAAGTATCGCTACATCTCCGTGTTATACAGAAACTGACATGATAATATGTCCGCATCAGAAAACAATTATTCAGTATATGACGCATATTTATTTTTGATTTGAGAGAATAGAGACGAGACTTGCTGATTGACTAGCGACGAATTTGACCCCAATTCTTCCTATAACTGCACTGTTTCACAGTCGGTACGGTTGCCGAGACTTTGTACTTTACGAACATGCGCTTTTATTTAAACAACAAATGCAGTGTATGCAAATTCCAAAAAGTACATAACCAGGGATGTGCATGCTTGACGAAATTGTTTGAGAATCTTCTTCAGTTTTCTTAAAATGTTGATTTGCGTGGAGGATTTGCAGTATGACAGATCAACATGTTTATTGCAAGGAGTTTCAATTCTTTCACTACTGAAAGACACATTGAACTTGAAGGAGAAACAGTATCTCAGAATATCACTTCGCAATTCAACGCAAGGCGGTTTCCCTCACATAACCCAGAAACGAAATTTGTCACTGCTGATTTAAAGACGATTGAGTGATTTATCAATATTGAATATTTATTGAGAGAAAAGAGCAAATTCAAATCCTCTGCCAACTTTGTTGCATTCACTCCAGCAGTATGCGAAATAATTTCTCCTATTAATGCACAAAATAGAGTGTGAACAATCACTGAGCCATGCGTCACTGTTTTCTGAATTTGCACTTCTTCGGAGAATTTTGTTCGCATTTTCACTCTTATATCTTCTTCATAGATAACTCTGCAACCATAACAGTAGTCTTGAGGAGACAGATAAATTTTAATCATGTTGATCAAGTGGTCATAGTCAATGACATCAGAAGCGCGTGAGAGGTCGCAGCTTATCAATGCAGCTTCGAAATATCATCTTTCATCCACAGTTCGCTGATCTAATCAATTATATCAGTGAGAGACATTGTATTCAAATGTCGTGAACAGAATCCCTGAATCAATGTTGTGTACTGTCAAAGTAACATTAATTTTGGTTTGACGGTGTTCAAAATTGTTCCTACAAGGATCTAAGATGAGATGGACAGTGAAACAAATCTAATCTTGCTTTTTTCTACTATACACCATGTAATCCAATGCTACTTGTTGCATAGCCCTCCCCAGATCTTGCAGCAAATGAACAGCAACTCTTGATATCCAATTAATCGAATAATTCATTTCAACTTAACTAATGGGAGCAATGGGGGATTTGCGCGTACAATTTTATAGAAGCCGTTGGAAAGAAAATAACTTATGCAACTTGAGACTGCGTGATACCGCCTTTTTGAGACAGCGCATCAGCATGGCCATACAGCGAGGCAACGCAATCAGCGTACTATCCTGCATGCCCAGCTATGACGAATTGAATGAATTGGATGCCCTGTAATATCTTTATGACAGTCTTGTTTTAGCTTTTCTTATCATAATATGTACTCATCGTTGTGTACTGTTGAAAATAAGGAAACAAATTCATTTAAATGTCTTGATATTTAATTACATAAAATATATACTAATTTTGTATCGAACAATAAAATCAATTAAATAATTCACCAGAAGAATTCAGATAAATCGTACAGATGAATGATTGCCTAAATTTGCGTTACTTTGCATAACAAATCAATAGATTTGCCTTCTAAAGTCATTATTAACCTAACAGTTTTGTCTTTTATTTCACCGTGTAGCAGCAACCATTATTTCATCATCATGAGGTTCTGAAGCATGAATAGACTTATTCATTAATATGAATGAAGCCAAATCTGAGAGATAGAACAAGATTTCAATTCAGCAACCAGCAGTTACACAATGTGATGACACTTTCATAGGCCCTTGTCTTGCAAATGTGATATCGCCAGAATCAGCCGACAATGCGACGACGACTATGTGAAGAATTCGGCAACCAATGGATCATCAGCTGAAGGTAGATTTGAGGGTTCACTTTTTTCTTCAATTCAAGCAGCTGATGTGCCACTAGATAGGCCCTTCCATCAACAAGGGTAGTCCAAGCAAGCTCTCTTATCCTCAACAGCCACTTCAAGACGAATATTTTTCCTCAGTCCTCACTTCATTATTCCCAGTCATTGAACTTCCAATACTGTTCAGTAATGATAGGCGATAGACATTCATTTAAGAATTAATCGATACTGTATTTGATGTTACTTTCAAATTTCATATCTTCAACTGATACTTGCAAGAGGAGACTTTATCACCGCCATCTGACATAGGTATAAGTACAGCGATCTCCCATGCCCAATGTATAAGGACAGCAATCGTCCATGAAATAACTGTTTGAGGTATAGGGACAGCGATCGTCCATGAAATAACTGTTTGAGGTATAAGGACAGCAATCGTCCATGAAATAACTGTTTGAGGTATAAGGACAGCAATCGTCCCATGAAATAACTGCTTGTGAGTGCCATCGATTGATTCCTGTCTTCAATTGTCATGCATCGACCATCGTTGACACAACTTTTATCTCTATTTTAAAAAATCTATGACATTCATGCTGATATGGAGGAATAATTTGAACATCTAGTGATTTTGGAACTATACTCGATCAACTATTTTATGAAAAATAACATCTATGCGATGTTAACTTTATTTTTCTCCCGAGCACTTTCGCGACCAACCATCATGAGGAGCCCTCCCGTTATAACATCAACAGACAGGCATGCATGCATGAAGATTATTACACTTCATAAAATGTCAATTTACACCATGGACAAGCAATTGCAGGGTTTCTAGAGATGTCTCAAAAACAATCCGGACTTCCAGAAAAAATCAGAATTCAGAACCGTTGGACAGAAATTAACGCCTGACTGACTGAATGTCATCAACTCGCAACATATGAAAGAAGCGGCTGAAGAGAGGAAGCACCTAACCAACGACGAGAAATGCCGCCAGTTCGGTTGGAAGTGTATTCCGTTAGTTGCAACAGTCTACGATGTGTGGGGCGATGAGGCGACAGTGGCATTTGAACGGATAGCAGACCGAAAAACCCTTCAAATGAATGCAGACCACAATGCCATTCGCAGAGAGATATACCAACAGCGTAGTATCTCTCTTGCTGGGTCTAATGCAAGGGCTTTGTTGGCCAGAACTATCCGAAATAATTAATTTCGCTTGTTTTCCTCTTATTTATCTCGGTTTTAGATCTCGTTGAACATTTTGCTTCCCTTAATCATTACTTCAGCTATGTCAGGACAATAGGTATTGTTTGTTAAAAATTATGTTTGTATTATTCCTTGAATAGAACTCTAAAACCACCTTGTGAAAGAACAAATGTAAGAGAATGAAGGGAAATCAAAGAACACAAATACATGTCGCACCAAAAGGAAGCAAACTTTGACAAAAAGGTTTCACATCAAGGCAACTGATGCTACTAGGTCACGCAGTGCCGGTAGCGCAGTAAATATGACATCAATAAAAACTTGCACCATTTCTCTACATTTCCCAGTCAATTGTCGAAGACTGCTATAAATTCTGATGTCGAGTTCGGCGCTGATTTCTGTTGGTTTACATGAAACATTTGCCTGTTGAACTAGACGTATCCATGTTCCACGTCTGACAGATCTCTCAACAACCCTTGGTCGAGCCTCTCTTACATGTGTAAGTGTAAACATTTCTAGATTTTCTTTTGTTTTAACAATTTCAGAGGATTTGTACAGATCCTATAGCCATCAACTCCTATCAATATTATTAGTATTTTAGCCGTTTTTTCATTCAAGAAGAATTGAAACATGAACCTTCTCAACTTAGAGTTGCTACTTTTCTGTTAATGTTAATCAGTTCCTTTTGGTCTGTCTTAATTGTATTTTCTAACTTTTTCATGTGTCATGAGTTGGTGATATTCAGTATGTGGTGCTCTTTTTCTTTATATATTTTAATAGCTTCAAAGTTTAATTAGGTTCCAAGACAGCAATTACTTGAGAACATTTCGTGCACTGCAGTAATCAGCACTTTTCCAATTTCTATTTTACATATTAGCAAATCGATTTCAGATCTTTCCACTTGAATTTCAGATATTTTCAAAGCTAAGATTGCTGCTAGATATCTGAAATCCATCAGGAAATTTCTGAAATAGAAATGCAAAAAGTCTAATGTGGCAATCTGTTTAAGGGGCTGCTGAGGCGGTTGAAAGACTTTATAAAAGTTAACAAACAATATGCAGCTGCTTGTTTTAGATGACTCAAATGATGAAGATTCCATTCAAATGTCATGTACTTGCTCATCACGGCTCTTCAGTTCAATTAAGCAGATAGAGGAAGTATAGTTTGTTGAATTGGTGCGACATAGTACATTACATTGTAAAAGATAAGGACATATTTTGCCGATTTCTATCGACAATCAGTGTAATCTCTTACTTCTGTGTGCTCAGAATGTGCAGTTCAGCTTCGATGGGTGGTCATCAAAGCAAATACCATTCATAGTAATTGCCTAAAAATGGAATTGTTTAATCCTCTAAGTTAAAACTAATGACATCGAAATTGATTACACAGCAATTAACAGCGCTCATCATTCGATAGGAAAGGTTTGCAGGTAACCAAACAGATAACTCTTCAACATTAGTGAAGCGTATACTCGTATTTTGTTCGCGTAGTCTATCACTTGTTCCCTAAGCAGCATCATGTGATTGATGAAAGCAAAAAATTAGCCAAGCTGCTGTAATTGATTAATGTCACATTAAAGATTTTATCTCACATTTTGCTGTATAATTCATTTTGACAAAACTTGCGGGAAAATAGAAAGTTTTGCATTCGAATTTTCTGTTTTCCGGGGAGTTTTGTCAAGATGAATTATACTGCAAAAAGTGAGTCATTCAGGTATATTCCCATTTTTCAACTGAGGACGCAACTAAAAAAACACACTTTGGTGGGCTCGAAAATTTTTTATTATAGTCGCACGAACTTTCGGTCCACGACCTTCCTCGGGTGCTTGAAAAGAATCATTCTTTTCAAGCACCCGAGGAAGGTCGTGGACCGAAAGCTCGTGCGACTATAATAAAAATTTTTCGAGCCCACCAAAGTGTGTTTTTTGCGCTCTTTTTCCTATTACCTGGCTCGATGGCTTCCCCACTCATCAGGACGCAACTCAATATTTAATTGTTCTATTGAATTTTCAACAAATTAGTTTCACCAATTTTAGTTAGATCAAACACTGGGAATGACACTGAACAAGACATACACCTTGCAATCTAAATAATTGTAAATTATATGCTGACGACTTGTACATCAGAAAAATGATAGTCTACGACATCAAGTTTGCTATTTGCAATCAACATTAAATCGGCCGCACTATCAGGCAATTACGCATTACAATTCAAGAACATCTAGCAAAACAAGAATCATACGTCAAAAACAACAGATAAGACCTCCAGCAGGCTCATTTCTTCTTGAAATATTCATAGCAGACTCTGATCACAACGAAATCGATCTAAGTTCCAGAGAATATATGCATATCAAGAAATCTGAAGCCACAATCAGCAACAGAGACGAATATTTTGAATAAATAAGATAATTGATGTTTTAATGATATGACAAACCTACATTTAATTAATGGTTCACTGAAATTCAATTATTGTACGTGATGCATGATATGGCATCTCTCTCTTCATATAGGATTCAAACTGAAGAACCTGTTCTAACGAACAAAGATTTTGTGATAAAATCCTTGATATCACAACAATTCTATCGTAACGCTTAGTTCGATTTTTCAGTAATACACGTGCGAACGAAAATCGTCAATTTGCGTTCGTATTGCGGAGAAGTTGGACGAAAGTTCGCGTTAGACTGAAGTTCCCATCAGAGAATTCCGAATAAGCTGACAAAACAGATTCATTAAACCGAAGGTGCGATTGATTCACGCACGTGATTTGAAACGCGATGTAGTTAGTGACGCAATTTTGTTTTGCAAATTGTAAGTCGAAGTGAAAACGTTTTCAATTGTTATGACATAAGACGAGTGACAAGATTGTACGAGGTATTGGGGTTAGTTTCACTTGACAAGTGCTGGACGCACATTTTTGATAGCGTTTAATTTTCTATTACACATTTAACATTCAAATTAATTTAAGAGAGATTTGCACCTTATTACAATATTAAACATGAAGCATTAACTCCAGCATGTAGGAAGTTACATCAACAAACAGCTAGTTGATAATATTATTAAACTCAAGCTTTCTAGACAGCTGCTTCTTCATTGGGCGCAAACATCTTCAGCTTCAGTATCCATGAAAGATATTTCAAAATTCCACCTCTAATAATGGAACGATCTTTTTGATTTATCTTTACCCCTGGTGAAGAAACACGCATACAAAGCTTGATAGAATCTAATTTTCATAGTTTTCGCAAGATATAAGACCAATTTACAGAAAATACCAGCGATTTCTTCGTTCACAACATCAAAGCATAACTTCGTTGTCAGGCGCTTTTCAATGTCAGGTTCAGATCGAAATTCACGAGAATATGGATAATCAAAGACGATGGTCGTTCTAATAGTCACATCGAAAATGACTTGAAATCTCTTTGGTTAAGAGATCAAAATTTCGCTCGATCTACCCGTCTAACTTATCCTGGCAAGCAGAGAGAGAGAAAGGATAGTAAAATTGCAGCTGACATGACAGTTTAAGGAAAGTGATGTGTGAGCAAAACATGTGGTCGATAGTGTTATGTGTAAGAGATGTGGAATTTTGAACGATTAAGAGAAAAGTTGGATAACTGTCTAACACATCAACTTAACCGGGTGCAGACAGTAACAAAATTGGTCTGTATACAACTCCCTGGTACAACATCCACCTTTCAACATGTATTCTTACATCAGTCACTTACCCGCAGCAAGTTTTCATAGTTTCCATGCTCAGCACGCACTTGCATTCGTACTTCGCACATGCGATAATCTGAGCTTCCTGAAGTACTGGACGAACTCTCCGCGACGGTTGCTGAGTTTTGTGACGAGCTTTCTGAAATAGATAAGGGAATAAATGAAAGCGGTGAATCTGCTGATGGCTAGTTGTCGGGAATTTGAACGAGCTGCAAAATGACGAATACACGAAGATCTTCCCGAGATTCCTGGAAAGGGAATTTCCCGCTTCTCCGGAAATTGAAATCATGAACATGTGCCCCTTAACTTCCCTCCCAAAGCACGACGCCATACAAGCAATTTAGGGGTTAGACACCCACAACTCTTCCCAGATGAGTAAGCTTGCATTAAGTTGCAATACACGTGCGAATTGTACCACTGGTGCATGTGCTAAAATCCATCTTCCATTTATCAAAATTAGAAGGATTATCAAGAAAAGCAGAGTGGTAATATTTGCTGCACTCGACATTGAAATTAAGATACCAGTAAATAATTGCATTCGGTTATGGAATGATGATTTCTTTTGACATCGGCTTAATCCTAAGCAAAAATAATGGAGAAACTGGCAACTCCGGACTATGACCTTACCTGACTGAAGAAAAAAGTGAGAAATAAGATGTGAATTAAAAATCTGATAGTTGTGGAGTAGTTAAGTCAATGAAAGAAGAAATCTCTATTGCTGCTAGAAGAATAATTGAATACATAAATTGAGTTGCATCCTCAGTTGAAAAATAGGAACAGCCCTGAATTTCATCCAATATCAGGAATCATCAGTAGGCCTAGTTCACATCTCTCAACATCTACACAGCATTCTATTTAAGTAGCAGCATGCTTCGGATGCCGTCACCTCAGGGTCCGTCGACAGTCAGCTACGTAAATATACTTCACAGAATTTAGAGAGTTCTCCCGAAATGCGAAATCACAATATTTTATGACAACGTGGGTGCATTTCAATTTCCAGCACAATCTAACAGGAAATATTTTACCTCATACTACTTACATCTTCTAAGAGTAGTAAATACATATAATATTAAACATTTATGTCTTGGAATCCATTTCATGGTGTTATGCTGTCATCGCCAGTAAGCTGTCATGCATGAAGCCTTAGAACTCAATTCTTCCTCGCAAACATCTGGATGCCCTGAAGAATCTCAGACAAAACAAGAGCATCATCATCAGGAAATCCGATGAAAGATCAGGCGTCGTCATCACGAACAAAGCTGATAAAGATCATTAAGATGGCAGCCATTTTGAGTGAGCATGGAGTTCGAGAAGGGCAAAGAACAAGTTGATGAAATGAAACTCAACAGCTGGAAAGCAAAATACTCCGTTAACTCAGAGATGCTGTCGAGACAGACACATATCCAAGTGCGTCTTTGATCAGGTCAAACCGTGTGGTTCAAAATTGCCGCAAAGACACTAATCCACTCAGACCGATACTGCGTATGACTGGTTCAGCTCAACATCCGCTGGCGGATTGAAGATGAATGCAAGCATGTCAACCAATGCAATGTGAACGAGATGCAAACAACATTAGACGCCTTGATGATAACAAACTTCCAACCAAAACTTAACTCCGGAGAAGAGAGAGAACAACGCAAGCAATTCTTGTTCACATATTTGACATTCCTTTAACACGTAATTTCCATGAGCATTTATGTCATCTATTTTTATTTCTACTTCTGCTTTTATAATATGATCAACATTGATCGTTATCTATCATTTGAAAATTTTGGACACTACTAACTCCTTTCTTCCCCTGACTCGATCTTTTGGATTTATCTTATTGGAAACGAAAATTTGGGAATACAATTTTTAGGAACAGCATCGGCGATTATTATTAGCATTATGTAGTTTAGGGGAAATTACAAACTTTTATGCAGTATCATGATTTCATGCGAGATTCCAATGTACTTCTTCATTAGCACCAAGCATCTATCCTCTTCGAAATAGTGTATATATACTTCAAAATCGTTAGTGGATATTTGTAGCAGTTGAATAATTCGAATAAATTGCACGTGTAGCTCTACATGAAGACCGAATCACTGAGGAATGTAAATTCGCTGCACTGGTCAATACAAATCAACTAGACAAATATTTTCTTGTTGAATCTGCTTTACTAAAGCGATGCAGAATTCTGCTCTAAAAACTGAGTCATAGCCACTTTCTGACCGGATTTACAACAACAACAATAACTTTGGAAATAGAATGATCATGTCTCGATCATGTTGAAAATTATCATATTTGTACAGTATCAATATCACTTCAGATTATTAAATGAAGCGGTTTTTCGCTAGACTTATGTAGTCAGCAAACATGAGACAACACATAGTTAGATTCCATACAAGATATTCAAATTCCAATACCTAGAAAGTGTAAGCGTCAAACCTATGTAGCAACTAAATTTTTATGCACGATTTTGTGACGGTCATTCACATTAAAAAAGTCGAATCATTTGACAAAGCGGTGATGTTAATGTGGTCAGTTATGAGACATTCCCAATGTTCGCTCAACTGACTAACCATGAACATCAATTTGCATGTCTATTCGACGCGCACTCTTTGTTATCTGGTTGTCCTAAGAGACCAATCAGAAATTAATATCATTCGATAAGCTGTAGTCACAAAACGAAGATAATTTTAATCTGACGTTTAACTAATTTAGTCATGCGATGTATATTGCTCTAAGGGCGTGCGCGCACTAAGCGGCCAGGTCATGACGACCATAACCGCCGTGGCCAAAAAATGCATGACCATGAAAGCAGCACCGATAGCGGCCAATCGACAACATTTGTTGAGGAAAAAATGAATTAGGCAGAGGTTGCAGCAGTTTACTATCTATTTGTTACGGGAAGGGTCGCCAAGTGCGCCAAGTCGCTGCAGATCTTGATGGCTGCCACGAGGAAGTGGTCGCATCGGGAAAGTGCGCGCGCAAGGAGACGACTTTCCATGTCCGCAACGATGACTAAGCATTCTTGCTGGCCGATTAGTTTGCGACATGGTCGCTTAGTGCGCGACATGGCCACTTAGTGCGCACACGGCCTAAGAGTAATAAGATGATTTTCTACAAAATTTCAAAAACATATTGCTTCTAGCAGCGTTATTATACTCAGTCAGTCACTGTCATTAGGAATATTCGTCATTGTCCTGAAGTTTTACGTATGTGCTGGAATTTTTTGAGTCAGTTTTAATGCGCGGCGTTCTGCTACATCCGCTCATTGACAAAAAACAAAAATGAGCCAGCGTTGCAAATCGCTTCGCTTGAATGCCCTGCATGATCTTACAATTTTTTCATTGCCAATTTCACAGTGTCGCGAATTAAAAATGCACAATGGAACAAGAATATTTTAATAGCATTACTGGATGATCACTTTTATTGTTTTAGAAATGCCATTATTATAATTCAGCAGCCTCATAAGAATTAACAAAGAACTAAATAATGAGTACAAAAAATTCCAAAATTATGGCAGTTGTGGGAGCCCCGCTTTTTATTTGATACTAGCAAAGATAAACCTACTAACCTGAATTCCGCGCCTTCTTCTGTTTTGAATCAGAAGGAGAATTTGACTTAGATTGCAAATGAGATTCAATCTCTGACGGAGTGGCTGAGATATTCGATCTTCGAGTGCGTTTGATGAAAGTATGGAAGTTCGGCTCATAATCGCTGTGTCGTCGTTTGGCAGCTTTTGAACGAGTAACACGATGATCTTTAACGTTCCGACATCGATAAATAGTGTACTCTGGCTCGGGATGAACTGAAGCTTCATCATCAAGACGAACAAATTCCTCCTTGAAATATTCATCCACAGAGTCCGTCAAAACTACAATCAGATGACAGCATTTCAATGACACATACATACATGTACAGTGATTATATATGTGAGTGTGTGTGATTACATACATGTATAGTATATATACTCATCATATTTCCACTGCTACGGACAATGAGCCGCGTTTTAGAAATCCGTCAGAAAACATGAAAAATCTCATCACTGCAGTTTCTATCTAGCAATGAATTTTGGGCGACATATGGGGTAAATGGAAATAATTATTATTAATTACCAACAATATATATGAGAAGACATATGTAGAAGGATGATATATAGAAGTATATGTATAGGATGATATTTCAATATTTCCTTAGGCTTAAATATTCATATGGGTTTTCAAAAACCTCGACGCTTGAAAATATATAAAACTTCGCCTAATTTTGACCACTAAATTTTAAAAAGTAAAATTTTTCAAAAAAATAACAATAAATAGAAAAACAACGCGCTTGATAGCCTGCCACTGATGATGGGTTAGAAAATTAAGATGCAAGGGATGAATACCGTATATAGAATTTTAAAGGCACTATGTAACGCGTGTTTTCATTCCATTTTCCTTCAATTTTCTGCATCCATTCCAGGCGGAATGATGGTAAGCTAGAATTCTTAAATTGATATCAATGTTCAAAATTTCCCATCCCTAGAATATGATTATTAATGTAAACATTAAAAGATTGTCGTCACTCATATTGCCGGTTTCCAAACAACCAGGATGTCGAAGCGTTATGATGTGTCTTCTCGAATCGAGCCCGCAATTAAGAGGATTTTATTAGCTTTATTGTGACAAGTTTGCCATTATTAGACTAACTACTCCTCAATTGCGACTCAAATACGTTCAAGGCAAGTTTTCGGTCTTATGCAAAGACACCTTCATTGCTCATGCGTTATTATCTGAAGTTCAACCAGACTGGTATCGCCATATAGAAGAGTCGATGTAAGACCGATTGGCAACAGCAAGCAATGAACCCTTGCCCAAACGAGGAAGAATACCCTAACCCTAAGAGTTGTATTTGAATCCATCTAACCATACATTTTGGTTGACAACTTGAGTCCGTCTCATATTTTTGATTCTGATTTCGAAAAGGCCTATCCTTACAACGTTAATAAAGCGGATGACACCTTTGTACACATATATATAATTATATATTCAGAAAAAAACTTGCTCATCAGGATTATAAAATTTTCATTAACTAATTTTCACACCCGGAACTCAGGTGTGTCGTCGTCAGGTGAACAAAATGTGAACTCGCATTTTTTTCTGACTACATAATTACTCAGGATGCCTATTTTCAAAGAAATATAACTATATATATATTATCATCATAACGATTGCTTTTTCTACAAAAATTTTCAATTGTAGTAGACAAACTTAGCGGATGCTCACCATGAAACCTGCTGAATTTTGCTATTATCTCAATCGATCACAATGAGTTAGCAAAGCTATGTTTCTCCCCTGCTAACATCGTCCAAAATTATGATAGATTCATGTTACAATATTTGAGATGAAAAAGCTCTTAACAAATCATGCTTGACACATGTTGATTCAAAGGGACATAGACATTTAAAATGTAAGTGACTTTGAAAAGAACCACTGCTTTCAAAAAAAGTGATCACTCAACATGGATTTTGAAAACATGATCCCAGCTATTAAAGCCAATCATCTCTGCAATCCCAACAACATAACTTGTGAATTGAAGCTTCTGCACCATATCATTATACTGTTTTCCACAACGATTGAGTCGTTACTGAAACTATTGGAAGTAGCAACTTCGTGTAATGATCAGATTTTGATTTTGGACAAGGTTACCCCACTGTTCGTCACCCCATCTTACTAACGGGTTCGAATGAGACCATGGAGGAAGTGACTGCTTTTGACTACTACGCTTGCTGATTGTCTTCCGTGTGCAAGCTCTTCTTGAAAAGCGTTGAGTTGTATTGGTAGTGACATTTTGTAATCTACCGGTACGTATATGATAGTAACAAGTGTTTAACCGCAGCTGAGTGTTTGACTAACTCTGTATTTATTCTATCAAATCTTCCAATTCAGTTATACAGATAGCAAAAATAGTGGTAGAAACAATGTGTCATGATTGTAAAGCTCCTTTTGCCCATTTCAACTTGAACCTGGTAGCATAAACACATGCTTTACAAAACAACGGAGTTTATTAACGCACAAAGTACTGGCATCCCTAAGGGCCAACTAGTTCCTGTAAAATAGTTAGAATTATGCATAATTAATTCCAACCGAATCAGTCGCATGCATTCAGCAGAATCAATATATGTGCTTGTCTTACTGTTACCACTAGGCCTAAAAAATAGTAGACACTTTCAAACATATTAGTAGGGCCTTAAAATATGAAAGGAGATCTCACCAGAGCTCAATTTCTCCAATGAAGCATTCTGAAGTGTGTGATTGTATATTATATTTTCAAAAAATGGTATTATATCTTGTCTCTCCACATAGCGCAGCATTTTCTGAATAGTTCGGTGATTGTTGTCATCGATTTGTCCACATCGATATAAATACCGGAATCCTATTTCTGGATTTAAGGTAGCTTGCGTCAACTTTCGATTCCAGTCTGATTGCTTTGGCATAAGTTCCCTGTATTTCAGAAGTGCCCTTCTGATTTCTTTACATGTAAACCTCGCTAGTACTCTGCGATACACTTCGCCAACAGTAGGAGAATCTCTCTCAGTTTGAAAGGTCGCATTGTCACCACCGGCGGTTGAGGGACCATTGTACTCAAAGAACTTGTCATCTGCGGCTTCAGGATCAATAGCATTTTCATCCATGCTGTCTCGCTTTCTTTCAAGGAACCGTGTACTTCTTGCTTTCCTTGGAAATAGGTGGAATAAAGAGAGTGCGAAAATTTAAATGATGTTCTTCAATCAATCTTGTTCATTTCATTCACGAAAACAAAGCTAATTGAATTAATGAGCTAATTAATGATTGAGTCATAAGCATGGTCACAGGTAATGCTACTCTATACTTTCTCTATGGTTTGAGTTTTGCCATTGTAATAAAAATATTGCCGCTCCAAGGTATTTATCCATATTTATTCAGTCTCTTAAATTCACGCACTCACCAGATCGGAGATTAGTCAGGAACTTTACATAATAAAAGATCAGGCAAAAAGAGTTTTAGTCGTGGGATCATGCCAAGTCCATGGCTGTTCCTGACATGCTTCTTTTGGATGAATATTGTTTGTTTGCACTGAATTTATATTGTTTGAACTCATTTTTTGTGTTCTCACCTTAGTGATAATTATAAGCAATTTTTAATAATTTCCATGCTTAAGTTTAGAGATATTTTTAGAGTCAATTACTGGGTATATTCTTCTCATTCTAAACCAATGGATGCATATTTTAAATGAAATGTGAAAGCGTGATAGACAGACTATTCATGCAAATTTACAATAATGTAATTCCTAATGCAACATTTCTGGTCTCTATGAAAATGCAAAAATATTTTTGACTTTGGTTTTGAGAGACTGTATTAAGATTTTCAGCTCTGTCAATTCATAAGTCATTGTGAAATACAAGAGTTAAATGTTGTCACTTTCCTCTCTAAAATTTTGAAGTGTGTAAATGGGTAGTTGCCATTACACCGTCCTAGCAGGCATGACTTTTTTCCTTGTCCATTACCACGCCTCATATTTCTTGGCAACAAGAAGCTCCACACTACTAGATATAGAAAGAATTATGCATTAGAAGCTTGACTCGATACTTTTCTTGATTCACCTTACTTTTTCTTGCTTCATCTTTGTAAGTTTTATGAAAAATTTAATGATTTCTTAAGAGAAGCAAACTTGCTGCCGCGATATAAGCAACGACAACTACAAAATACTCACTATAGAAAAAGCAGACATTCAAGTGTACCTACTTTTCATGCTTTATCGTACGCTTTCTTGTCTTCTCGAAAAACCTACTTTTACCTACATTATAGATATTTTACAAAGTCAACGAGCACAAGAAAGTAATTGGTCCTAGAAGTCTCACAACATTGAAACCGAGCAATCTTCATGTTATTCACAATGCGATTCGAGAAGGAGTGATGGAGTACGGTGAGGAAGCTGAAATACTTGAGCTGGAAATGTTCTTCTACCTCAAGGCATCAGCATGTCGAAAAGAAGATTTTTCGAAAACGCAATTGAACATGGGCTTTGATGAAAAATCATTCATCAAACACGTGCTATATCGTTGGTTGACGTTGATCCCAGCTGTGAAGCGAGTGCTACATATGATGCAGGCTACATTTCTAGATTGGTGGTAACATTTCTAGTTCTTATGGAAGGACTCATGGTGTTCCTCAGGGAAGTTGCTTGGGGCCCATTCTGTTTGTACTGAGTACAGCTCCTCTGTATGATGTCGTTTCGAAATTTATGGATATTAACATTCATGGATATGCTGATGATCACCAGTTGCACATTACCTTTCCCCCTGATTATTCATCACAATTGACCGCCGTCAGAAAAATAGAAGAATGTATAACAGCTATCAGGAGTTGGATGTTCCATCACAATTTAAGAATCAATGATGATAAAACTGAGGTTATGGTTATCGTATCACGTCAACAACTTAGAAAATCCATTATTACGTCGGTGACAGTTGGGGAAATCCTGATCCCAGTAAAACAGCGGGTACGAAATCTTGGAGTGGTAATGAATCAATATTTGACGACTGAAGATCAAGTAACAACAATGTGCAGAAAAGGTGTTTTTCATCTAAGGAGATTACAACCGATTGCGAAGTTGCTGAATACTGAATTATTGACAACAATTATTCATGATTTTGTTACTTCCTCCTTGGACTATTTCAACTCACTACTCATTGGGGCACCACAATGCCAACTGCACAAATTACAAATAATTCAAAACTGGGCAGCAAAACTAATATTGGATTGTAGAAAGACGGACATGCATGTAATTGAAATGATGAATAAGCTCCATTGGCTTCCTGTTCACAAACGAATTAAATGCAAGGTATGTCTTCTTGTATGGAAATGCTTTCGTAGGATGGCTACTGATTGCTTAATCAAAGATCTTATGGTCTATCAACCATCACTATCTGGTCTTAGAAATCATGATGATTTGTCACTATCACAGATAAAAACATCAAATGTAACGCATGGTGATAGAAGATTTTCTGTTTTCGGAGCTATGGTATGGAATAAGTTGCCTTACAATATTCGCTCAGCAACCTCACTTGCAGCTTTTAAAAAACAATTGAAAAAATTCTTCTTTTGTAAAGTTCTTAATGTATAGTCGCTTGAGACTTTTTGTAAAGCGGGATAAAAATAAAGGAATTATTATTATTATTATTATTATTATTATTACATATGTCAAGGTTCAAATACACATATTGGCGAGTCTAGAGGACATTAATTTCTTTCTTACTCCTTTTCAAAGAAAGGAACTGATAATTCACATCCTCGATGAGCAGCTGTTGGAATTGACACGAGCTGTCATGCTTCGGTTTCTAACAGTGGATGCGTCGGAGACAGCAGAGGTCAGCAGCATGTCGGTTTGCAGGCAGAAGAGAATCAGCTACCAAATGAAAAGATCATTGTCGAAGAGTCAACAAGGAATGTTGCATTGAAGGCGATGAGACCAGACCAAAGGATAGGTGCAATAGGGAAAATACGAAAATGTTGCCAGCACATGGCTGAATTTGTCACCAGCCGTCTTCCTCTGCAGAACAGGATGTTGAAGGATCTGGCCGCATTACATCAGTCTAATGCAACGGTCTGTTCTAGGAGTCGACGCAGTAATGCGCACTGCGCGGCAGGTGGCATTCATTGATGAATAGGAAATCGGTGTTTTGGCTGACTATAAGCTTTATCAGGCACATGAAATTCCAGAAAAGTGGGCTACCTATACTCTTGGGCTACCACAGTAAGGAATTCTCACCAAATATGTGCGTGGCGTTTCGTCCCTTGCACACGGCAACGCCGAACTTGAGACAAGCCTATCTCAAAACAAAGCCACTGCTACCAGTGTGCGTGTGATATTGTCAGATGAGTCAGTCAATGGTCTTCGCTGGGTGAAAGATGCTGCTAACGTCATAAGCCAAGGAAATGTGCACCTCATAGCGCCTGAATTATTTGGATCTTGTAAATTTGCCTTCGCCTATTCTGCTCTGATCGCCTCAAAAAAAGGAGGAATTACCGAAGAAAAAATTGGAGGAAGAGCAAAAGAAATAAATACCTGCAGAGAAGCGACGGACGCTGGAAGCTTTGGAGAACAGAAAAAGGATTCTTGACAGCAGAGATGAGGCAGCTACTAAAACTGGCACAAACTGAGGCACAGAACGATCTATGTTCATCAGAGAATTTGTAAAACGACGCGGGAAAGCGCTTGCATGAAGCTATCAAGTCGAATGACATTTCGGAAGTTTGTGTTGTTCATGGACTGCAGGGGGTACCTCAGAAGAAAATGTCATCAGCTCGGCAGACGCTATAGAAAAAGGCATGAAGAGATGCAAGAAATTAAGGCGAAACAACAAAAAGATTTGGATAAATGTTTCGATGCACGAAGAAAGTGACGATGTTTTTGAAGTCAGCGTTTCTCTCTTTTAGGAGTTTTAAGTAATTGCTTACATTTATATTCACACATTTATACAGCAGTTGACTTTTTTTGCTACACCTGTACATTCTCTCAAAACTATAACTCGAAATCTGTGTAAGCTACATAAATTCAACATTTCAACCATTTTTCTCATAAGTGCTGAACATGTTGACATTTTTAAATTGTTTTACACATTTTACATCATACATTTATATATTATATATGTATATATATTATCTATTATATAATATTTTATATTATTTTTTTTACATTTTACACATTACAAATTATTGTACACATTTCCTCAGAGCTTAAACTCGAATGATGTGTAAATATCAACATTTCAACAATTTATCTGCAGGCAGACATTTATGATTTTGCATGGAACTTTGCATTTATAATGCAAATATATAATATAATGGATTTATAATGCACTGTTGCATTTATAACTTTGCTTGCAACTTGCATTTCCTCAGATCTTGAACTTGCATTTTCTGTTTCGATATTGATCTTGTACGGATATTTTGTCATAACAAGTATGAACGCAATTGCTTTTCTGAAATAGCTGTCTTCAGTTATATTGTTCTAAATTGGCCAATTTCACCCTGATTACAAGTTTATATCTAGTTCATTTAATATAATGTTATACACGAATTTTTTGTTCTATGTTTGATGAAAGGCGCATGTATTTACGCTTACTTTATGTATCGCAGTGTTTTGGTCCGATTTGTTTCTAATAAATGCGTCATATTTTTGCTATAGACTATACTACTTTCATCCTGCTTTTATAGATTTTCGCATCCTACCTTTGTCGTACTTTTTTTATTAAGGTGCACTTGAAAGTCTGCAAGAGCTGCACTTGGTGTTTTATTTATTTATGTGACAATCAGTAGTACCGGCTAAGGTGGTGCAATAGTTAATGCTGTGCAAATAGTGCACTTCATATGGTCGAAATATTAATCTGCTATTTTTCTATCAAAGATTTGCAATCGTAAAACATTCAAAAAATATTTTTCATATGAAAATCCTCCAGAGCATCATGTGGCATTCACCAGAAAACAATATAGTAATTGCATAGTGTCTATGAACTATTAGGAGAATCGAATTTCAAAATTAGAATGAGAAATAACTACAGTGTAGGACCTGTAGCTCAAGAAATTTATCAATTTTTGTCACTGAGCTATGTTACAGCTACCGGTACGTAGAAAGGAACAAGATTCTATTCCACGATGGAGGCAGAATGCCGGCATCAACTGCATCCGCAGTGGACACCTTATAGAATTGTTAAAAAAAGAGATTCCACGATGGAGTGCTCAACTAGAGAATCGAATGATCAATTATGATCGATTATGAACACATTGAATGCACGTAGTCCAGTGGTCAAATGTTTTCCGATATAAATGAAAATATTTGGGGTTTATCTTGTAAGAGTCGTGGAGGCTTTGGAAGAAATGAAGCAGAAAATGCGAGATTTCTGGTATTCTGCTACTAAACGTGATTGCTGAAGGTTGATCCAGTCATCACCCTTACAATGGTGAAGACAATTATGATTATCGTTCAAATGAAGAATTGGAAGCAACTTTTCTATTCAGTCGTTGTTCTTTTCATCTAGAGACTGAAGGTTTGATATAAAATTGAAAACATAAATTCATTTTTTTTGAAATTATAATTTTTAGCTTCATTTAAGACGTAGACTTAAGTAAATTGATTGTTAGCGTATTCCAATGATTCTTAGGTAGAAGATGTCGTGTGAGAACAATGAATGATAATCAAGAGTATAATCCCAAGTTGCTTCAGAAAAGAAACATGCGTAGGCCTATATGTAGGCATTTTTACTCATTATATTTGATTCAGCATAATCCAGAAGAACAAGAGCTTGGAAATTTATAGCTCTAATCCCATTATGAATGTATTACTGATTTTCAATGGGAAAATAGCCTCATAGTTCGTTCCTAATTAATAAGACACAGATATCTATTCAATAATAGCCTAAAAAAAAATATAAAACTCACTTAATCGCTAGAAGGTAAAACTTTGATGATAATTAAGGTAGAAGTGCATGTGAATAATTGATTGCCATCACATTTAACATACTTGCTTTTTTTCAACATTCATAAAATAAATGTTTACACGAAATATCTAAAGTTGACTAAATTTAAGGAAGCGCCTACATGTATAGGCACTTTTCATCTACGATAGGAACACATCCGTGACTACAGATCACTGGTTTCTTTAGATACTAGGTTTGTTCATGTACCAGATTACACCACCTATGGGAAAAGTTCACCTAGGCCTACTGATTGCACAAAAACAATCAAACGAATGTTGAAAACGAACGGTTTCACTTCGAGATGACAGATTAAAGATGTCAGAACTTCAAAGCTTGTGATTATACTCTATGTGTGATGAAGATCAAAGCAGCGCATATTTGTTAGAATATTTACTACTAATTTATTAAATCCCGAATGTGTAAACACTTTCGATTTTATTCAATGAACTCGAGGTGAACACAGTTGGTTACCAAATGTGAGATATGCAAATTTTTGCATATTTGAAGAAATTACCTCGGAATTAACTGATCATGATAGTAATGCAGAAGGAATGATAGTATTTTACAGATCCTCCGACAGCCTTGGAGAGGAAATGTTTGTTAAATTAGCAATTCTATAGGCTGCTATTACTTTCATGCTCAACCTCAAGAGTATTTAATTAAGCGTGATCATATCACAAACTACCTGCAGCTGAAAGAGCAAAGCATCATACGGGCTGTTCATTAACTAAAATTCTGCCGACAGAAAATTAAACCGATTTAACGGTCAAAGTACGTTTGGGGTCTTGGGGACCCCATCCAAGTTCTTCATTGTGTCTAAAAAATTTTGAATTTACATCTGAAAGTCGAGACTCTCGGACTTTTTATGTTTGCGGTACGGCAAAATATCACAGTGATATGGAGTGCCAGATGATGTTTAAACTAGGTGTACCATCAATTTGGTATTGAAACATGCTGTGGGGTCTTGGAGACCCCAAGAACAGCTAGCTTTATTTGCTGTACATAACTGGAATCTTTAGTAATTTTTTCATGTCCTAAATGAACATATTAGTGTTTCCTTGTAAAAAAATCTATATCAATGGTGACTACACATTTATGATTGGCAGTAGTAATTGGTCTGATGGCACTTATGTATACAGAACACCTTTTTGATACTTTCCCATGAATTTCATTGGATGATTGGGACAATGTATTCTCAGCATTGACATTTATCTTTTGCACTGGTGAAGTCTACATTATTTTCCTTCAACCATCGCTGCGAACGTACTGTCCTAATGTCTGCACCTAACAGGCCAAGTAGGACAGCCAAAGTCAACAATTGCTAGGCCATTCCAGCTCGGATGAAGATATTCCGACTTTGTTTCCTGATGGTGATGCAACAGATAACGTTAATTTTGATCATGGTGGAAATCCCGACAAGACTATCGAGGAATCTGATAACATCATCGAAAATGTTGACCTTGATATAGAAGAACTAAGCGATGGAATACTTCATCGTATTGATGAAAGTGACTCCTCATCGAGTACGAATGATGAATTGAACTCGTCTGAATTATTTCTTTCGTCGTCTTCTGGAAGTGGTCACTTCGCCCGCCGAACGTCGCTGGTCGTGCACCTATTCGAAACATTGTTCGAGAAACACCAGGAGTACGACCAGGAATCCATCCTGATAGTGAAAAAGACTCTGTATTGATGTATATTGACTTCGCATTGCCTGATATCGTGCGTTATACGAACTTGCAAGGACGGAGGATGATTTTTCTATGGAATCGTCAGCATCCCAGACACAAGAAAAATTGGAAACCTGTTGATTCGACTGAAATAGAAGCTTTCATCGGGCTATACATTTGCTTTCTGGGGCATTCAAGGCTAAGCATCGATCAACTATTCATCTATGCGTTGGTCTAAAGAAAACGCATATTCGCAATCTACAGCGTCTCGACAACTGTGCCCACCGAATAATATACAATATTTATCATGGAAGTGCCAATACGAGAAAGTGCAGTTGCAGAAAGAATGAAATTCAAATTCGCCGTGAATCAATAAGCAAGTCTCTTTTCTTTCGAATCGAAGAAAATAATGGCCATGTCCTTGACAATCGTATTTCTCCTCGAATGCGGACTCTCTGTATTTTATATCGATTGTCATTTTGAAAATATAAATACTTCATCATCATCTATGGTCGGACAGAGACGCGCATCCGGGATTTCGAGCCACAATGAGTCGTGAACGTTTTCAGCAAATAAAAACTTGTCTACGCTTCGATGATCCACTTAGAAGGGATCGGACAGATCCACTGGCTCCAATTTGAGTTATACTTGAACGCTTTCTCAATTCCTTGCGTCACTTCGTCATCCCTGGAAGCAACCTCACCATCGACGAACAGCTCATGGAATATCATGGTCGAGTAAAATTTAAACAGTATATAGCGTCGAAACCAGGCAAATTTGGTTTAAAATTCTTTTGGTTGTGCGACGCAGAGACCTTCTTTTGTCTGAATGGAGCCATCTACATTGGGCGTGATTCGTTGCCAACAGAAGAAGTCGAGACGGGCTCCTCTGTTCCAGAAGCGCTCTCCATGACTTTGATGTGACCATTTCTAAACAACGGTAGAAATCTAACCGGTAATAATTGGTTCTCCAGCATGTCTCTTATAAAGCGACTAAGAGAATCGGGAACATCATATGTTGGAACAGCCCTGTGGGAACGCATCTTGCTAATATCAACAGATTATCTGGCGAGGTAGCGATTTTGTGGATAATTTTTTTAAAGGTTCATTTTCGTGTAAAAACTATCTCCGCATGTGAAAATGGTCATCATTTATCCAAAAACATGTGTAAAATTAAAAAACGACAGGTGGCGAAAAAGTTGCTATAATTAGTTGATAGATATTTGTTTACTAATGCGAGCTGATTTTTCGCCAACCGGCGAAATCGTGGATATTGTAGCAACTAATTAGTGGTAAGTAGTAATGTTCGTATATTACCTTCACATGAAAATATATTGTATACTCAGTCGGATCTGATAAAAAGGGATCTTTTTTTAATTCACGAAGGCTTAAACTAAAAAAGTATCTATCTTCCATAAATGTCGCAGTAAATACTATGATATTATTCAAATATTTGTCATTGTTGTAAATTATTGAAAGTCAGGAGATGTTATGAAAATTGATATAAGCGGATTATCTACATTCTTATCATTATAAAAGAATGATAGTCTGCACTTATTTCTTAGATAGATTAGCCATATGTAGGGGATAGTGAGGAGGTGAGGTCGAGAATAGAGCCTCGGCTGAAGAGGCGGATTACTAAAGAAACTAAGAGAGAAAGTCAAAAGTAAAAGGTGACATATAGAGCGCGAATTGTCGCCGGCGAACTTCGCCAGCGAATATCCCGCAAATATGACTGAACTTTAGCATGATATTCTGCAGCTGACATTCGCCAGTTTTTCGCAAGATTCGTTCCCACAGGGAGTTCGATCGAACAGCAGAGATGTTCCTCCTGCTGCAAAATGCACTGCTCAACGTCAACGCAAAGATTCTCGCAATAGTAATGATGGCACGGTACTGTGCTCCTACTGGGATAAATCATTGAAACCGGTGCTTCTGTTTGATTCTTTCGCTACGTCCCATCAATTGGTGTCAAACCTGAAAGTGTTCTATTTTATAATCAGACAAAATCTGGTGTGGATATAATGGACAAAAATGTAAGATCATGCTCGTCGAAACGCAAATCTAGAAGATGGCCCTTGTGTATTTTTTAATTTGGTTGATGTCGCCGTAAACAACGGACTCATCGTACTTGAGCACGTAAACAAAGAATCGAAGAAAGAAAATTATCGTCATTATAATTTCCTTCTCAATGCAGGATATCAGCTGATTGATGACCATGTCAAACGACGGCTATTGACTTGTACCCATCCTTCAGTAATTACTGCCATGAAGTTAATAGGCTACGATGGAAAATTCTGCGATTCTTCGAAAGTTGGGGAATGTAATACATTCATTAGTCTTCAACGCAAAACACGTTGCGATTTATGTCCACGTCTACAAGATAGGAAGACGAAGGTTGCCTGTCCAATTTGTCAAAAGCCCATTTGTGCTGAGCATCGTGCCCAAATGTGTTCCCGATGTGCAAACTATTGAACTTTGCCGCTTGTTGTTTTGTGCTTATATACTTTTTATCAATTGTAAATGATGTTTGTCATTTACGCTTAGTAATTTCTTTTATTCAGTTCAGCCACCTATGGATGATGCATCGCTAATTGTTGGTACAGTTATTAAATTAAATTGTTGATTTACTTCCATCATGAAAACGTAAAGAAAGTTTTTCATTCAAATGTACTTAGTGTATATGTGATATTATATAACATTTTTCAGAACAACCGTCTGACCAGGAAATTCCGATGTTTCTTTGGCAACATTTCAATCAAATCAAATAAGTACTACTGCAATGTTAAATGCGATGTTTACTATAAATCATCATTGACTAATACAAGTCCTATTATATGGCTACACGTATTGAAACATTAGCTAATTTAGGTATAATAAAGCATGAAATGGCAATGCAATTCATCTCGAAACCTTTAAAAAAACTAGTCCAAAAGCTTATTTACGCAGTTATAATAATGAAATTCCACTATAGACATAACATAGCTACAGAATAAATAGACAAAATCATTATATCTTGTTCAAGCATATTGGGGTCCTATAGACCCCACAACATACTTCTGACAAATTCAACATCAACGTACTTTAACCGTTAATATTCTGCCAACTTAATGAACGAAGGTATAACACCGAAACCGACTGAATATTCTGCCAGTTTCAGTGTTATACCGTCGTTCATTAAGTAGGCAGAATATTAAATCGGTTTAATTTTCTGTCGGCAAAATTTTAGTCAATGAACAGTCCCAATTCAAAGACAATCATTTCAATTAACTTTAAAAGATATAAATGGGTCCACATCATTATTCAGATTCAAGAAATATACATGAATTTAGTTAATCACAAAATCATGTCGATGAAAATTGTATTAAAAACTCGAAAATTCAGTCAGGAAAGCACAAAGAGATCTCAGGTTTTTCATGAAAACTTGCATTACAATGCGGTTCATGAATTTACCTTGATAATCAGCTAAAGTTCTGCTTAGTTAGGATGCTTATCAGCAAATATTTATTCCTTCTGATATCCAACTTGTTTCATTAATTGGCAAAAATTTAGCCTTTTAAAAACTGAAATAATTTCTTGGACCGCAGGAACGTAACATGCTTATACTTACTCTATGTATAGGCCTACAATAATGTGAACATGGCAACTGAAGCATCACAGCCAGGAACAATATGAAGCGACTTGATACTAAAACACACTTCGACAAGTTTTTCTCGATTGATGTTGAAGTAAAATAAACTAAAATTAGACGATTTAAATTACTCTATGCTTAGGAATTTTAAGATATGTCCTTTGCTGCAGTAGCATGACACAATTGCAGTTCTTTGTCCGATTATAATTTCTTAATATCATGTCTAAAATACTCCTAACGTAATGTAGCTACAAACGGAAACGTGAAGGTAGGATCACAGCTACTAAGAAATAAAACTAAGCTGATTAGTTGAATCAAGACTATTTCCAAACAAGAATCGTTAGGAGGAAAAACAAGTCTCTCTCATGATGTCCGTATATTATTGCTGACAAAATTAGAATTTTTAAGTAAAGGAATATGTACACAAGAAAGAATTTTGTACATCAGTACTGTCGTGATAAGATGAAATTTATCGAGAGACGAGGAGATGGAGGGTATATATGAAAAGGCCGCTGTTTTCGGGTGCCGCTTACATAGAGTGTTTACACCGGCCTTGAATCTTGGTGACGAGGTGCTCACGCAAACATACAGACACACACGCCCAAAGTGTGACAAGAGTGCTACCTGAAACAAAACAAAAGAGAAAGAGAGCAGCTCGTCTCTCTTCCTCATCAAAATTGTCGACTTATTCCGACGAAACTGCACCAAAAACAAATAGAATATTGTGCTGGAGGTCAGAAACAAAACCTCAGAAACAAAATTCGGCCGTCGTTGAGACGAAAATGCACTCAGGAAACCACCCGCCAATACCTCATCTCTCCAACACAAATGCATCTAAGGTCATGAGAGAAATGCAAGCGGCAAATCCAGGTTCGAAACTCTTTCAAAATCATCCACCAAGTTGTTCGCACGTCCAAGACGAGCAACATTTGAGAAGCGAGGGGAGAGGGACTATCATGAGAACCAAAGTCACTTGTGGATGACAGTTTATTTACAAAACATTTGTTTTTTGGCCAACTGTACAAAATGGATTGAAACCGATTGAAAACATAAAGTAATACGTAAGAGACAAAAGCCCGACAAAGGGAAGAGGGTTGTTTGACCGTGTCTGTTTGTCTGTATTAAAAGAAAATATGTACCGGATGTCTGCCAAGCCCCCGGAATAGATTCCATTAATGGCTCAATGAAATTATTTGTTAAAATTTCATCTGATTTAGAATAAATACTTCAGAATGAGTTATGAAATTTCCAGCAGTTTCTTTGATCATCTACGAATTTCATTCCAAAAATAGATGAAATTTTCACAGCTATACAGCGCTGTCGAGTGATTCCGGGCTTCGATGCCGCCATCGTGCCTTTGTCTATCAACAATTTCTATTTCAAAGATGTCTTCAGAGAATCCCTCTCATCTAGAAGACATTATGCTTCAGCCGCGCAGCGTCTCCTTACTTCACTGCTCGCGGTTCTTTATCGCTTTCCAATGTCCTCAATTCCTCTGTTTTCTGCTTCCTTCAATAGGTGCCTCACATCCATGGCCAAGCATGTGTCTTCGACTGTCAACTTAATTAATCGTCAACATGTCCCCCCAAAACATGTCTCCTATCACAACAGCCATCAAAGTCATTGATTATCTCCCTCGGTCCAAGTGCATCATGCACTCACTTAGTTCTCCACTCAGCAGCCTCACAAGCCGACTTCCTCTGTGTCATCTAATTGAAATGAAGCTTGAAGTTATCTCAAGAAAACTTCAGTTGAAGTGCAACACAAATCGCTACCAGTCATCTGCCAAGGAATGCATTCATCCTTTTGAAACATCGCTCTGTATTTTTAACTTAATAACATACGACTTGCAATCAGTCCTTTCGTGTATTTGCGATTCTCACAATTATGAACCACTTTACTAATACTTGTTCGACATGTAACAAAAGGAGACACAGCAATGATGATCCACGTATCAGGAGGCTCATCAATGCTAGACATTTCTCCTACATCTATGAATGTTTGATTCCGAGAGGATGGCAGTCATCCAGTTTGTCTGATTGAATAAAAGTGAACATGCGGAAAATAGACTACACAATGCGCGCCTTGACAAAATATGACGGGACTTCCATGCAAACTACTTCTCGCTGCTGATCGTCGTCTTGGGGCTCTTCAACGTGTACTTCTGTGTGAGAAAGGGGGGCGACCTGTCGGCCAGGTCGGACGAAATGGAGAGTGAAGTTGGAGGAAAACGGTGTGTGCTCACCAGGGCTTCCTGTTATCGAATCTGTGGAAAGCCCCGTGATGTGTGTTGTACACGTAAAAAACAGAACGAAAATGGAGAAAACCAATTGCATACACAGACTGCTCCTTCTTCATCCTCCTCTCTCACGGTCACCACTTGTCGTATTTTAAAGCTGCCAACACTTTACTTCAGCGTCAATTGATAAAGGGCTCATGGTTGGACGTCCACGACTAGAAAACTTCCTCGTTATTCTCAAACAACGACAAAGACAGCAAAGTGGAAGAGAGAGAAGGTCCACAACACTCCCCACCTCCCTGACACCAAGCAAGGCTGCTCTCCCACAACGTCAGAAGGGAGGTCACGGATGAGTCCTGGTGGCCAACATCTGAGAGGAAACGCCTGACAGAGGGATGTACGCGCCCGTTGGCCCGCCATTAACCACGTCCGTCTCCATAGGAACCACGTCGTCATTAGGAGGCGGTGCAGGAGCACGACCCACCTGAAAAGCAAATGGTGTCAGGAAATATACTTTAAAAAATGGAGAACATTTCAAATATTTGTTCAGAGCAGCTAAATAATTATTCAGAAAATATGGAACACTGAACTGACTTCTTTCTGACTTTTATTGATTGACGCGCAATTTATTTATCCGAGAGTGTAAATCGACATCTTTCTAATAAACTAAATCGCATCCGACTTTATGCACAGAAATGCGCTGCATTAAGAAATCGTCATTTCTCAATCATAATACCACAGAGTAGGGAATAAATAGAGTAGAAACTCGATCATCAAATAGGTGAAGGCTTTCATCATCAAATTAGGGATCAATCGAAATATTTCTTAAAAATAATGACTTTGTACGTCGTGAAGTTAACAAACTATCATATTTGTTAAAATTGTCCTCCATTTTAATAACTACAACAAAAATCAGCTGTTTGCTTGCGTTATGATGTGGTATGATGTGTTATGAGAATTCAACTGTTCGCGTGAGAAAATTCCACCAGTCACTGTCTATTGACTGAAAACTGATCACAGCATCCAATTCAATGAATTTATACAATAATTGCTAAGTTCACTTTAAATTGCTTTGCTATTACATAAGTAAAACAAAGCCATAGGCCTTGCAACTACAGGTACATAGCATTTTATTCATTTCTTATGTGCATCACGCCTATGGTATTTCAAAAAACTTCAATGACCTGGTAGAATTGATTCTTTCAACAGATTATGATCGTGCGCGAATTTGACTTTGACCTTAAAACGTCAGCAATAGTGATATGATTCAATGAGCTGGTGAAGTCAGGGATAAATTACGAAAGTTTCAGTCTTAGAGTAGAGTAAACTATAATTATCTTCCATGTCACTATGTCGTCAGACTAATTTATATGAACATCGATCATTGAAACTATTTATAGATAAAGTCGGTACTGTTGCTACTTGTTAAGCACATATACGAAGGGGAGTGAATGCACAGAATGAACTAGTGAAAGAGTGACATTTTTAGATTCTAAAATCGTGATCAAGGTTCGCTTCTGGTTTTGACACAGATTCTCAACTATAAAACATGCAAAAAATGACTACTATGAATTGTATTTAGTTAACGAATTACCGAATACTTTCGTAACGCTTCCTGATAAAATCAAATTCATTAGTTTCAAAATTAAAGTAGCTGATTATTATCTCATGGTAATCTAAAAACATATTTACTATACTGATTTCATATTAAACTAAACAAAATTTTATGACAGCAAAGGTCTGTCGCAATACATTGAATATCTACAGGGAATGACAAGTGTTAAAAAAAGAAACCTATACCCTTGATTTCCAGGCCACACTCGCCTGACCTAGGAATCGAACCGATGTACACGACGAAGTTGATCTCGTACCTTCGGTAAAGGAAAGCGTGTGAAGTCATCTCTCAGTGATCACTGTGCAAGGTGCTTGAGATGAAGGTGGAGATGGAAGAGATACGCAACTGAGAGACCACGAAAGAAGCAGTTCTACCTCAAAGAAGTCGCCCTTAAACTGACAGAAGTGGAAGATCGTACAATTTAGCGTAGTCCAGAAGAAAGAGTTACAATCTACCGCATTTCTTCTAGGGATAGTCAAAACAGAATCCGGGAGCTTACTTCTCCCCCAAATCAAACCAAGGATCGCATAAAGACCTTTGTTCCGATCCAACCTTTACCTAACTAGACTCTTGGTTTTCCCAAAAAAGAGGAAATTCATGTCTGAAAATATTTCTACTGACGAATTTAAGCAACCAAGGGATCCATTATAATTCGGGTGAGGAGAGCTAGGACCCGAGGGTTGGATGGGAAGAAATGCGGCTTACACGAGAATTTGTGCTGTGCTGCTGAGAATCATCATGGACGTGGTATTTCTGATAAATTATCTCATAATTTTTCAATAAAAAGGTTTAATGGTGTAATACTGAATTTATGAGATGAGTAGTGAGTAAAACAGAGATAATATATATTATAAAAGCAAGAAATTCGTGTGAAATTCAAGAAACTCCTCAAAATGTTTGAGTCTGGGCACTGAGGAAATGAGGTGCACTGGTATCCCTGTATTCGTAGAATACCTCGGGATTTTGCAATACTGACAAAAAATGTATATGTATAAAATGCAACGCTTGCAGTTGATGTTGAACTTGAAAAAAACAAGTTTAGAAGTTTGGCATAAAATGAATTGCTAGTTATATTTTGTACTACTTGCACTCGTTTGTTAACAACAAGACTGCACTATGATTCTACAACGATTCAAACACCGATCTGACATTTAAAACTAATATTTATCTAAGTCGTGAAAAATTGATTGTTGCAAGATGAGGCTCGCCCGGAGCTGCAGTAAATGCCACCTTCGGTATCCCAACCAGAACTGGAAACAGAGCCCGAACTAAAAGATCCATTTTCCGCACACTACAGGCATGTCGTCCGTTTGACCTGCCCATCAGCTAATATCCAGCAAATCCTCTCTCAGACATATACTGTATACTATACCAGACTATATGCATTAGAATCAGCAACCCTCCCAACTAAGTTTGTTTGGGATATTTACGCATCATTCCAAAGCTGCTCCAGAACTGAACACTTGCTTTTGCTATTGCCTGATGTAGAAGGACTCATAAAAAAATAATAGAAAATACCAGAAAAATAGTTCGAAAGACATCCCGACGCTAACACTAGACAATTATGAGCCAAGTGTTGTAGTAGCGATTTGTGTATCAGAAATTTGAATTGAAGAGCTAGCAATAGCGATTTTCCAATGAAGTGACTGCGAACATTTCCAGACCAATTACATATCTGGGTTTCAGCCTTCTATCCGCGAAACAGTGAAATCAGTGAGCTGTGAAAGGAATAAATTTCTCCGATGCGCAGTTTGTTTCTCTACATCTACACATTCATCTTACTCATGGAACGAAACTGGGATTTCAAACGTGACGAGTGTTAACTTGTAGAATTAGATG
Organism: Prostheceraeus crozeri; assembly: GCA_907163375.1. NCBI lineage: Eukaryota > Metazoa > Platyhelminthes > Polycladida > Euryleptidae > Prostheceraeus > Prostheceraeus crozeri. The sequence continues at coordinate 58,365 of CAJQUW010010355.1, forward strand.
TTACTCATATCTCTATGTTATATGCTATGATAGAACCATGGACTCCGGGATATATAACACCTGGACTGTCAGCCAAAATGTAAGGTGTACATCAGGGGCTAATCTCTTGCACATTATGCAAAAAACAATTAACTTTTTTCTTAATTGACAAGTGCATGATAAGCAAAATTTACATTTTGGGTAGTAATGGCAAATATTCCGTTTCAAGAATGTATTTCCTCACTTGAGCTGTGTACTTGGTAAATATTCGAGGTGAGATATAATATTGCAGGCCTATACATTCCAAATACTTCTCAGTGCATTAATTTTGAGATCCTTCTTTTGAAATTGTCTACTTGTATTTTCCCGTACC